>OY856412.1:583136793-583736793 GCA_963693085.1 Alisma plantago-aquatica
ACCATGATTCATTTATAGTATAGAACTTAGGTAATTCATGCACATCAGTGCTACATATTGAAAAATTCATCATTGACATGACCAAATTGGAGTATCACAACACTTTAATTATGGAATTGATATCCAACGAGTAATATGAGTCAAAAATAGAGAGAGAAAGAGTAGGTAGAAGGAGTGATAAAAATCCATGTTGTCACATCCTTTCCTCCTTAAAAAATTTTCATCATCAAAATTTGTCCAAGATCATAGACAAGAGTCAGATTTCAATATTCATCATGCAACCAAACCTAGATGTTAAGTCATACACTACTATGGGATTCACACTAATGTTGTCATCATAAAGGATGTATCATCCCAATAATATAAATATTAATGGGTGTTTTATCATGTTATGACATCATATTGACATTAGGGTTTCACATCCCTCATCCCTACTATGTTAGGGTTTGGTTCATGCATGCATACTACCTCAAGGCGTGTTATCAATATCTAGGTTATAAACTTCTCATTTGAACAAGTACATTATCATGGCTTTTAAACAAGATCATTATTGATCTTGAAGTTCATCATTACACTAGGTTTCATGCATGGTTTAGTTTATCCCACACAATTCTAATTACTCTAATCAATTATGTTAATTTCTTTTATTCTTGAGTCTGAAAATCTTTAAGCGTTGTATCTCATGATTATTCAAGCTAAGATCTCAAGGCATCATTGTATCATGTTATGTGTAGCATCTCGGGATTTGAGGCATCAAATAAAATGATTTTAAAAGGAATGATTGGACTACCCATATCACCAAGTTGTACCTCCTTTTCAGGGCACCCATCTCTAAAGAACTCCATAGTTAAGCGTGCTTAGCTTGGAGTAGTACTAGGATGGGAGACCAATTGGAAAGTTTATCCTGGGTTGCACATGAGGGAGGATAGAGCACAAAGTAAGGCTAGTGGTGGTCTATGGAGCCATTCGTCATTCCTGAAACTCTACTAGAGCCTTAGGCAGTGGGCCCGAGCGTTACATTATGATTTCAAACTTACATCCTTCATGTGTGTTATGGTTTAATATTAGGTCTTTCTTATGAGAGCAAATTACCGTCCATGTATCATGTTTTATCTAAGTAAGATATCATTCACATATCAAGCATTATCTTAAGGAACAACATTGTTCTCAACATTGAGTTTCACAATTATCTCACTTATATCCAAAAGAGCTCCAGAAGCTTGAGCAACTCATGCTAAGACCTATCTATGTCCATCAAGACATGCTAACTACAACCATCTACCCATAACAAAATCTTGGCCAACTTTTAAAAACTAGGACAACCACTAGATTCCTTTATGTACATCCACTGACCTAAGTATGAGGCTCATCATGGATATCATACATTATATACATCATCTTAGGGTTTTGGGACATCTCCCTCACCTAGATAGAAAACATACATGTATTTTCAAATGCCTCCCTCTCTTGGGTTATATCTCCCTATAGGAAATATATGTTTCAACAATATTAAATGAACCACCCAAGAGCTAATGCAATTCCTATACTTAGAAGTAACCTAGCTAGGGACAAATCATCATGTATTTCATTGCTCATATATTTCAATAATTCACATATTTTGGAGGTTAGGTACTCTGACCTTATCTAGTAGTCCCGTGTCGGGTTGACCCATATCAAGAGTTCACACTTATTGTATGTCCCATGCTAGAGATCCTCCCTTGTAAAGAGATTGAGACCTATGTTGGTCCTGAAGCATATCTCACATATCATATCTCAACATATACAAGACTAGGCACAAGCAAGCATGCCAACCCACTAGCTATGTTGGAACATCAACCAAGTCACATGAACCATAAAAGGTACTAGGTTTAGCTAGGATTGCATGTTCAAACTCATCTCGTATCATCAAACCATACTTTACCCTTCCAAAAACATAATTAGGTTATCTTTAAGTAAGCTCATAGCACCAACATCATCATCATCCTCATTGCTGTCTTGATCATCATCATCTTAGGACACATAGGCTACTCACTAGCCTAAACATTATCGTGGCTCTAGAAAATGTAGAGACTACAACTATCACCTAAATCCTCTCATGTAGACTGATGTTACATCTCTTTCTCTTAGGTTGCATTGACACTCACTGCCTTTCTGCATATGATAACATTTTTTATATGCACAAATATACCAATACTTAGAATAGGTTCTTTCCAATGTTCTAACAAGAAATGGATACCACTATATTCCATTCAAATAAAACCAAAACTGAAATGAGTTACCACACTCATTAGGAAGCATAGTAACATGACACCTAGAGAACTATCAAGAACATAGTACACACTTGCGTAGCTACCCTAAGAACATGTCATGAACATATGTATATGGTTAGAATAAGATCTCCCTTTTCTCACCCTCATGAATATACAACCCATACTACATGATAGAAGGAGGATAAAAGGAAGGCTTTAGGAATTACATAAGTCTACACTTAGTTCTAGAACATCCTGGTTCTAACCTAGAGGCTAAGTCAAAGTAGTCCACAAATGACAACTCATTTAGTTTCTACTATTAAGATGTAAGGTTGTATTAATTTGTGTTTCATGTTGGCAATATTTGGTGTACTTATTGTTCGAGCTCTGATACCATATGTCACAAAACCATTTACTACTCAAAATCCAACCTCCAAATGATTAGAAATTCAATTACTAAAGGATTCAAGCATCCATCCCTATCATGGTAATATCAAAGTGAGAATGTGAAAGCATAAAAGCTTAGCATACATGAATAGATAACAAGAAAAAAGCACCAACATAGTCTCATCATTCAACAAGATATATACAAAAATATTGTTTTCTTACAAGATTTCAATTAAATATTGAAGAGTCAAATTGTACAAGTCATCTCATGTACACTAGCTAGGATCTTACAACAATTGCACCTAAACATAGCTCACCAAGACATCAACTCCCTAGACATCTCAAAACCTAAAACATATGTGAAACAAGTGGGTCAACACAACAAGGTGTTGAGTACAAGGCAGAAAGATACACACACACAAACTCAGAGAGACACACACACAAAGACACACAAAAAACACACACACACAATATATATATATATATATATATATCATAATTAGGTAAATATATTTCGACATTCCCCCTAAAAAATATTAGGGGGAAAGATTATATGTAGGCCCAACGCCATAGACCCAGATCAGTAGTACAAATCACACATTTAGCTAATACGTAGTCTACGTCTAATGCATTTACAAATTTTTACAACAATGCTTGCGACATTCGTGGACTTTCCTTGGTGTCTTCTAGCATTCCTCTCTTCACAAATATGGTAGCATAGACCATCAAATAAGAGATTTTTCTTCACATCTATTTCGCATCTAGCAAGAATCCTTCTCAGTTCAGTAATAAGTTAAATCTGAAGTCTGAAATCTCTACATAAATACTCCCATATCTCCTTTGTGAACTTGCATTCCCCCACAAGGTGGCTGTGACTTTCTTCCATTTCCCCACATAACAAGCATACAGTAGATATATCATAATTCCAGCTCTTTATTTTATCAAGAGTAGTAAGGATATGGTGCAGAAATTTATATACACATATGCTCCACTTTGGCACATACCTATCCATCTATATTTGTTCACCCACTGGAATTTTCTAAGTCAACATATATATATATATATATATATATATATATATATATATATATATATATATATGTATATATATGTTGTAGTCTGGCTAGAATACACTCGAGTGTACCAGAGACTGAATACACTCGAGTTGTTTTCCATCATGCAACATTTTTTTTGAAAACATAAACCATTGATCTTATTAAATATCATATGAACATACTGCATATAAAATTTGAGCTTATTTGGACATTTATAGGACATGCATCTAAAGGCGAAAAAAGTTATACAATATAAATTAGTTTTGAGCATTTGTTTTGTTGATCATGAAAGAGTGACTTAGAAAATTCCAAATGAACTCAAATTTTGTATGTAGCATGTATTTGTTATAACAATGAATACCAATGGTTTGTGTTTGTCAATAAAAATGTCTAGATATGAAAACAACACATGAGTGTATGGTGCGATCTGTACACTTGAGTGTATTCTAGCCTAACTCTATATATATGTATATATAAGCTTTGCATAATTTGAAAAGATTTCAAGAGTAAAAAAATAAGAATAAACCAATTAAGTACTCAATAAAATGAGAGTCCATGTTTTGTGTCATTTTAATCCAATCATACCAATAATATCATGTATCATAAGGCCTTTGACCAATTACCATCAGAAGAGTCTGTGAGGGTTCTTAATATTAGATAACCCTATTTCTTTGTGAGGGGCCTCAATGACCCAAGTCATTAAGCGAAAGCTTGTTTCAAATTTGTACAATGGAGTTTAAATATATGTATGTTCAAATTATAAAAAGAATGATACAAATCATCGATATATGATACTATAATACTACATGGAAACATTTGAGCAAGTTAACAAGCATACACACATATCAAGTTGCAAGAAAGAAAGGCACAGTCATATAATTATTATATACCATACCTGATTCAAAAATTTCATATCATAACATATCCTTGATCATCTAACCACAAGCTAAACCTGATTAAGTGCAATATCACATACATGGATAATATTATCATCATTAAGCCCTAACTAGCTTTGTTTTAGGGTTTTGGCCAAGTTAGGTTGATTTAGGTTCCATCATGGAGGTGTGGTTCAAGTTCAAGTCATTTTGAGGTTCCATACATTCTATATGATTATTACAAGATTTATGTCACTTATGTGCATTTCAGGGTAGAATGAGTCATAATAAAGCAGCCATGTCATGATTCATCATGTGAAGGGATTACAGCATAAAGGGTGATTTATTTCAGAAACATAAGGACATAAAATAATATATCAAGATTAGGTGGATGTCCCCAAACTTAACATCATTGTCCCAACATTATGTAACACCTCAAACATACATTCATTTCCAACATATAAGACTTACACCCAGTGATTAAAAAAGTGGCCCGCTTCATGCTTAAGTGCCCTCTTCACACTTATGGAAGGGGGATCCGCTTTTTTTGAGCTGAAGCGGGTGTTGAGGCATTTTGAACTGAAGCGACCACTTTTTTGCAAAAATTCCCGCCTCGACCCACTTAATTAGGCCCACTTCAGCCACTTTCTAGAAAAGTGTGGATCTATTGTAAATGTAATTACATGATTACATAGCCCCTTAAACCCCAACACCCCATCGACTTCCTGATAGAAAATGTAAGAAGCCGACAACAATAATGTCGATAGGAAATGGTATTTACGAGCCTTTTGGCTACCAATTGGGAGTGGGAATCCATCCCTAGCCTTGGCATCGTCGTCTGTTCATAAAGGAGAAGTAATGACTGCACAAAACACACTCCTTGGCGACTGAAGGGAAAGTATCTCAAAAGGAGGAGGAGATGCATTCATGGAGTCTGCCTATAGTTTGACAAGCGCTCGGTCACCCCTCATTAAGAGGACAAGGCTAACGGAGGGGAAGCAAGGACCAAGAATAGAGCTTACAAAGCTTTCTCTAGGTCAACAAGTTAGTATTTCAACTGGTCGCTTCTCTTAAGTTAAACATCTAGCTTTGGATTTTTATATGAAATGACGTCTTATGTGTACTAGTTCTATGTTAGTGATTAATAATCAATGTTTGTGACTAACATAATTGACTCAACACACTTCATTTTAGTACACATGCACCACACTCCATTACTTCTTCTGGTTGTAATAATTCTCATTGTGTTGTAACAAACTTTCTATGTGCCTAGTGCCTACATATTCTCATTTCTTCTGAATTTTGTAATGAATTCATATGTTCTAAATTGGTGATTAAAACTAATTATTAATTGAAGGTAATATGATTCATACCTATTCAATGCATCGGTACATGATGATTCTGTTTTTACTTGTTTTGGGAGCGTGGACTATGGGTTTTGTTTGATGTTTGAGTATTCTTTAACTTGTAATCATTTATTTTTATAATTAGGGCCCTTTTTAACATGTGAAAGTCATTTTATGCAATGAAATATCATTCATAATGCTTGATTGTTTAGTAATGGTTCTTTCTATTAATAGTATGAAGGTTACTCAATTTTTAACAATTTTAAAACAATGCAAACCATTTTTTCAAAAAGCGCCCGTTTTAGTCCGCTTGAAAACCCGCTTCCCACTTTCTACTTCAAGCGGGTCAATCCGCATGCTTCCCGCTTCACACTTTCAAAAACCTAGCTTACACCATTAGGGTCCAACATGTGGACCATACAGAACATCCACATCAAGGTGGTCATAAGGGAGGATATTTATTGATTTAGGAGGGAGATATAAGAGATTAAGATCCATATCACAATTGGGTCACACAAAAGAAAATCAAGGATCTTTAGGACACATAGGTCATTATGGATGTATTTAGGGTCACAAGTATGATCATAGAATAAAAGGGGTAGAACCTAGATGTTAACATCATCCTTCCTCATAAAATTACCGATTTGAAGGATATAATATAGTTTGGCATATCAAGTTGGTTCAAGACATAATATGATTAGGGTATAACTATTCAATATCATTCATAGTCACATTCATGCATTGAGTACCAAATAAATCAGAGATAGCAAAAAGGATACGAGGGGATGATATTAGTGCCATAGAGAAGCACAAAGTTATTAATAATCAAGGTTAGGATATTTCTATATGTCAATTAGAAGCAAGATTTGCAATCTCAGGTTAAGTACATCATTAAAGTACCATCTTAGCCCTATTCATGCATTAGAGTTATCTAAATGAAAAAAAGGGGTGATTAGGAGTTCAACATGTTCAAAGGTACTGATAAGTTACTGACATGACAACAACTAGGTAGATTGAGCAATAAAGGTACAACTTCTATCATCTGTATACATCTAAAATGGTCAACACAATCAATGTTCGTATTTTTGGAAAATAAGGAAAGTAGGGGTTGAATTTAGGGTTTAAAATGATGCCCAAGTTGTAGGAATCCTAGAGGTGATGAAAATGATATATATGTTCTCTATATTTGGACAAAGGAAGGGGAAGTTATCACTTTTTTAAAATCTACATTCAAACTATAGTGGTTTGGGAAATAATACCCTTGATATTATCATTTGATGCATCACAGAGGAGGGGGCGGGGTCCATGCCCATCGAGGTCGCGATCAGCCATTGTTCATCAGCATTACACTACCCTTATACTTCCCCATATGAGGAAGGGAAAGCGGCACCTACATGGCTCGATCAGAGCCTCTAACTCCCATGACCAATATGGTCTACAATCACATGGTGATTGATTATCTCTCCCATGAACAACCACACTTCTTCTCACATCTGTACAATATCAAACTCGTGTCGGTGTGGGCAAGACAATAGCCACAATCTCTAGAGAGCTCATGGATTTATCGTTGGTGTATTGCTAATTCACATGAAATCGTACGCAGGGTTCAAATTCGTAAGCCCCAAAATGGGATATGTGGCACCTATGACATGGGAGTTTCTAGGAGGGGAGGAGCATAGGAGCAACCCTATGGAACAGACTAGAAAAAAGAGAGGGAAAAGAGAGAGGGAAGCAATGGAAAATGAATGGAGGCATCAATTTGTCAAACTAGGGGTGAGAACAAGGTATACTAGGTGGAGAAAAGTGAGGTTAGGTGGTGGCAATGCCATCCCCACAGACGACCTATACATAGGTTGAAGTTAGTTGTTATCAATTGAATAAGTGCGAGTGAATCAATAAGACATGATCAGAGGGCCAAGAACAAACATGAAGGATATAAAAAGTGCATATCCTTGACTTGGAAGCCAAGGGGGTGCCTCCCCTAATTGGGAAACACACACAAACTGGCCTAATCAGGGTCAGAAACACATTAAAATTGATTAAGACATATACAATTGAGCCAAAATTTGAAAGGCCATAACTTGGGCTAGGATGGCCTGATTGAGGCAAACTTTGATTGGATTCAGAAACAAAAGATCTACAACATTCAACATACTATAGTCCCCAAAGAAAATTGTGTTATGGTTCAATTATAAAACCAAATTTAGGATTCCTCAATATTATGAAACTTACATAAATTCATGTACATCAATGTTACATATTGGAAAATTGATCATTGATATGACCAAATTGGAGTGTCGGAACACCTTCACCACAGAATTGATATCCAATGACTAATATGAGTTGGAAGCAGAGATAGATAGGGTATGTACAAGGAGTGAGAAAGTCAAGTTGTCACCGATATTTTCTTGTCTCCCCACACATCCATTTCAATGGGCATATTTCACCCACATTCATCTTGTCAAGACCTTATTTCTTCACTGCCCAACATTCATTTCCATAGCGTATGGTTGTATGTATAGCTATTCTATAAAACTTGCTTTTTAGTCTGAGAGGGATCTTCTGAGACACATAATACTCCAATTTCACTCATCCATTTAAACCATCATGTAGTAATGCTGCATAAACATCATATTGGACTTCCCCACTATGTGAATAATAGAAACCAAGTAACAAAAGTTATCACATTTTGGTACAGGTCACTCCATCCAACTTGGATCTACCATTCACACCACAAGATTGGTTGAAATTGCAATGCATATATTAGTTCTTGCTCCTATTAACATCAATCCATTTTATTTCAATGCCTTTCTTCAAAGTTCAACTTTATCATTCAATCCATCCTTAGTTTCATCAATCAACACATTATCATCATCAAATAACATGAACCAACATCATCTTGAACTTTATTCATCAAATCATCCATAATAATAAAAAATAGATATGTGCTAAGCTTGGATCCTTGGTGTACACTAATTATGATATGAAATGTTGGTGTCTCTCCTCTTGGAGTTTTCACATCTATATTTGAGCTATCATACATGTCTTTGATCAAATCAATGTATTGGATTGGCACACCCTTTTTCTTCGATCCATCCACAAAACTTCCTTGGGTATTTGATCATGTGCCTTTTCCAAATCAATAAAAACCATATGAAAGTCTCTTTTACTTTCTATATACTTCTCCACAAGCCCCCTTAATACAAAAATAACATCTATTGTTGATCTTCCAGGCACAAAACCAAATTGGTTGTTTGATATTGATGTTATAAATCTTAGCCTCTGCTCAATAATCCTCTCCCAAAGCTTCATACTTTGACTCATAAACTTGATACCTCTGTAGGTTGTGCAACTATGAACATATTCTTTGTTCTTGTAGACATGGGCTACAATACTATTTATCCACTTATCTAACATCTTCTTGGTCTTCATAATCTTATTAAGACATTCATTAACCACATAACTCCTTGATCCCCATGCTCTTCCATTCATCAATGGGAATACCATTTAGTCCACATACCTTTCTTATTTTCATTTTTCAAAGAATTCTTGACCTCAAAAGTGAATCTCGTCATAGGTACATAATATATCTTGTATTCATGTCTAATGAGTCTATTATATTATTCACAATATCTCCAGTGAACGATGAAAGTACATATTATATTATTCACAATATCTCATCTGAAGCTGCTTTTCTGTGTGATCTCAAAGCCATGGTGGACGATGAGACTGACATCAGTTTGGTTCAACAACAACTATGATTTCTCCTTCAGGCGGATGTTCTTTTTTTTAACAACTAGGGTTCATAATCTTCATAACATCTAGAGGCTTGTTAAGGGGTGCCTCCCCCTCATTATCAAAACATTGCTTTTTTTGATCAACATGCATTTTTCAGTTTACAACTATCAGTTACATTTCCAACATTCTATAAGTTTTTCACATAAGCAGGTTTCACTTGCTTGATGTGCTATCAATACATGACATAACTTTTCCTAAAAAAACAATATCTCCAGTGAAAAGCTTATGAAATTAATTTCTCTATTGGTTCTTGATATCATCATCCTTCACCGACACTCTACCATCTTCATGCTTGATGCATTATACTTGAATCAAAACTCTTCATTTGCTTTCTCTTATACAAGCCAATATATATATATACTTTTCCCCTCTTCTTGTGTCCATCTTTTTATAAATATATTCAATAAGTAGACCTTTCATATTGAACAACATTTTTAGCTTATTTCTATTCTTGCTTATATCTATGAAAAGTTGCATCATTTCAAGACTCAGGAAAGCTTCTATTGATATCCATTTTGACTTTAATAACATTCCATGCTTGATCATTCCACCACCAATTGGACTCCCAAAAATCTCTTTAGAAATTATTTTATGCAAAAGCTCATATTATGCCACGTAGTGTTAACATCAGACACCAAGTTCCAAGGTCCCTCCTTGATGATTTTACCAAGAAAAGTCAATTTATTTTCTCCTTTAGGATTCCACTAGTTGATCCTTCTATCTTGGTTTCTGTTCTGCTCGCCTTTGCTAATATTATAATATCCAAAACCACTAACCAATGTTGGGTGGTGAGTTCTTCACCAGGATTCACTTTACCATCCTTGCATACTAATTTAGGTTTTTTCTTCTTCTAAAGAATTGGGTTTGTAGGGTTTTATCATATGAGACATAATTAAACCCCTAATTTGTTTAAAAGAATTATATACATGTTTGAGGTGATATTAGGCTTGGAAGGATAGAATTTGGTCTCTGATCCAAACACTCAAGTGAAGGCATGCACGTCTTCTCGATTATCTAGGCATTATTAATATGACCAATAAATTGTTCCCATATGAGGCATCTCTTGATTAATCCGTGAACATTATTGAATCATTTGAAAATTCTATATTTATCCCTAATTGGATATTGTACTCCTAAGATCTTATGATGAAAGGTCCTTTGGCCTATTTTTATTTGATATTTAGATGATCACATTCTCTTTACTTGAATCAAATTGATATTGACTAAATTTAATTCTTGCCTTTACATGTTATGTGTGTATTGTAGACTAAGTTTATTTAGAGTAGCATGTACATCTCCACTACCATAATATTTGGGTGCGTCCTTCCACCCTAAGTGTGCCTTTCCACTCATATTATATATGTTAGGTGCACCTTTCTACCCAAGGTGTTCGTTTCCACCCAAATTAGGTTTGAGATTTTATGGGTCCCACCCCTACTTAAATAGAATTAGTATAATTGTTTACATGTACTAATTGTGATTTTTGATGTGGTTATATGGAAAGAATCCTTTTTGATTGTAGATTCTTCATCTATTGACTTGTTAATTCTCTTGGAACCTCCTCTCTTGAATATCCCTTTATTGAATTATCCATCATTGATATTACTTTTCTTTAAGATTTCTTAGTTGTTATAATATTACAAATACACAACCTTGTTGACATCCTTTCTATTGTTTGCTTCCTCTTCTGGGTGTTGCTTTCAACCCACCCAGAGGTTGCACAGCCTAAGGTCTAGGAAGTAGGAGGTATTGCTCAAGACTAGCTTCAAGATGTCTTCTAAGATGGGCAGGTTGCTCACCACAAACCAATCCTACTAGTTTAGATTTTATATCTCATTAGTTGCCCTTTGTGGCTCCAATGTCGAACTTGGATAATAATTTTGTAATAGTTAGATTAACTTTTTGGTTGCTACAAAACTATGCCTCTTTACTAATCTATTTGAGAAAATATTGTGGACTCCTTTTATTTGAATGTTATTATTATGTAGTTGTGTATGAATGGGGTTTTATGCATTATTTTCTTAAATTAAGTAAGGATTGGATCCCCTCTCGGGTCCCACTCTTAACAAAGTACTTGAGTGAACTACATGCATTAGTGGTACCACAAGTTCTAACACACTGAGCAATATCTAAACTAGTTGAACTGTACCGAATACAATCAAAACCTTTACTTGATATTGGGTGCCTCACTATTTCAAGGGGACTGTCCTCACTTGGCTTACTTCCCATACCTTTTTTAGGCACTGATGCACTCCTATTTCAGGGTTTTATCTAGTGTCTTTATGAATTTCAATCACATCTAGGCATGTTAGATTACAAGATACTTCCCCTAATAATTGGTTTTATATCAAATGCACTTATGGACACTCTTTACATATTTTTTAGGTACTTATACCACACCTTGAATGGAAGGGAGAGAAGGAAGTTGTTCTTAGATTCCTCCACCCATGGAGGAGTCCAAAGATGGCCCTAAAGATCCCCCAACTTTCCCATAGTGGCCAAGGGTCAAGTTCCATGGATCTTGAAGTTCAAAGCTAAAAGTGCAAGCAAAGCCCCCAGTACAACCGTGGTGACATGGAACAACCATGTTGTCAAAGATGGATTTATAGGGGTTATCTCAGTTGAAGTAGCTGTAGCAAACCCTCCACCACATCCATGTTTCCCAACACCATAATTCCGCCACTAACCCACCACGGTTGTACTACCCAACACTTCGGTGCCACATATCACCCACCACGATCGTGCCACCTAGACTGCACCACGACCATGTTACCAACCTTCATTTTCCCAACTTCAACCTGACATTTCCACCTCCACCCAAAATGATTGCTATCTCTCATCATAATCATGTTACAACTTACCCAACATGACCCAGTGATGTGCGCATTTCATATCTACTTTCTGCACACATCCACACACAAATTTAGTTCATTTTGCCTTCCATTTAGCCTCTAATTATACTTAACTCACCATCTTTTAGTGATTTTACTTTTTGCATGATGTTGATCACATGCACACAATGAAAACGCCAAATTGGAGATAGCCCAACCCAAATCCAACCTCAATGGGACCTACCCTTGATGTGCAACTGATTCAGAGTTCATTTTTGAAGAAACAACATTGAACACGACGTGTAACTTCCCAGAAAGGCTCACACAACAAAGAACACACCATGTGATATTAAACACATGGGCTTGTAAGTTTCCAGCAACCTTAATTCCCGAACTACATAGCATATGATACGACATGTCCTCATGATCCAGAGACCCACTCCAACTTGCTTCCAATGCACATAGGAGTGTATTTCATCGCACATTCCCTGTGCCTTATGCCCAGTGTGACTCTAGTAGAAGCTACATGACATGTCTCTAATGTGACATGCCATGTACTTCTCACGCAATAGCAGTTATTCAACAAGTTACACAATGAAACACGATGTGTCTCCTCAAAGACACGCCATGTCTTTATGAGTTTCTACAGAAATCAGAAGCAACCGCCCCTCATTTTAAAACACGAGTCCATACTTTTGGGCAGTTATCACTTGTCATTTTGGCCATATTGCAAGCAAGATAAGTTGTAGAGCAAATGGAGGGTGGTTTTGGAGAGGAATAAGGGTTTCTTGTGAAAGAGCCTCCATTCTTCACCATTCTTTCTTTAATAGGTGCAACAGAGCTTCTCCTATCGTTTAAGCCTCTCAGAAGGGAAGATTGGTCGAGTTGAAGTAGCTCCAAGGGTGGAATTTCATCCTCTAGCCAAAGTTCTACCTCTTTTTACTTCACCTTTGTGTTCCCTTGCTTTTTCTTCTCTTTATCTATGCAAATCTCTAAAAATTCTGCAATGTGTTTGTACATCTCCATTATGGACGAGTAGAACCTTTTTTTTGGGCATGGGAGAGTAGCTCTCGTGCCATTACTCATGAGAACTCAAAATTTATATTGAATGTTAGTTAAATTTCTTATCCATTGATGTCTACAGTGATTTGTTGCTTGTATGCTTAGCTGGCCACCTTTTATACATGTTTTATGCTTCCTTATGCTATTCAGGAGGATGTACGAGGAAGTAGGGAGTAGGATTCATGGAAATATGCTCTTGACCATGGGAATGGCTGGAGTATGTTGAGGATTTTAGATTGTGTTTGAATCTAGCATATACAAAAAAGTGTTATGCGAAGAAGAGAACCATCTCATGTCACCGAGAGGTACATGATGATGACAATCTCCTTGCAAATTGATGACATATTTTAATTTCATAGTAATGCATGATGTGATGGCGTGGTAGTGAAATATTATATTTGGAATTTTATAAATTTTGATTTGAACCCTTAACTTAATCTCTTTTTGAAGTTACTTGTCTTTTAACTATATGTAATCAATTAAACTATTGTAATTTGACTTAAATGAATGAAAGTTAATGATTTTGCACCTCGATAACCTAGCTCCTTGTGTTTGACACTCAACTATAATTGACCCCGTATACTTGCGAGTGATTAGTGAGTTTAGATTTTCTTTTAAAACCCGAACAAGTTTTTGGCACTGTTGCCAGGGAGCTACGGTAATATTAGTTAGATTCAAAGAGTTAACTAGTATTTGAGACTAAGTCATCATTTTTCATATCCCATATCGTGGTACCTCTTGGCTTTTGTAAATCTCACTCAATTTTGCTTTTCAGGTTGCATGCGTCATTCTAAGAGGGGTCTATAGACATCAATATTTCTAGACCCATAAATAGAGAAAACCTTTAGTATCCATAGGAGAGCAAGGAAGAGTGATGACTCTTCAAGTTTGGAGGGATCACATCCTTCATCAACCCATTCTTCACCTTCACCACCACATTCACCTGATGCCTTTCAAGAATTAGAGATGGAGGACAAACACCCGCTAAAAGATTTTGCTATGCAGAATGCCATCAATATTTTTGGAGCCATAGATCATCTAGAAATAGAAGCCATTAACTTCTCCATCAGCCCTGCAATCATGCAGATGATCCAACAGAACCGCTTCAGAGGAACTCCTATGGAAGATCCTATGGAAGATCTAAATCTTCTAATAGTGGATTTTTTGTATTATATGAACACCTTAAATATCAATGATGTTCTAGCTAAAGAGAGTACGCCTACTCCTATTTCAATTCACCTTATGAGACCAGGCCAAGGCATGGCTCTCTTCATTGCCCAAGCATTCCATCAATAACTGGGATGAGTTGCTAAATGCTTTTCTCACTAGGTATTTCCCTCCTAGCAAGACTACCCAATTGAGGAACCAAATCACTCAAGCAATAAAAGGTGAGATGCTTTATGAAATCCAGGAAATATTTAAGGATCTACAACGCCTTTGTCCTCATCATGGTTTGACCAACTGGTTGCTACTTCAAACTTTCTATAATGGGTTATTCTACATCACTCGTATGTCCATTGATGTTGCTACAAATGGAGCCTTAATGAACAAGTCCTATAGTGAAGCTTATGCCATCAGTGAAGATATGGTACTCAACCACATCTAGTAGAGTTTTGAAAAGACCTCAACCTTTCTCTTCTACTAGCTCAAGTGAGAAGTCTAGTGGGAAGCACACTATAGACACCGTTGATCTGATTGCAGCCAAACTTGACGCCTTGACTGAGAAGTTTGAAAAGCTGACTACTCACTCTATTCAAGTAGTTGAGAAAGCATGTGAGGTGTGTGGAATATCTGACAAAAACTCTACTTCTTGTTTTGTACCACAACTGAATGCCACTGAGACGCCAAAACAAGTCAATGGTGTAGGAAACTTCAATAACATACAAGCCTACAATCCTTTCTCTGAGACCTATAACCCAGGATGGAGAGACCATAAGAACTTTTCTTACAGGAACAACAACTCATAGAACCAAAAACAAGTTAAAGCTCAAGGTCAACAACCTATGAGAAATTGTCATCCAACAAATGCCAACCGTCAAAAGCCACTAGGGTATAATACTATCAACAATAAGAACTTCAATCAATTTCCACAAGTGACTCTACAACCACAAAAATCTAGCTTGAAAAACCTTCTTGAGACTTTTTTCACCACACAAATCCAGCAGAACAAGGAGTTCCGAGCACATGGAAATCTCTTGAAGGATTCTATCACACAGTTTCCCTCTAAAGTTGATGGGATTTTTACCCACACTAAGATGTTGGAGAACCAGATAGCTCAACAAGCTTTATCCAACCAAGGAACATCTTCACGTTCTTTGCCTAGTCAACCAATTATGAATCCCAAGAAGACTTGCAAATATGTGACTCTAAGGAGTGGCACAGTCATAGGAGGCTCTACATTGCTTTCCAAGAGGAAATCTGAAGAGGTTGTTGACACTACTATTGAGGAAACTATCAAAAATCAAAGAAAGAAATTTGCTGGAAATGTGCATCAAGGTAATTCATCTAGCAAGCATAATGCCCCTTTCACTCATAGGTTTACTAATACAAAAGATGATGTTAAGTTCAATAACTTCATGGAAATTTTGAACTAGTTGTATGTGAACCTACCTCTAGTTGAAGTTATAGCTGAAATGCCCTCTTATGCTAAGTTCTTGAAAGACATCCTAACAAAAAAAGGAGATCTGGTCAAGCTAAAACTGTTATGTTATCAGAAAGGCTAAGCTCTATCATCCAAAATTGTATGCATGAAAAACTAGATGACCAAGGTGCTTTCACTCTCCCTTGCATTGGAGACTCTAATTTTGATAAAGGCCTTGTTGATCTTGGAGATAACATTAGTTTTATTTTTGTTTCTTTGTGGGAAAAGCTGAACTTGGGAGATTTGAAACTGACGTCAATGACAATTCAACGACTGATCTCTCGATCAAACATCCTAGAGGAGTGATTGAAGACGTCCTCGTACATATAGGGAAGTTCTTCATTCCATGTGACTTCGTAGTCTTAGACATGCTTGAGGACCCAACCAATCCAATCCTCTTTGGAAGACCTTTCCTACGTACTGCTGGCTGCCTAGTTGATGTTAGAGAAGAAAAACTCACCATCAGAGTTGGAGATTAAAAACTTGTATTATCTATTTATGATGCCATGAAGGAACCCAACTCCAAGGAGTACCTTTGTTTGATTGATACTATAGATATGCTGCTTGAGGAAGAAAAGAATTATGTTGAGACTACTCTTGATGATCTTGAAGAAGAAAATGCAAAAGTCACTTTTAATGAGGAAAATTCTAAAACCTTGAAGATTCCACGAAGTGAGGAAGATTCGGAGAAGAATGAGGAAAGCAACACCATGACTCCAAACAAACTAGTAGAATTAAAACCCCTCCCACCAGGATTGAGATATGATTTCTTAGGCCCAAACTCCACCTCTCCAGTTATCATAAATCCTAAATTTAATGATGATCAAGAAGAAAAACTCTTAAATGAATTTAGAAGCTATAAATATGTGATAGGTTACTCAATTGATGACCTTAAAGGAATTAAGCCATCGATCTATATGCATAGAATAGCTCTAGAAGAAAATATCAAACCATGCATTGACCCCCAAGGAGACTAAACCAAAATATGATGGAAGGTGTAAAAAAGGAAATTCTCAAACTCAAAGATGCCAAAATTATTTATTAAAAAAGTGATAGTCCTTGGGTGAGTCCTATACATGTTCTGCCCAAGAAAGGAGGAACAACTATAATAAAAGGGGAAAATGATGAGTTAATACAAATAAGAATCATAACTGGATGGCGGATGTGCATTGATTACAAGAAATTAAATAAAACCACATGAAAGGATCATTTCCCTTTACCTTTTATTGACTTGATATTAGAAAGGATTTCTCATCACTCTTACTTTTGTTATCTTAACATGTACATTGTGTTCTTTCTGATTCCCATCTACCCACCCGATCAAGAAAATACCACTTTCACATGCACCTATGGAACTTATTCTTATAGGCGAATGCCCTTTGGGATTTGTAATGCTCCTGCCACCTTTCAAAGGTGTATGATAGATATTTTCTATGATTACATTGAAAATATTATGGAAATATTCATGGATGACTTTAGTGTTTATGGAAATTCCTTTGATGATTGTTTGTTGAATCTAACTACAATTTTATAGAGATGCCAACAAGTCAACCTCGTGCTTAATTTGGAGAAGTGCCATTTTATGGTGCAAACAGGGGTTGTACTAGGCCATGCTATTTCAAGTAAGGGAATTGAAGTGGATAAAGCCAAAGTGGAGGCTATTGAAAAGATGTCAACTCCAACCAATGTGAAAGAAATTCACATTTTCTTGGGACATGCATGCTTCTATAGAAGATTCATAAAGGACTTTTCAAAGATTGCAAAGCATTTATGCTCCTTACTAGCAAAAGATGTTGAGTTTGTGTTCGATGATGATTGCCAAATTGCTTTCTGAAGATTGAAAGATGCTTTTGTTTCAACTCCCATCATCCATCTACCAGATTGGAGTGCTCCTTTTGAAATAATGTGTGATGCAAGCAACTACGCTTTAGGAGTAGTCTTGGGACAAAGAAAATACAAAAAACTCCATGCCATCCACTATGAAAGTAAGACCCTAGATGATGCAAAAATTAACTATGAAACTACTGAGAAGGAGATTGTTGCCATAGTCTATGCCTTTCACAAGTTCAGACAGTACCTAGTGGGTTCTAGGATCATTGTATATACAGATCATGTTGCAATAAGGTACCTTACGAGTAAGAAAGATGCAAAGCCTTGCCTCATCTACTAGATACTGCTATTACAAGAGTTTGACTTGGAAATTAAAGATAGGAAAGGGATTGAGAACAATGCAGCTGACCATATCTCAAGTCTATCTACTAGTGCTGAAGACAAGGCTCCAATTGATGACAAATTTCCTATTGAGAAGCTTTATGTGGTAAACTCTCTTTCTATGCCGTGGTTCACTATTTTTGTGAATTATATTGCCACCGGATGCCTTCCACCTTATTTCACATACCAAAAAAAGAAAAAGTTCCTTCATGATGTCAAATTCTATTATTGGGACGAACCCCTATTGTTCAAGAAATGTGCAGATGGGCTTATTAGGAGATCCATTCCCAATGAAGAGTTTGCAAGCATGATTTCATATTGTCACTCCTCCCTCTACAGAGGACACTTTGGAGAGGATAAGGCTACAACCAAGATTCTTCAAGCAGATTTCTATTGGCCAAGTCTATTTCGTGATGTGCACACATTAGTCAGGGCTTGTGACTAATGTCAAAGAGAAAGATTTAAAATAAGGATGAAATGCCATTGAATGCAATCCTAGAAATAGAAGTTTTTGATGTGTGGGGTATATATTATATTGGCCCTTTTCCATCCTCGTGTAGCTACAAGTTCATCCTAGTAGCTTGTGATTATGTATCCAAATGGGTGGAGGCAATCCCCACTCAAGCACCAGATGCAAATTCCGTGATAAAACTGTTCCAGAAGATTATTTTTCCTAAGTTTGGAGTCCTAAGAGCAATAATATACAATGGTGACAAGCACTTCAATGAAAAGAACTTTAACAACATGCTTAACAAGTATGGAGTGAAACATAAGGTGTGTACACCCTATCATCCTAAAACATCAGGTCAGGTGGAGATCTCAAATAGGCAGCTAAAAGTTATTCTAGAAAAGACCATCTCTAGCTCAAGGAAGGATTGAGCACTAAAACTAGACAATGCACTATGGGCATACATGATGACTTTTAAAGCTCCAATTGGGACAACTCCATTCAATCTAGTTTATGGCAAATCATGTCACTGACCCATAGAATTGGAGCACATGGCATTGTGGGTGATCAAATTCCTTAACTATGGCCTAAATAAAGTAGGAGAGAAAAAATGCTACAAATCCATGAGCTTGAAGAACTCAGGATGGATGCATATGAGAACATTAAGATCTACAATGAAAAGACAAAGAGATGGAATGACAAAAGAATCAAGGTTAAAGAATTCAAAGAAGGATACCAAGTCCTATTGTTCAATTCCAAACTCAAGTTCTTCCCAGGGAAATTGAGATCTAAGTGGTCTAGACCATTCTTAGTTTTGAAAGTCTATCCATATGGGATAATGAAGCTACAAGGAAAGAAATCAACATTCAAGGTTAATGGATAAAGATGCAAGCTGCATACTGTAGGAGAGGAGATTAACAAGGGAGCCTCTTGCTCCCTCCAAGATGCATGATCAACCAGTTGAAGAGTCTCACTCCGAACTTTAAACAAAGGAACTTGTGAGAGTTGACCCCACATTAGGATATATTTCATTAATTAGTTTTAGTCAAGAACAATTTTCAATTTCCAAAATAAACCTATCATGGATGAATGTAATAATGTATACCCTCATAGATACATATCATCATCTCTGTAGGTGCTAATTAAAGAATACAATTTCTGCAAAAATTTAGAAAGACATGACATGTCTTTATTTGCACACGTCATGTCACTGCTCACAGAGGAGACGACTATGTAGATTCTAAAGAGTACATGATGTGTACTATTTCAAACACGACGTGTATGATCATAGAAGACACCCGCTGGAATTGAACATGGCACATTTTTAATCTGACACAATGTGTCCACTAGGCCTTTCAAATGCGCTCAATTTTTCTAGGAAAACACACAGCGTGTAATGACCCCACCTCCTGGTAACCCCCAATTAAGGGAGACTAAGAGGTCAGAGTTGTTATCCCAATAAACTAGATCAAATGTTCGATAATTAATTAATAATAATTATGAAATTCTACCAACTAAACTGAAATCTGGTATAAAATAAAACTTGCATACCTTTTAAAAACTTTGGAAATCTACTTCTATCCACAGCTTGGATCTATTCTATCTAATCCTCCTTACACTTTATTTCTTATTTCCACAATGTGTCACTTTACTATTTGTTCTTTTCAATTGTTGTACCTAAAACACCAACAAACAAAATGTCAGTCAGCATATAGGAATATGCTAGTATGTGGGGACAACCAAAATTTCACAAGTATGGCTAACAATCTAATTATCACAATCAAGGTAATTAACAAGCCCAATTTACGTTTTCAATGTGTCATTCTCCACCGCTTTTGCCCTAACCATGGAATACCCCCTCTAGGGTTTTCTCTTATGCCATTGACTTAAGGACACCTTCTCAATCCTGAGCTTGGTGCCTGGGGTCACCCCTCATGGTGCCCATTAGTCATGCAACATAGACCACCTTCTCATTCCTGAGCTTGGTGTCTGGGGTCACCTCTCATGGTGCCCATTGGTCTTCCCTCCTGGGCTTGACCTTTTTGCCTCATCCATCAGGGTGGAATGTAGGTGTGAGAATACACACTTATATTACAATTTTGATAATCATAGTGACTTTATAATTTGCAAGTATGAACATCCAAACTGTTAGGTTGCATTCAATGCGATTAACCATCTAGAAAACCTTCGGGAAAACTAATGCGATTAACCATAATTAATCACATACCTGTCAAGTTGACTTGAGTGTAGAAATAATTCAACCAAGCAAGAAACCAAGCAAGCACACAAGTTGATCCTGAAATATACACCCAGTTTTCCTATCATTAATCATGCCATCATGGTCTATTAAACCTAGTTGTTTCCTAGGGTTACTAGTCCTTTTTAGGATTTTTATTACAATTAGGGTTTCACTTCATTTTTACTATTTTAGAACCCTAATTTTATAAATTTACTCACAAACCCTAATTATCCCATCTTTCTTTCACAAAAGATCCTAAGATCATCTTTTGGCAACATGAAACCCTAATTTCGGATCAACTATTCTTTTCTTCCCTTTTTTCCTTATTTAGGATTTCTAAGGATATTAACCACCATATTAGGTTTAAAACCCTAAATCTTGCAATTTCATCTTCAAAATAGGTTAAGATTCATCTTTATCATTAAACAAGTTAACAATGCTCGAATTAACTTATTTGCAATATTAAATCTATCCTTTATCATCAACTAGGGTTTCTAACCACAAATTAATACTTTTTCCATCAAAATTATACACTTTTGCAAAAGGATACTGATTTAGGCTTTTGTATTTTTAACTTCTTCCTCGTATTTTTCTGATCAACTTTCATGATAACTTTTTCTCATCAGAGTTTTCTAGCAAAAGG
This sequence comes from Alisma plantago-aquatica, assembly GCA_963693085.1. NCBI lineage: Eukaryota > Viridiplantae > Streptophyta > Magnoliopsida > Alismatales > Alismataceae > Alisma > Alisma plantago-aquatica. Next base: position 583,158,579 of record OY856412.1, read on the forward strand.
TATGATTTTTGCAAGAAAAGACACTATTCTGGATTTTCTAATATATTACGATTTCATCAAAAAAATCCTAGTTGTTCGATCCGTGGTCCGCTAGACCATGCGGGATCCAATGATCCACAACGTGTGCCTGACTCATGATTGAAAAGAAACGAAAGTCACTTATGCCCTTACCTGAACAATAGAAGAGGGAGGGCAATCGAGTAACTTCGTGGGGTATCTTATTCAACCTCGTGTCGAGCCTACCTTCTCCTCGCAGTCAACTCCTCAGTTGACTTCGCGATCCCAACCACCTGTGAGCATGGTGAAGGTCTAGAAAGTTCCACCTTCCTCCACCGAACTTGACGAGGCCTTTAATTGCATGCCAAGAACATGGCACGACCTCCTCCTACTCGCCGGACTCCGACGAGGCTTGCCGAGAAGACAAGGGTGCAAGTCAGGGTAGGAGAAGCAATTGAAGGAACGAGAGCACTCCTCGCAGTATGCCACATCATTTAGGGTAGCAAGAAGGCATGCTGGTACCCTCTCTCACCCTCCCCTATAAATAGGGTCGAAGGCAGGTTCGCGTGAATTGGGAACTTCCCCAATTGATGACCAAACCCCTACAAATTAGGGATGGTTCTCGTCGGACTCCTCTCCTGAATCCAAAGGAAATAAAATCGGGCTTGCACATGCTCAGGATCACGAGGAAATTGAGAGGGAAAATCCCTCTATAACTCGGAAGAGTCTAAGTCCTTGTGGAACTGGACGATGAGCGACAATCGTTGGATCAAGATCCAACAGCTCTCATCTCACGCGATCAACCCAAAAGGAAAATCATATTCCTATTTGCAAGATAATTCCATATTTTGGAGATAATTTGAGAAAATCACAACTCATAATCTGTAGGTCCTTTTTATCTCAAATTATAAGGGAAATTTCGTCTTGACATTATCTAGCTATTGATTAAATTTGGGAAACAAATTCCAACAAATGAGAAGGTTTCCTTCCCTCCCAAGTTATCCATTAATTAATAAAAAATTAATTAATATTTCTTTTCCCTTTGTCATTATCTTGTTATCTTGGGTCCCTTGGACCTCAAGAAATCCTAAAGGCATGAATTACCACCTTGGGAAATATTCCTTTTCTTTTTCCTTTTATTTTTTATCCCTTTTCTTATTTATCCCTTTATTCACTTGAATTCCCTTTTCTTTTTCTTTTTATCTCAATTGGGCTCAATAGCCAATAAAGCCCATTAAGAAAACAAATAAGGCTATTATGTACGAAAATATATCAATTCAAATAAATAAATCAATCTTTGATTTCATTTATCTTTTAAAAGGAGATTTACAAATCTCATTACATGGTTTAGAAAAAATGAGGTTATAACATCCTCCCCTCCTTATAGGAATTTTGCCCTCAAAATTCCAAGAAATCAAACAAACAAATCAGGGTATGTTTTCTCCATGTCTTCCTTCAGCTCCCATGTGGCCTCATCCTCCCCATGGTGCCTCCAAAGAACCTTTACCATCTCTATATTCTTGCATCTGAGTTCTTTCACTTTGGTATCTAGAATCCGCAAAGGTGTCTCAAGACAAGTCAGCTTCCCTTGAAGATAAATAGGTTCAATGCATAGCACATGGCTCAGATCTTGCACATATTGCTTCAAGTTGGACACATGAAACACATCATGCATCATTCTATACTGAGGGGGTAACGCCAAACGATATGCAACTTCAAAAATCCATTCTAACACCTCAAACAGACCCATGTATCGGGGACTCCACTTTCCTCTATTCTTAGCTATAGCTCGGAGCGGTCAGATTTTCAAAAACACATGCTCTCCTATAGTGAAATGCACACCAGTCTGCTTTGCATCAGCATATGACTTCTATTGATCCTGGGCTCTCTTCAGCATTTGCTTAATCAAAGCAACTTTATCAACATACACTTGGAGCTCATCTGACCTCAACAAGGTCCTCTCACCCACATCATCCCAGTGAAGTGGGGACTGACACAGTCTCCCATAAAAAGCTTCATACGGAGGCATCCTGATGTTGGATTGGTAGCTGTTATTGTAGGCAAACTCAGCTAAAGGTAAGTACTGCTCCCATGAGCCACCCCAGTCGAGCACACAAGCTCTCAACATATCTTCTAATTTTTGGATTGTCCTTTCTGACTGACCATCTGTCTGGGGGTGATAAGCGATACTAAACTTCAATCTGGTACCAAGTTCTTCTTGAACTTGCTTCCACAAATTGGAAGTAAACTTTGGGTCTCTATCAGAGATGATCGATCCTGGTACTCCATGCAAATGCACTATCTCTCTGATATATAGCTCAGCTAGGTCTGACACCTTAGCAGTGGTATTTAAGGCAAGGAAGTGTGCTGACTTGGTAAGACGATCTACCACGACCCATATCGCATCATGACCTTTCCTGGTCTGGGGTAGACCTACCACAAAATCCATGGTGATCTGCTCCCATTTCCATTCTGGAATCTCTATCGACTGTAAAAGACTGCTGGGTCACTGGTGTTCAACCTTCACCATCTGGCACGTAAGACAGCTGGCCACACATGCCATAATGTCTTTCTTCATTCCTAGCCACCAAAAAACCTATGCAAGTCCTTGAAAATCTTAGTAGTTCCTGGGTGTACTATGTATTTGGATCCATGAGCCTCTTGCAGGATGCGTTCCTTTATTGCTGAATCCATCAGAACCCATATGCGATTCTCAAACCTGATTCCTCCGTCTACTCCCACGAATAGACGAGTCTGTGGTTTCATCATCAAACCTTTCATCTTGTCTAGCTCTTCATTGGTCAACTGTGCTACTATGATCTCACTTAACAACTCAGATTGAATCTGGATATTAGCCAATCGAACTCGATCTTCTAGCGGTTGTAGAGTCCACTCCACCAGCTCCTCCAAACTCTTCCACTGTCTGGACAAAACAACTGCAAACTTAAGCTGTTTCTGACTCAAAGCATCCGCTACGACATTCGCCTTACCAAGATGATAGGCGATGGTGAAGTCATAATACTTTATATACTCCATCCATCGTCGCTGTCATAGGTTCAGGTCTCTCTGTGTCAGCATGTATTTTAAGATCTTGTGGTCGGTGAAGATCTCAAAGGTAGCACCATATAGGTAATGCCGCCATATCTTCAAGGCAAGGATAATAGCAGCTAACTCCAGGTCATGTGTCAGGTAATTCACCTCATTGGGCTTGAGCTGTCGGGAAGCATATGCAACCACATGCCGATTCTATTCCAATACACAACCAAGTCCCATCTTGGAATCATTGGTGAATATCATGAAACCCTCATTGCCAGAAGGTAGAGTAAACACATGGGCAGTGGTCAACTTCTCCTTCAACTCCTGGAAGAGAGCTTCACATATGTCAGACCACATGAACTTCACATCCTTCCAGGTTAACATGGTTAGCGGCAAAGCAGTCTTTGAGAAATCCTTGATGAAGTGAAGGTAGTACCCGACCAACCCCAAGAAGCTATGAATCTCAGAGGGGTTCTTTGGTGCCATCCAGTCTCGAACTACTGATACTTTGGCTGGATCTACGGCGATTGTTCCTCCAGAGATGATGTGTCCAAGAAACATGACTTGGTCTATCCAAAACTCACATTTCGAGAACTTTCCGAAAAACTTGTGCTTTCTCAGGATATCAATGACTCTACCCAGATGGTCACGATGTTGGGCTAGGTCATCAAAGTACACCAAGATGTCATCTATGAACACTATCACAAAAGAGTCAAGGAAAGGCTGGAACACACTATTCACGAGGTTCATAAAGACACTAGGTGCATTGCATAATCCAAACGGCATAACCACAAACTCATAGTGGCCATATCGGGTTTGGAAAGCCATTTTAGGTAAATTCTCACTCCTTACTCTCACAAGGGAAATTTCATGCGATAGAGTTTCAAAAGCACACTCAAGATCATTAAGTTTGCGACAAAAAATCAGACCCACTGGACCATGCCCTTGGGCAAGGGCATTCTTAAAGTGGCTATGGTAGATGACTGACTGAAACTCAAATCTATCCCCAAAGTGTTGACCCCTCCAACAAGATAATCTTGAGAAGTCCTTTAGTGTGTATGAGAGAAAGAGCCATACTCCCCAATTGAAATCATCACACCCTCGTGTGGATTTTCTCATGTGATAGATCACAACACCATCCATTACCAACAACTATACACTACTTTCCACAAGAAAAGTTGGACGACAATACATAGTTACTCAAGTTGAAGACAAGAAGTCGATCTAAAACATTCCAGGGCAAGAGTATTATAATCCAAATCAAGCTCAATGTCATATTGGTTTCTAGTATGGGAACACTATGGGAGCCGAAGGTCCAAATTAGACTTTGATGCAACCCACCCAGGCTAGAGCACCAATGAACTATAATGACCTGCACAACTAGGGAAATTTTAGGTTCAATTATGCCCTACACTCTATACCGGCACCTAGGGTTCACAGATCTCTAACCCAAAACAATGACCATTCAATTGGCCGATGCATCTATCTCTAAACCCCTAGGAATTATCGAAGATGTCATGGTGAATCTAGGACATGACACCTACGTCCCATGCAATTTCATGGTCATGCATATCAAAGAAGACAACTGATTCCCGCTCATTTTCTGAAGACCATTCGTAGCTATTTCATGAGCTCTAGTGGACGTACAAGCCACAAAACTCATTCTACGACTAGGGAAGAAGACTATTGAATGCCTAATTCTTGAAGACTTGAAGAGGGTGCACAATTCAGTTGAAGCTTTTAAGGTCGAAGATAACATGGAATCGCAACAATCATGCCTGGTAGATGCCAATCAAAACAATAGGGCCCTGCCCACAGGCAAGCCATGCACATCATCTAACCATGATATAAGGCCCACAAGTTTGAAGGATAAGGTTTGGATACTCTATCCATTGGATTAACTTGAAAAACACTATTATTGGTCGAGTCTGTGATGCTAAACCAGGAGGCTTTCTAGGAGGCAACCCAACCCATTTCTTTTACTTGTTTTGTTTTTCTTTTGTCATTTTTATTTTTTATTTTCTCTTTGACAAACTTATTAAAAAAAAATAAAGAGGGCAAGGAGAGAAGGAGAAGAAGGACTACAATGCCTTTAACAAGCCTAATAAATGGATAAGCCAACGTGACAAGAAAAACTCATGATGACATTTTCTCATCTTTCCGTAAACCCCTTGCTGCCCCATCACTTGACTGACGGGAGGAGATTTCATGATCTTGTGAAATGATAAGTGATACATCAAGTGGGATATGTGTCCTGATGGGATATCTCTCTATATTTTCCATAAATGATTTTAATTATTTCTCACAAATAATCTAGCCTTATCTTTTATGAGAAATATTATTCTCTAGAAATAGTAGCCGATTTTATCTCACTCCAATTAGCAATATTCACTGGCATATTTTGATCAGGACTATACAAGAAATGATTGACGTGAAGACCCTATTATATAGGAATAACACATGCATTGTGCAATCGTTGATTCCTTTTTAGGGATTCATAACATCTCCTCAATGAAACTATGTTATGGGTGTAGCATAGGGCCTAGAAACACCAGATTTTTTTGACGATCAAGCACAACTTAATTTTCCATATCTCTTTTGCATCAACACCACCAATGGTGGAAGTGAACACCAACATCAATGGAAGATTCTGATGACATGGCGATGACCCTCCACTGACTAATGAGATCCCTTTTGATCAAGATCAACTCTGCTATTACTCCCAGGAAACATATGTCCCACAGGATCTCCAATTCGTGCACCCCAAACATCAATGGGGGATGCCAATGCCAGACTTGGATCCGCTGATCTACTGGCTATATGATTAGAAATCCATCACACTAGAAGTAAGACACTAGCTAGATGAAGGCTGCAAAGAATGGGGCGCACGACTCAGGGCACCATCGCCTCCAACCAATGAAGATAATGGCAACTGATGGCCATGTTCACACTGGGATGAGAGCATAAACAATGAAAGAAGAACCCACTCTTAGGGTTCTATTGTGTGCTCTTAGACAAGCATCTCCTCCCTACTCCATCTCCACCTCCCCCGCTCTCCATATCAATTCCCCTCAATATGTAACTTCTTTCTCCCTGAGGACGGGTAGAATTTTGAAGTTGAGGGTGGAGGGTGGGTGGTACGTCATCTCTACCACCTAAATCTACCCTTTCCCTTTCTCATCCTCAAACACTTATTTATTTTTCTTCTCCATCTTTTATTTGCATCTGTCTTCTTTTTTTATTTTCTTTTACATTTTTTGTGTGAGTTGTGACCTTTAGCTAGTCAGTCACTTTGATGTATGTTAAAAATGGAAAATATATGAATGAACTATTCCCCTTTATTTTTCTTGACCTAACCCATGCAAAGGGAAGTTTTAAGGAATAAACATGTTTTGAACAGTTCTCATCCTCGATGATAACAACTAAGCATCCCTACCCCTTGGAAGTGATGATAAGCAGATGGAATCTAAAAGGTTAAGCCACATGTTCCTCCAACATGACTTGCAACAATATATGTGAATACTCCTTTAACCTATATTAATTGAATTAACTAATATAATATGATGATCTAATTACAATGTAGCAAAAAAAAGGGAGAAACACAAGTCAACCTCTTGATCTCATTCTTCTTCCATCACCTCTTACCCCTTTTCCATCCACAAAAAGAAAAAAATGAAATTCCCACCTTAAGCAAACCCTTAGTCCCAGGTGGCATCCATTCCATAAATACTCCTTTTCAATTTTTGTCCACAGGCATGGCATGAATAAAAGAGACCAAAGAGCCCACAAGAAAACATGCGGTCAATGTAACTACTAACAAAATAAGTCTTGAGTCGAATAGAGGATAGACAAATAAAATAACTAAATCTCAAATAAGGTCTCAAGTCAAATAGAGGAGAGAACACGGAATCAAATTCATGCTATGTCTTTCTCCCCCAAATAGCCCTGACTTGTGCTTACTTTTATTTGCATGGACAGATCAAGAGTATTATTGATATGAAAGTAGTTGTTGTAGGTTCTGGGGTCTAGAGATTAGAGGAACAAGCCCTAGTCGGGGGAAATCCAAGTGTGACTATGTGAACCCCAAGAATTAGGGTCGCTTGATCGTAATTGGTGAAAAGGGGATGCACACGAAGTGAAACCCTAGTTAAAACATGCGTTCTCACCTCATGATGACATATCACTCCCCAGATCCTATGGTGATGTTTTCGGCAGCCATAGTCCGGTTTCATTGCTCAATTAGGAGAGGAAGGCCTGGAACTTAGTATCAATTGTTGATTTCCTTTCTATTCTACTTTACTTGGGATGAGCAAAGGATTAAGTTTAGGTAGTTTAATGAGTATACTTATACCCATTTTTACATGCTATTTTACTTGCTTATTAGGGACCGTTGTATTTCTATTTCTTAGTTATAACTTTATATTCATTCAAATGCAATTATTTTCCCCTTTTCAAACTTCAATACATTTTCATATATATATTTTGTGCACAATCAACCAAAATTGTGTAACGATGCCTAGATGGATGATTGAGCCCCCATGATGCTACACCTCAAGGGAAGGGAGGCCCAAAAGCTTTCCTTTTGACCACCTTCCAACCACCTAGTTAGGCAAGAAGTTCTGCCAATCGCTCGACTTGAGCCATTCTCCACCTAGAGTCTTCCAGATTCTTATGTCTTGATGCACACTCTCAACATCCAACCCATTCCCATTCACCCCATGCTGGTCTGTCAGAGAACCAGATACGAGGTCCAAATTGAGTAACCCATATCAGTCACCTGTTGGACCAAGTACGTGCCATGAAATCAGATGCCTTCGACCATATGCATTCAACTTTAGGGTTTTAGAGGTGAGGAATGCATCTATAAAAGGAGCCCCTATCATCCACCAAATGGGTCTTTGATCGGTGATTAGAATCCACATTGCACAACACAAACCCTATCAAGGAGCGAGGAGGCAGAGGCCATAGAGGAGAGATTAATTTTCCTACACTAGGCATCATGTCCTTCTCCATCATTCCTACTATCTCTTTGTTGTTGTCCCTCACTATGAGTGAGTATAAGCCTTGTACTGGGGCATGGGGACTAGCCCCGATCATCCATATTTTTATCTTAGATTGTATCTAAACTCAACAATATAGTTGATAAATAATGTATCATTCTACTCGATGCCTTGCTTTGCTAATTGATGACTTGTTTTGCATATATGTTATAATCATGGATATGCTGGTTGCTATGAATGTGATCATAATACTAGAATGATCTTATTGTCTCCTTGAGCTATCATCAAGGGATAGTGAGGTGATTGGACTTTGATCTGCTATGAGCCAAGGATGGTTGATTGTAAGTAAGGAAGTTCAGTTGGTATGGACAAGGAACTTAGGTGCTGAGGACGGTCGGTTACAAGTGAGTTCATACTAGGTGACAACATGTATCCCGTGAGGGTGTAACAACTAAGCCTTGATTTAGAAATGACTGCTGGAGAGCTAGATCTTCTTAGGATAATTATACAGGCCCGAGTAGAGAAACCCCATGCCATGGTGCTATTTATAATCTATCATTTACTTCCTTTATCTCCATTGCTTCAAGAATCATCTTAGTTTAATCAATATTTCAACTACACAGTGATAAATATTACTCGTAATACTTCTGAATGTATATAACTACTTAGAAAGGTTGTCCTTTGGGTTCGATCCTTACGTATACTACAATAAGGCTTCCGTTCATGTTGTAACATCCCTGACCTGGGTTATAGCCTAACCCTAGAAGTTTTTCTTAAGTAAGTTGTTTACAATCTTGTTTTAATCTTTTGAAAAGTAATTAAGACTCTTGTAGAGTTAAATGTTCAAGTTTGAGCTAATTTGCAAATTGTTTGTGCATTATATGATAGTTTGGGCATAAAGTGCAATTTACCCAAGATGAGGGGCTATATTGCAAAATGTCACATGTTGAATGTACCTCATGTGTTCTAGAATCATAAGAGAGAGAATTATGTTAAAGGATGGCTTGTGGAAAGCCTAAATTCCAAGTTGTAGCTTGTTTGAATAATGTTAGTGCATTGTGCACCAATTTTGGTACAAATTGTAATTTACCCAAAATGTGGGGTTAATATGCAAATTACCACCTCTAGAGTGTTCCTACTTCCTATATGTATCATTTATAGGAGATAGAATGAGTGAGACACCATGTTTGAATCATTTGTGAATGATGGTAATCTTGGTGATGAAATGACCAAGAAAAGGGGTTGAATATGAAGCTCTAACTTGAGTTGTATCAAGTCGAAAAGCTTATATATGAAAGCCTATCGGCCAAGGAGCCATAGGAAGATCCTCATATCGTTTTGTGAACTCTTGGCAAAGGCCATATCGTGCAAAGCACCTCAAGGAGGTGAGGTGTGACGACCAACAAGTTTCCTTAGAAAAATTGTATCGGCTTGACTTAAAATAGTGATTAAACCTAGATGACTTATCCAAATGGATAAGCAATGGACGAATTTGCATCTCTAGATAATCCTCAACCTTTTTGAATGTCAAGATAAATGTTTATTCATGCATGTACACGTGTCACCCATGCATGGACATGTGACACCAGTAGCTCAAAATGTTGGCACCTCATTTTTACCTTCTTTCATGAACAACAAGTATATATACCCCTAGTTTCACCCTTAAGTGAAATTGTTCGACCCTTACCACCCTCATATCCTAGGTTATCGTGCATAGAGACCTTGTATCATGCAGGAAAGCAAGGGTATCATGCATAGGCCCTTGGATATTGCCTATAGCAAAAGCATATCAGCCAAGTAGGTGAAATTGGCCATATAAGGTAATATCGGCCAATAGGGTAAAGCGTCGAGTGGCATATCATGAAAGTGAGTGACATATCATGCAAGAGGGTTGGCATATCATGCAAGGACACTAGTGTATCGTGAAAAGGTGTTAAGGAGCAAGAAGGAGCTCAAAACTTAACCCTAAGGTGAGGCAATGATCATCTTCAACATTGGATTGAAGCATGAATTTAGGGTTTTGATCTTCTTTTCTTTTCGTCTTCACCAATTGCTTATACATGGTGATTATTTGCATATAGAGGAGTTGTGAAGTTCATCTTCAACCTTAGGAACGTGGAGATTTGTATCTTGGATCTTTGAAGTTGTTCTTAAGACGGGTTATATAACTTAAACCCAATTATATTATTATGCACCTTCAATTTTTCCATACTTGTTGAACTACTTGCAATTTTGTTTACTCTTGAATAATTGCTGAACCTTTGAGTTCTAAAAGATTCATGGGACTATTATCCATGACTTAGAACAGTAAGAACAAGGATCTTGAGGTTGATGATGATTACATCATCAGTATTGTGCAAAATCACACAATCACACACCTTCAACTCGATATGGAAAAGTAGCCCTAGTTTACTTAGAAATCGATAGGGGTGTGCATTGGTTTGTACTTTGGGTTGATAGTGGTTCAAACAGTTGTCTAGCCTGTCACTTAACCCATGGTGAAGGGCAGGTCATGGCCATGAAGGTTTGAAGAGGTCAAGCACTCAACCACACACCTTCAACCCGATATGGGCTAAGCTAGCATACATACACCTCTAAAATGATATGGTGTGGAAGTACCTTAAATTGCAATATACTTGACGGAGAAACACATGGAGTGTTTTATATCAAGTCATACATTGAGTAGTATGGAGTTTAATGATTAATGATTACGTAGGCTAATGTACCTTGAAGGAAAGGTTGAGCCAACTTAATAAATTATGAAGCAATCAACATCCTAGAGAGGATGAGAGAGAAACTCATACTTGTGAACTAAACATGTAATGTGCATTCATTAATGTTTCTAATATGTGTAAAGTAGGAATTAGGGTTTGATCCTTGATAAAGTGATTTTGAAATCCTAACCCTAATATAGGGTGATGGTATGTGAAGCCCTACTCAATAAGAAATGGGAAACCCTAACCCTAATGATGGAATAGTGGTGTTACCCTTGTATTACATGGTGTTGATATGTATTTGATATGGTTGTTATCATGTATACTAACCATGCAGGTATCATGGGATGATAAGCATAGCCAGGTATGAGCTATGATGTTTTATTTGTTGGAAATACTTAATGGGCCTTGTGAGCCATAATATTAATTGTTGCCTAGTGAGAGGTGACAAAATGTTTAATGGGCCTTGTGAGCCATGTGAGATGCTTGTGTTAGCAAGTATCATGTATACCTTGGTCAGATGACCTGGAGGTAATAGTTACCTGATAAGTGGTAATAATGTTCAGTGATGAACTAAGGGTTTGAATACCCAGATCTAGTAATCATGATGATGATATTGTTGAGGGATGAGAATTCCCAGTAATGAAATAAGGGATTGAGATCCTAAAGGTTATATAAAGTTTTTGAAAAGCACTTGATAGATGTATTACACATTCCTTTGTAGCATTTGTCATAATAATTTATGTTTGAAAACTTGACTGATGCTAAAAGAATATGGGAATGTACTTAATTAATCAAGTGGAATCATATCATGTAGATCCCTGGCCATAGATCCATCATCGTCAGTAGCTGGTGATGGTGAAATAGGTTTTCCCACAGGATCTCCTGGAGGGCATACTTTTGAGTATGTGGGGGTGATGGGTGAAAATATCCTGACGCCCTAATGCGGGATTGGTGGTAGATAAACACGAGATCCCACAATCCTTCATTATATATGCCGGGATGGATGTAACACGAATCTCCCGATGATGTTTAATGCCAGATCGATGTGAGATAAACACGAGATCTCTCGATTGTGAAGAGAGTGCAGCCGCCGCTTTAGCTCTATAGTGAAGTTTCCAGTATACCCTAGAAAGATATTTAGCAGAGACACAAGATGTCCTACATTTTTTACTCACACTGACTGAGGAGGATGAGGTCATGGAGTCCGGCTCTTCCATTGACCTATGTATGGAACTGATGCTTTACACCACTGTGGTTGGTTGGAGTATGAGCGGTATACCTCATTTACCTAGGGCATAAGTGTGATTGTAAAATGTAATCAACCGTGTAGCATATTTGCTTAAGGATTGAATACAAAAATCATTGGCTGATGATACATTACTTTTATACATCTTAAATGGATAGACGTTATACGTGTTCTTCATATTCCTTATAAAATGAATAGATGAATTACTGCTTTATCATACATGGCTGTAATACTTTAAAAAATGATATTGCTCTATTATGCTTAAATAGTGATTAATCCTACTTATTAATATACAAGAATCATCTGTTCAGTTTACTACTGTTTATCTGCAATGATAATATGATCGGTGGAGAGTTATATCACTTGCTGGGACAATTACAATTGTCTCACCCCCATGGGGTCAAAAATTTTAGGTGGATGCAGATGAGGAGGCAGGAACCATACAACAGAGGGAGGACAACAACATCAGGAGAAACAATAACATCTCAGGTTGAGTTACTGTCTGTCGTGTCATGTAGATATGAGTCCTATATGTCGTCTATGTACTCTCAGGTCCTTGGAGTCGGTACTTAGTGGTTTTATGATCGATCTGGGATTTTGGCTTGTATTCCTCAAGGTTTTATGTTGCTTATGTACAGTTTGGTAAAAGCAACTGTTATATGTTATCCTCGAGATGAGATGGTACATGGTATGTACAAAGTGAACCATGATGTATGTAATACTTTGATCCTCTTCTTAAGAGTTTATGGGAATGGATCTCTTTGCAAATGGTTTTAATTTTTAGTGATTTTTGTTAATCCGTTGCTTATAGTAATTCCACAATTATTTACTGGTGATGATTTGATTTGTGGTCGGATCGTCACAAAGTTTTGGTATTAGAGCGTAAGGTTCGCTGATTCTACAGAGACATAGGATTAAGGTCGTTGAGTCTGTTCTAGTGTCTTCCAGTTTATCTGATAGTGAATTCTGCTCATATAAGAGAAGAAGTAAAGCTTAAAGATGGTTGGATCACACGAAGAACATGCTGCTGAAAGTAGTGTTGCTGCACCAAGAAGAGGTGCAAGGGATCAGGCTAGAGAGGAGCTAGTACTTGAGAATCCCCAACTTAACCAAGCTTCGATAGAAAACCCAAATTTTCATGCTCTGTTTGGATAGTTCATGAATACAGTGACACATATGACAGATAGGATGCCAGCACCAGCACCTAGGGCACCAACTTCTAATGAGGGGCATGGATCTGGTAAGACCTTTGAGCGGTTACGCCGGGTAGGAGCCACCGAATATGCTGGTATAGTTGACCCAACTGTTGCAGATTCATGGCTCACTGAGTTGGAGAAAGCCTTTAGAATCCTCAGTATTCTAGAAACTGAGAAGGTTAAGCATGCTGTGTACCTGTTGAAAGGGAGCGCTGGCCACTGGTGGGCCATTGAGGAAGAGAAACAACCAGGTGTTGAGGTCGAATGGAGAGAGTTCCTACGAGAATTTGTTAGTAGATACTTTCCCAAGACTTATCTATATGAGAAGATCTCACAGTTTGAGCAGATTAGGCAAGTAACAATGAACATCAGTGAGTATGAAGCTAAGTTCATGGAGCTTCTATGGTTTTGTCCACACATGGCTACTATAGATGAGGAGAGAATTCAGTGTTTTGAGAAGGGTTTGAACGCTGATTTGACCACACCTGGATATGCTCTAGAGAATAGAGAGAGGTTTGCCACCTTTGTGGAGTCAGTTAGGCGGATAGAAAGGTTCGTGACTGAGAAACATATAGCCAACAGTAAGAAAGTGCATACACAATTCCAAGGATAGAGGTCCGAGAGTTTTAATAAACCAAGGTTTTCTACACCAATAGCACCACCAAGGTTCAATAATCAGACGCAGTGGACATCCAGCAAGGGTAGAGGCTGTGGTTTATCGCCAACTGGAGCCCATAGTTCAGCGTTAATGTCAGTAACAGGACCATCTAGGCCGCAATGGGAGGTCAGAGGCTATTATATATGTGGGAAGATGGGACATCTGATGAAAGATTGTCTAGCTAGAGACATGAGTGTAACCCAATCATCGAGGCAGAGTCAAAAAGGCTATCATAGGTGACAATTTAGCAGTGGCACGCAAGGATGTGGACATGCGTCCCAAGCTGATTCATCTGCACCCAACAACAGGGCGAGTGGTCGGAAACCAACAACAACAAGATTCTATGCTATGAAACAGCTGGAGGCCGTGGTTAACCCACGAGTCATGACATGTCAGATGGAATTATTTCATTCTGATATGTCTTCATCTTGCTTCGTATCTGTTTTCATTGATCCGGGTGCTACACATTCCTTTATCACTCAAGAAGTGATTCATGACTGCAATATGACTGTCAGTCGTAGAGCAGATAACTTGTTATTAGAAACTCCGTTAGTCAGATCTGGAGTGTTGCGGGAGGTATGTTCTCCCTGTGTTCTTTCTGTTTCAAAACACAACATTCGGGTGGATCTTATACCACTTAAGATGCACGGGTTTGATATAATTCTTGGGATGGACACCCTAGAAAAGTATAAGGTTGTCTTGGATTGTGGTTCCAAGCAAGCTATGTTTACAGACAATGGTGATACATGGGTCTTTCAGGGGGACAAAAAGATTCTTCCAACCTGTCTAGTGTCAGCTATGGTAGAAGAAAAGTTAATGAGACAAGGATGCTTTGCATTCTTAGCACATGTGATAGATACCAAATCAGAGAGTTCTAGTCTTTCTGGAGTTTCGGTTGTTAGGGAGTTTGAGGATGTGTTTCTTGAAGAACTTCCAGATGTTCCTCCACCCCAAGAGATTGATTTTGAGATTAATCTAATCCTAGGTACGCAACCTATAGCTCAAACACCTTATAGGATGGTTCCAGCTAAAATGGCAAAACTTAAGAAACAGTTACAAGAGTTGCTTGAGAAAGGTTTGATTTGACCAAGTACTTCTCTGTGGGGTGCTCCGATTCTTTTTGTTAAAAAGAAAGATGGGTCTATGAGATTATGCATAGATTATAGACAACTCAACAAGGTGACAATTAAGAACAAATATCCTTTGCCAATGATAGATGATATGTTTGACCAGTTGTGTGGTGCAACAATATTCTCTAAGATAGATTTAAGGTCAGGATATCATCAATTACGTATCAAGGAGAGTGACATACCTAAGTCAGCCTTTAGGAGAAGGTATGGTCATTATGAGTTTGTAGTTATGTAATTTGGACTAACTAATGCACCCGATACATTCATGGAGCTGATGAATAGAATCTTCCAGCCATTCCTTGATCAGTTTGTAGTAGTCTTTATAGACGACATCCTGATATACAATAGAGATGGTCAAAAACATGAACAACACCTTCGTCAAGCCTTGACATTGTTGAGACAACACAAGCTATATGCTAAGTTTAGCAAGTGTGAGTTTTGGTTGTCAGAAGTGTCTTTTCTTGGACACGTTATATCTTCTTCAGGTATTATTGTTGATCCACAGAAAGTGGAATCTGTATTAGGGTGGGAACAACCCAAGACACCGACTGAGATTCATAGTTTCTTAGGCCTGGCAGGTTATTACAGAAAGTTTATTAAAGACTTCAGTTCTATAGCCTTACCCCTAACCAAGTTGACCAGGAAGGAAGTTCCTTTTGTCTGGAATGACAAGTGTCAACATTCTTTCTAGTTGTTGAAAGAAAGGTTGACCAGTGCACCTGTGTTAACTTTACCTGAGTAGGGAAAGGGATACATTGTTTTCTGTGATGCCTCCAAGAATGGTCTAGGATGTGTGCTGATGTAGAGTGATCATGTAGTTTCTTTTTCTTCCTGAAAACTTAAGAAACACGAGGAAAATTATCCGACACATGATCTAGAATTAGCTATAGTGGTTCACGCATTGAAGATCTGGAGACATTATCTCTATGGAGAAACATTCCAGATTTTCATAGACCATAAGAACTTAAAGTATATCTTCTCAAAACACGAGTTAAATATGAGACAATGCCACTGGATGGAGTTAATCAAGGACTATGATTGTACAATTGATTATCATCCAGGAAAAGCTAATGTAGTGGAAGATGCACTAAGTAGAAAATCATCATCGCCAACCATAGATAAAGCACAGTTGAACTCTTTAGTGTGCTTTAAATGAGACATGCTTGTCTCATTGAGGCAAAACAATGTACATCTTAAAGTATCTTTGTTAGCTGGATTGTTAGCTGAGATGCAAGTGAAACCTACTCTGAAACAACATATCAAAGAGGCACAACAGGCTGATACTGTGATTCAGCAGATTAGGTCAAAGTATGGTAGTGAGAAACGGGACGATTTTCATGAGTCAGAGGATGAGGTAGTCTGTTACCATGGTAGGATGGTAGTACCTGATGCCAATGACTTAAGGAAGTTAGTCATGGAGGAAGCTCATTCGTCCATGTATGCAATGCATCCAGGGAGTACCAAAATGTATCATAACTTAAAAGATATGTATTGGTGGCCTGGTTTGAAGAAAGATGTAGATGAGTTTGTTATGCGGTGTCCAGTGTGTCAGCAGGTTAAAGCTGAACATCAGAAGCCCGTAGGAACAATGCAACCTTTACCTATACCACAGTGGAAATGGGATCACGTGACCATGGACTTTGTGGCTGGTTTACCCAGAACAGGCAAAAGTCACGATTCCATTTGGGTGATAGTTGATAGGTTGACTAAGTCAGCACATTTTCTTCCTCTCAAAACAACCTATACTGCTAAGAAACTTGCACAGATCTATATAGATGAGATAGTGTGATTACATGGGGTTCCAGCTACAATTGTATCTGATAGAGGTCCCCAGTCTACCAGTCATTTTTGGGAACGACTACATAAAGCCTTGGGTACTCAGTTGAAGTTTAGCACAACTTTTCACCCTCAAACAAATGGGAAATCCGAGAGGACTATACAGACTTTGGAAGATTTGCTTAGAGCATGTGTTCTTCAGTTTGTAGGAAGTTGGGATATACATTTGAGCCTAATAGAGTTTGCCTACAACAACAATTACCAGACTAGTATTGATATTGTAAGGATCCTGACCTCCGTTTAGGATTTATCCTATTTGCTTTGCTTAACCCTGGTGTTTAGTTGCTTGCTAATCACCCTTAGTGGTGATTAGGGTTTGTTTGTGCTTGTTGTGTGTTGGAGGTGCTACTTGCAATTAACCCAAGTCTAGGGTTGTTGATCAAGTTTGTCACCTTGAGAGGTGTTTCTCTCTCTCCTTGCTTCCTCTAGTGTTGAGAGGAAGGGTTGGGCTCGTTGCTTGAGTTGCCTTGGGCTTGGATGAGCCTTGTTGGGCCTTGTTGTGCCTTGCCCTTGCCTTGTTGGACCTTGTGTCAGGCAAGAGTGCCTTGTATCGGCCATAGGTGTGTCGACCAGTGAGTGTGTCGAGCATGGTGTTGGGGTGTATCGACCATGGACCCCTTTGACTCTTTGACCTTGTTTGTGTCACCACTAGTGGACACTTGGCGCTTGATGCTTGCATGTGGCAATGGCCTTGGACATGTGTTTAAGGCAAGATAGAGTGGTGGCATTTCCCATGGACAAGTGTCCCTAGGTGGGTGACACCTTGCCTTGTCTTACCTTGGTTTCTCCTCCATCCTCTCCTATATATGTGTTCCCTTTCTCTTACTAAGGATCCCTTTAGTTCCTTAGTTTCCCCTCTCGCTTGGTTGCATGAAACCTCTTCCTTTGTAAAGCTTGGTGGCCGATCCTTCCCTTGGAGTCTTCTTCTTCTTCCTCTTGAGGTGGTCGAAGGTGTTTCTTGGTGCTAGGAGCTTGGAGCTTGCTTAAGGTGGGTTACATAACTCCTAGCCCTAATCATACTACCTTCTTCTACATTCTTGTATGTTCTCTTGTGATCATAATCGGCCATGTATGTTCTAAGATAAGTTTCTTTCTTAGTTGCACCTTTAATCTTGTTTTAGGGTTTCCTTATTGAGCAACACTCCTTTCCCTCCTTGGTCTAGAGAAGTGAGCTTGATCTCTAGTAATGTGGGCAATACCCCTCTCTCGTCTAAGTTGAGAGGTGAGCTTGTGTTCTAGTTGCTTGAGCAACACCCTCCTCTCACCATGGATTCAAGAGGTGAGCTTTTTGGTAGATGTAGACCTATGTTAAGGTTGATCCTTATGGTTTCTCGGTTTGTGATAGAGGTTGTGCAAGACCCCTCTCTCTTGGTTGTTGAGAGGTGAGCCGATCTTCTTGATCAATTAGGGTTTTGTGCCCTTGTGCTTGAGGTTGATGACGATCTTGTTGGGTTGTATCTTTCACGATATGGCTTTGGGTTAGTGTTGCCCATTTGAGTGGTACCCTTAGACATTGTACCTAGGTGGAGTATGGTTGTTGGGTGATATCCTTGTGTGTTGGGTGATATGCCTTGCTGAGTTCCCTACACGATACACCCAGCTAAGGTAGTGGCTTGGTGCTCGACATACCTTGGACGTTATGGAGCTCAGTGGGCTAGCCTTGTGTCAGGTGTCATGGTTTGGTGGTGATGCCCGGTATAGTGGCTTATGGTAAACCTAGATGCTACTTTGATGAAGGCTGATATGGTGTGCTGCCCTTGCCCGATAGGTTTCTTGGGAGCACTTTGATATAGCCTGAGTTGAGAAACATGTTGGGCGATACCATGCTGTGCTGGGGCACTGTGTTTTGTCATGTGAGTCTTGGTCGTTCGAGTGGTGTGGTTGCCCGATAGGTACCTTAACCCTAGATGGGCAATAGGGCTCAATTGACTCTGATAGATAGATGTGTCCTGCTTATCCCGTTGCACGATACCCTATTTTAGTCTAGCTGCACGATATGACTTGACCCCTAGCTACACGACACCCTTGGGTGGTGGTCATTACCTGCTGTGGTTGGCCGATATGTGTACAGGCCTATATGATTTTGGTAAGGGATGCTACCCTACCCGTCACAAGTTGTGGTGAGAGACACGCTACCCGCCACCTCCTTTAGTGAGGGTTGTGAGAGTTTTAGTAAGGGTTTTGATAACTCGGGTCATATATAGATGATGGTCCAGGTTAATGATGTTACATGTGTTATGATCTCCTCAAATCCTGTATATATATGATGTTGAATTAATACAATAAGCTTGGGAGCATATGAGATGCTTCACATGATGATGTGACCCATGTATATGGTTACTGGTTTGAGGCATGAATGATAAAGCATAAAATCATCAATGTTGCCCTATGTTTGATATCTTGATCCTTTTGTTAATCCATGATGGTTTCAGTTATCTCTATGATTGTGTATACTAACCATGTAGGTGTTTCATGAGGATTCATAGCCAGGTAAAGGGTTATGAGGTATATATGTTTGAATGACACTGCATTGATGGTCACTCTTGCTGATGAGGTAACATGCATCACCTGTATAATGTGTTTAGGTCTGAGGACCTGAGTTTGGCTAAAGTACCTAGTTGAGGTGTTACCCTCTAATGATGAAATCAAGGATTGTTATCCCCAATAACGAGAATGCCTTATGAAGCAGTGGTTTCTTGTGATGAGGGATTGAGATCCCGGGATAATGTGACGGTAGTAATAATAATATAACTTAATGTTATGTATATGTTACAACCTGTTTGCCTCAACAGTCCACTTAAAATACACTAACTAATTATAGTGGAACATATCATGTAGTTTGCCCTGGCCATAGATTCATCATCGTCAGTAGTTGGTGATGGTGAAACAAGTTCTCCTATGGGTTAACTTGGAAGCGCATATTATTGAATATGTGTGGTTTCTCCTAGCCAAAAATGAGGAGGTTAGAGTGAAACTTCGGTTGTAGACTCCAGAGTGCAGTTTCAGGCCCGTAGCTCGATATGTTGGAGCATGGTGAACAGTCCCATGGCTTGGAATGTGTGATAAGAAGAGCATGAATGCATTCATGGATCAGAGCACGGTGAACATACCCGTGGATCAGTTTCACTACCACCAATACCTATACCAAGGTGGGCTAGGCAGAGGGTAGCCTGACCCTATGGCTGAGGCCACTTAAGCATGAGACTGCGGTCCTACTTGTGTTTCACTCGTGCACTGACCACGAGGTGGGAGGTCATGAAGTCCATATCTTCTATTGACCTTGTATGGCACCGACTTGGGTTTCGCAACCGAAGGTTGGATTTGAGTGGCACGACTCACTTCCTCAGGGCACAATAACACGTAATCTAGCCTAATAGTATTTATTTCTTAAGGCAAAACACGGAACATTGGTTGAGGCCTTGCTTGTGTAGTTGATCTTGTTATACATTGCAGTTACTTATACATTCCTTATGTTATGTGGTAAGACCTTATAAATCTTATCTTGTCAATCATGTTCCATAAAGAAATACTTGATTATATGCCTTCCGTACATCTTGGTAAGCTTGATGGTAATA
This sequence comes from Alisma plantago-aquatica, assembly GCA_963693085.1. NCBI lineage: Eukaryota > Viridiplantae > Streptophyta > Magnoliopsida > Alismatales > Alismataceae > Alisma > Alisma plantago-aquatica. Next base: position 583,178,970 of record OY856412.1, read on the forward strand.
ACAACCTTACTCTATAGACTGCTCTTATTGTACGTTTTATCAGTTATCTGCTGTTGTTGCCTTAATCTTTCTGAGGTTTTATGGTTTTGACGGGGAGTTATGTTTCTCGCTGGGACTGTGTGTCTCACCCCGTTGGTTTACAACCTTTTTTAGGTGTTTGACCTAGGCGTGGTGGTGGTCGTGAGGTTACGGCCGAGCAGCAAGACGAGCAGTAGAAGGAAAGAGATGGATATGCTGCTGTTTTGGTTGTTTTGTAGTAGAGTCTTAGAGTCATCCTTGTATTCTCAAGTCCTCAGAGACGTTTTGACGTTGTTTCACGATGTATAGCTGATGAAGCTTTGTATATCCTGCTGCTGGACGGATGTGGCCTGTTATGTATGTATAAACAGGTGATGAACTCATGTGATGACAAGACAGCTGATCTGTTAAGCTGTGAACACGTATCTAGACTTGTAGGTGTTTATATAACCTGTATTCTTGCAGAATGAGGATTTGAATGTAATAGTTTCTTGGTTTATCTGCTTCCCGCAATCGGTTTTAATTACCCCATGTTTTTGGTAAGAGGTGGTTTATGGTGTTTTCCGCACATTTGCATGTGGCACCTCGTTGTCTGTATGATAGCGGGATGTGTCACCACAAGCTTGGTATCAAAGCTCTAGGTTCGCTGAGTCTACAGAGATTTAGGACTAGGTTGTGTCTGTTCTTGTGAGTTTTCCAGATTTTCTTACAATTATCTTCTGCCCTCAACGGAAGAAAAAGCCAAGATGTCTGGAAACCATGAAGAACATGCTGCCGAGAGCAGTGATGCTGCATCAGTTGATGGAGTAGGAGGGTAGGAACATGGAGATCGGGTGTCTGAGGTCCCCCAACTTGACCCATCCATTCTTGAAAATCCTGCCTACCAATAGCTTATGGGGCAGATGATGGCTACGATGAATCTCATGGTAGAAAGATTTCCAGTGCCTCCGCTGAGGGCACAAGCTCCCCATGGTGAAACATCGGGTATTGGGAAGACCTTTGAGAGGCTTCTCTGAGTCGGAGCTTCAGACTATGCTGGGACAGCTGATCTAGTGGATGCAGATCTGTGGCTGATAGGTCTTGAGAAGGCCTTCTAGATCCTCAACATCCCCGAAGCAGACAAGGTCAAGCATGCTGTCTACCTTCTAAAGGGTAGTGCGGGCCACTGGTGGGCCATCGAGGAGGAGAAGCGACCTGGTGAGGTGATCGGTTGGGAGGTCTTCCGGCGAGAGTTCATCAGTAGATACTTTCCAAAGATGTATCTGGACGAGAAGATCAACTAGTTTGAGTGCCTACACCAAGGAACAATGAACATTACCGAGTATGAAGCCAAGTCATGGATCTGTTAAGGTTTTGTCGTCACATGGCAGTGACAAATGACGAGCGGATCAGACGTTTTGAGAAAGGCCTAAGTGCTGAGCTGACAACACCTGCTTCTGCATTGGAGAACCGAGAGCGGTTTGCCATGTTTGTGGAATCTTTCTGGAGGATTGAATGGTCAGTCAGGGAGAAGAGAGAGTCCATGACCAAGAAGAGGCCTGCTCAGTTCCAGAGATAGCAGTTTGATGGCTTCAAGAAGCTGAGGCTTTCAGAACCTTCTGGGTTAAGAGGTTCCAGTGCACAGTCGTAGTGGTCTCTGAGTAAGGGAAGAGGATATGGTTCTTCACCATCAAAGACACATAGTACAACTTCTGTAGCAGTGATCGGGCTGCCTAGGCCACAACAGCGAGACCAGTCATGCCATCTTTGTGGTCAGATCGGGTATTAGAGGTCAAGTTGCCCAAGGAAAGATGTTGAAGTGACACAGCAACTGAGGCAGAATCAACAAGGGTCAGACCGACAGCAACCCAGTAGTAGAAGAGGGAGAGGACGCGGTCAAACGTCACAAGCGGGATCATCTTCTCAAGGAAGCAGAGGACATGGATAGCAAGCAATGACTCAATTCTATGCCATGAGTCAGCCAGAGGCGATAGTCAACCCGCGAGTGGTGGCAGGTCAAATGGAGTTATTTCATTCTGATTTGTCTTCTTCTTACTTTATATCTGTTCTGGTTGACCTGGGTGCTACACACTCTTTTATCTCCCATAGTATGCTTGAAAACTATCTTTTACCTGTTAGCTGTAAGAAAGATAGCTTGTTGTTAGAAACCCCTCTTGATGGTTTCTCGATGCTTCGAGAGGAGTGCCCATCCCGTGTTCTATCTTTTTCAGGGCACAAGATACAAGTGGATCTTATACCACTTGATATACATGGATTCGATGTGATCTTGGGGATGGATACCTTAGAGAAGTATATGGTTGTGTTGGACTGCGGTTCCAAGCAGGCAGTGTTTGATGAAGATGGAGAAAAGTGGATCTTCCAAGGAGATAGGAAGATTTTTCTGACACGTCTAATATCAGCAATGGTGGAAGAAAAGTTGCTACGACAAGGATGTAAGGCATTCTTAGGTCACGTTGTGGATACCAAGGCAAAGGGTTCTAGCCTTGAGGAGGTGACAGTTGTCTGAGAGTTTGCAGATGTATTTCCTGATGAGTTCCCTTGTGTTCCTCCACCCCGGGAGATTGATTTTGAGATAAATCTTGTTCCAGGAACACAACCAGTTGCACAGACGCCATATAGGATGGCTCCAACAGAGATGGCAGAGCTTAAAAAGCAGTTACTGGAGTTGTTGGAGAAAGGTTTCATCTGACTGAGCACGTCACCTTAGGGTGCTCTAGTGTTGTTCGTTAAGAAGAAGGACGGGTCGATGCGGTTGTCTATAGATTACCGACAGTTGAACAAGGTCACGATGAAGAACAAGTACCCATTGCCAAGGATAGATGATCTGTTCGATCAGTTGCGTGGTGCTACAGTGTTCTCAAAAACTGATCTACGTTCTAGATATCATCAACTGAGGATTAAGGCGGATGGCATACCAAAGTCATCTTTTAGGATGAGGTATGGTCACTTCGAGTTTGTGGTTATGCTGTTTGGGATAACCAATGCACCTACTGCTTTCATGGATTTAATGAACAGGGTGTTCCATTCATTTCTAGATCAATTTATTGTAGTCTTTATAGATGACATTTTGATCTACAGTCAAGACAGTCAGAAGCATGAACAACATATTCGACAAGCGTTGACTCTCCTTCGCCAGCACCAGTTGTATGCCAAGTTTAGTAAGTGTGAGTTCTGGTTGAAAGAAGTAACTTTCTTGGGTCATGTGATATCTGCAGAAGGAGTTAAAGTGGACCCAAAGAAGGTGGAGTCTGTTGTAGAATGGGAACAACCGAAGATGCTGACTGAAGTTCGTAGTTTCCTGGGTTTAGCAGGATACTACCAGAGGTTTATAAAGGACTTCAGTGTGATTGCATTGCCGATGACAAAGTTGACCCGGAAAGGCGCACCTTTTGTCTGGAATGATCGTTGCCAACAATCTTTCCAAAGTTTGAAAGAGAAGCTGACTAGTGCCCCAGTGTTAGTCCTGCCAGAGCCTAGAAAAGGCTATGTTGTTTTCTACGATGCTTCCAAGAAAGGCTTAGGTTCTGTGCTGATGCAGGAAGACCATGTGGTTTCTTTTGCTTCGCGACAGCTTAAGAAACATGAGGAGAACTATCCAACTGATGATATGGATTTGGCAGTGGTGGTTCATGCGTTAAAGATTTGGAGACACTATCTTTATGGGGAAGTGTGTCAGATCTTTACAGATCATAAGAACTTGAAGTACATCTTCTCGTAGAGTGAGCTAAACATGGGACAACGTCGATGGATGGAGCTGATCAATGATTATGACTGCACCATCGAGTATCACCCTGGTAAGGCGAACGTGGTAGCTGATGCCCTTAGCCGAAAGTCTTCCTCTCTCTCCACAAAGAAGGCACAGTTGGGTTCCTTGGTATGCCATAGACGGGATATATTTGTTTCCTTATGGTAGATTAATGTGTAGATGGAAGTTTCCTTGTTAGCAGGACTTTTGGCACAGATGCAAGTCAAGCCTACGCTGAGACAGCAGATCAAAGATGCACAAAAAACACATGATACAGTGCAGTTGATCAGGACAGAGCTCGACAACGAAAAGTGTGATGGGTTCCTTGAGTCCGAAGATGGACTAGTTTGCTATCATGACAGAATGGTGGTCCCCGATGCTGATGATCTGAGGAAGCTAGTGCTCGAGGAAGCACACACATCAATGTATGCTATGCATCCAAGAGTCACCAAGATGTATCACAATCTGAAAGACCTGTATTGGTGGTCTGGCTTGAAAAGATATGTAGCCGAGTTTGTAGCTAGATGTACGGTATGTCAGCAAGTTAAGGCTGAGCATCAGAAGCTGGCAGGTACATTGCAACCTATGCCGATACTGCAGTGGAAATGGGATCACATAACCATGGATTTCATAGTTGGTCTGCCCAGGACAGCTAGGAATCTTGATTCCATTTGGGTGATAGTGGACAAATTGACAAAATCTGCCCATTTCATACCTGTGAAGACAACATATATAGCCGAGAAGATCGCTCATGTATATGTAGATGAGATAGTATGCTTGCACGGTGTACAAGCAATGATAGTTTTTGACAGAGGTCCTCAGTTCACGAGTCGTTTCTGGGAACAGTTACACAAAGCTTTGGGAATGCAGTTGAGGTTCAACATTGCTTTCCACCCACAGACAGATGGACAGTCTAAAAGGACTATTCAGACTTTGGAGGATCTGCTCCGAGCTTGTGTGTTCCTAGGAAGCTGGGATGTGCATCTCAATTTGATAGAGTTCAAATACAACAATAGTTACCGGCGAAGCATTGACATGGCTCCTTATAAGGCTCTATATGGCAGGAAGTGTAGATCTCCTTTATGTTGGTATGAATCTGGTGAGTATCAGCTTTTGGGTCCTCAGTTAGTATAGTAGACAACAGAAAAGATCAAAGTGATACAACAACAGTTGAAAGCGGCACAGGACAGACAGAAATCTTATGCAGACAATCACTGACGACCTTTAGAGTTCCAAGTGGGAGACAAAGTGTACCTCAAGGTCTCACCTTAGAAAGGTGTGCTAAGGTTTGGTCAGAAAGGTAAGCTGGCGCCCAGGTATATGGGGCCATACCCGATAATAGCATGTGTTGGCAAGGTAGCTTACAAGTTAGAGCTGCCGCCAGAGTTGTACAAGTTAAATCAAGTGTTCCACATCAGCATGCTGAAGAAAAGTCACCTAGATACAGGGACAGTGATACAACCAGTCGAGGTTGAGCTTGATGAAGATGTGACCTATGAGGAAGGTCCTGTGATGATCCTTGACAGAAGAGTAAAGAAGCTGAAGAGGAAGGACCTGGTTCTGGTAAAGGTTATTTGGCATCATCGTGGCTTTGAGGAAGCCACATGGGAGCTTGAGGAAGAGATGAGGAGGAAGTATCCCTCACTTTTCTCTTCAGATTTTGAGGACGAAATCCCTTTGTAGAGGGTTATAGATTGTAAGGACCCTGACTTCCATTTAGGGTTTATCCTGTTTGCTTTGCTTAACCCTGGTGTTTAGTTGCTTGCTAATCACCCTTAGTGGTGATTAGGGTTTGTTTGTGCTTGTTGTGTGTTGGAGGTACTACTTGCAATTAACCCAAGTCTAGGGTTGTTGAGAAAGTTTGTCACCTTGAGAGGTGTTTATCTCTCTCCTTGCTTCCTCTAGTGTTGAGAGGAAGGGTTGGGCTCGTTGCTTGAGTTGCCTTGGGCTTGGATGAGCCTTGTTGGGCCTTGCTGTGCCTTGCCCTTGCCTTGTTGGACCTTGTGTCGGGCAAGAGTGCCTTGTGTCGGCCATAGGTGTGTCGGGCATGGAGTTGGGGTGTATCGGCCATGGACCCCTTTGGGTGATGGTAAAATAGGTTCTCCTGTGGGTTAAACTAGAAGTACATATTATTGAATACGTGTGGTTTCTCGTAGCCGAAAATGCGGAGGTTAGAGTGCAACTTCGGTTGTAGACTCCAGAGTGCGGTTTCAGGCCCGTAGCTCGATATGTTGGAGCATGGTGAACAATCCCATGGCTCAGAATGTGTGATAAGAAGAGCATGAATGCGTTCATTGATCAGAGCACGGTGAACATACCCGTGTCTCAGTTTCACTAGCGCCGATACCTGTACCAAGGTGGGCTAGGCAGAGGGTAGCCTGGCCCTGTGGCTGAGGCCACTTAAGCATGAGACTACGGTCCTGCTTGTGTTGCACTCGTGCACTGACCACGAGGTGGGAGGTCATGAAGTTCGGCTCTTCTATTGACCTTGTATGGAACCGGCTTGGGTTTCGCAACCGAAGGTTGGATTTGAGTGGTACGACTCACTTCCTCAGGGCACAATAACACGTAATCCAGCCGAATAGTATTTATTGCTTAAGGCAAAACACGTAACATTGGTTGAGGCCTTGCTTGTGTAGTTGATCTTGTTATACATTGCAGTTGCTTATACGTTCCTTATGTTATGTGGTAAGACCTTATAAATCTTATCTTATCAATCATGTTCCATAAAGAAATACTTGATTATATGCCTTCTGTACATCTTGGTAAGCTTGATGGTAATAACAACCTTGCTCGATAGACTGCTCTTATTGTACGTTTTATCAGTTATATGCTATTGTTGCCTTAATCTTTCTGAGGTTTTATGGTTTTGGGGGGGGAGTTATGTTTCTCGCTGGGACTCTGTGTCTCACCCCGTTGGTTTACAACCTTTTTTAGATGATTAAAACTAGATGACTTATCCAAATGGATAAGCAATGGAAGAATTTGCATCTCTAGATGATCCTCAACCTTTTTGAATGTCAAGATAAATGTTTATGCATGCATGTACATGTGTCACCCATGCATGGACATGTGGCACCTACTAGCTCAAAATGTTGACACCTCATTTTTACCTTCTTTCATGAACAACAAGTATATATACCCCTAGTTTCACCCTAAAGTGAAATATTTCGACCCTTACCACCCTCCTATCCTAAGGTATCATGCATAGAGACCTTGTATCATGTAGGAAAGCAAGGGTATCGTGTATAGTCCCTTGGATATTGCCCATAAGAAAAGCATATTGGCCAAGTAGGTGAAATTGGCCATATAAGGTAATATCGGCCAATAGGGTAAAGAGTTGAGTGGCATATCGTGCAAGTGAGTGCCATATCATGCACGAGGGTTGGAATATTGCGCAAGGACACTAGTGTATCTTGAAAAGGTGTTAAGGAGCAATAAGGATATCAAAACTTAACCCTAAGGTGAGGCAATGATCATCTTCAACATTGGATTGAAGCATGAATTTAGGGTTTTGATCTTCTTTTCTTTTCTTCTTCAGCAATTGCTTATCCATGGTGATTCTTTGCACATAGAGGATTTGTGAAGTTCATCTTCAACCTTAGGAACGTGGAGATTTGGATCTTGGAGCTTTGAAGTTGTTCTTAAGGTGGGTTATATAACTTAAATCCAATTAAATTATTATGCACCTTCAATTTTGCCATACTTGTTGAACTACTTGCAATTTTGTTTACCCTTGAATAATTGTTGAACCTTGGAGTTCTAAAAGCTTCATGGGACTGTTGTCCATGACTTAGAATAGTAAGAACAAGGATCTTGAGGTTTATGATGATGACATCATCAGTATCATGAAAAAGCACACAAGCACACACCTTCAACTCGATATGGAAAAGTAGCCCTAGTTTACTTAGAAATCAATATGTGTGTGCATTGGTTTTTACTTTGGGTTGATAGTGGTTCAAATAGTTGTCTAGACTGTTACTTAACCCATGGTGAAGGTCAGGTCGTGGCCATGAAGGTTTGAAGAGGTCAAGCACTCAACCACACACCTTGAACCCGATATGGGCTAATCTAGCATACATACACCTCTAAAACGATATGGTGTGGAAGTACCTTAAATTGCAATATACTTGATGGAGAAACACATGGAGTGTTTTATATCAAGTTATACATTGATTAGTATGGAGTTTAATGATTAATGATTAAGTAGGCTAATGTACCTTGAAGGAAAGGTTGAGCCAACTTAATAAAGTATGAAGCAATCAACATCCTAGAGAGTATGAGAGAGAAACTCATACTTGTGAACTAAACATGTAATGCACATTCATTAATGTTTCTAATATGTGTAAAGTAGGAATTAGGGTTTGATCCTTGATAAAGTGATTTTGAAATCCTAACCCTAATATAGGGTGATGGTATGTGAAGCCCTACTCAATAAGAAATGGGAAACCCTAACCCTAATGATGGAATAGTGGTGTTACCCTTGTATTGCATGGTGTTGATATGTATTTGATATGGTTGTTATCATGTATACTAACCATGCAGGTATCATGGGATGATAAGCATAGCCATGTATGAGCTATGATGTTGTATTTGTTGGAAATACTTAATGGTCCTTGTGAGCCATAATATTAATTGTTGCCTAGTGAGAGGTGACAAAATGTTTAATGGGCCTTGTGAGCCATGTGAGATGCTTATGATAGCAAGTATCATGTATACCTTGGTCAGATGACTTGGAGGTAATAGTTACCTGATAAGTGGTAACAGTGTTCAGTGATGAACTAAGGGTTTGAATACCCACATCTAGTAATCATGATGATGATATTGTTGAGGGATGAGAATTCCCAGTAATGAAATAAGGGATTGAGATCCTAAAGGTTATATAAAGTTTTTGAAAGGCACTTGATAGATGTATTACACCTTCCTTTGTAGCATTTGTCATAATAATTTATGTTTGAAAACTTGACTGATGCTAAAAGAATATGGGAATGTACTTAATTAATCAAGTGGAATCATATAATGTAAATCCCTGGCCATAGATCCATCATCGTCAGTAGCTGGTGATGGTGAAATAGGTTTTCCCACGGGATCTCCTGGAGGGCATACTTTTGAGTATCTGGGGGTGATGGGAGAAAATATCCTAACGTCCTAATGTGGGATTGGTGGTAGATAAACATGAGATCCCACAATCCTTCATTATATATGTTGGGATGGATGTAACATGAATCTCCCGATGATGTTTAATGCCAGATCGATGTGAGATAAACACGAGATCTCTCGATTGTGAAGAGAGTGCAGCCCGCTGTAGCTCTATAGTGAAGTTGCCAATATACCCTGGAAAGCTATTTAGTAGAGACATAAGATGTCCTGCATTTTGTACTCACACTGACTGAGGAGGATGAGGTCATGGAGTCCGACTCTTTGATTGACCTATGTACGGAACCGATGCTTTATGCCGCCGTGGTCAGTTGGAGTATGAGAGGTATACCTCATCTCCCCAGGGCATAAGTGTGATTGTAAAATGTAATCAGCCGTGTAGAATATTTGCTTAAGGATTGAACACGGAAATCATTGGCTGATGATACATTACTTTTATACATCTTAAATGGATAGATGTTATACATGTTCTTCATATTCCTTATAAAATGAATAGATGAATTACTACTTTATCATACATGGCGGCAATACTTTAAAAGATGATATTGCTCTATTCTACTTAAACAGTGATTAATCCTACTTATTAATATAAAAGAATCCTTTGTTCAATTTACTACTATTTATCTGCAATGATAATATGATCGGCGGAGAGTTATATCTCTCACTGGGACAATTACAATTGTCTCACCCCCATGGGATCCAAAATTTTAGGTGGACGCGGATGAGGAGGTAGGAACCATACAACATAGGGAGGATAGTAGCATCAGGAGCAGCAGTAACATCTCAAGTTGAATTACTGTATGTCGTGTCATGTAGATATGAGTCCTATATGTCATCTCTGTACTCTCAGGTCCTTGGAGTCGGTACTTAGTGGTTTTATGATCGATCTGAGATTTTGGCTTGTATGCCTCGAGGTTTTATGTTGCTTATGTACAGTTTGGTAAAAGCAACCGTTATATGTTATCCTCGAGATGAGATGGTACATGGTATGTACAAAGAGAACCATGATGTATGTAATACTTTGATCCTCTTCTTAAGAGTTTTCTGGGAATGGATCTCTTTGTAAATGGTTTTAATTTTTAGTGATTTTTGTTAATCCGCTGCTTATAGTAATTCTGCAATTATTTTCTGGTGATGATTTGATTTGTGGTCGGATCGTCACACATGTGGAGTGGGGAATTACTGCACTGCTTTCTAAACCTAAGAGTTATTCTTTTGGGGGTTTTATTGGTGCAACATTTGGAGCCCCATCAATATGCAACCAATTATTGAACAACTACACATATAAAAAACCCTCACCACATCACTCTGATTAAGGCATTCCACATAGACGACATAATCAACATCAGCATGCCAAGCCTATGGACATATCAAATGATCAACCAAGTCCCCAACATACGCCATCACCTCCTCAGAAACATTCCCTTCCTCACTCATTAGAAGAGGAGCATTATCATCACAATATTGGTGGTAGGGAATCAGATCATATGCATGAGTTGAGCTTTCAAAACACTATCTCTTTAGCTAACCTTACCTCAGATACGCATACTCTATTCTTATAAATAATTCATCTCTAAAACACCATAGAGTCACTATAATATATCCCATGCCAGTTAGAAGCTTTATAAACACTCCTTAAGAAAATGGAGTATATGCTAGCCTTACAAAAGGAAATCATACTTTCTAGAAAGATAATGATTTGGCAATATTGTAGGACAAGTATTCCAGGAAACAAGAATGCCACCATGCATAAATTTCCCACCCAAAATTATAGGGAAAAGCAAACCCTCCTATTCATCGCTAAGACCTTCTTATGTTCTAGAAACATCTATAAAATCCATTGAAGAACCATCTAACAATAACCACCACTACTCAACTACATATTTGAGGCAAGAAACACCTTCATTCATGCCTGATACGGTCATGATAGACATAGGATAGAACACCTTCAACATCGACAACAACATCTGTGCCAATATTCCTATCAGATCATTAGCTTCAACGCCATCTCCACTCCACCGGACGATGCCCATATTAACAATGTTATGAAAAATGACTCCAATATGGTTGACACTCACATTAGCCCTACTGTAGAATCTTATAATATTGAGTTTAAAAATGTAAATGTATCTAAACTATGTTCACACTATTTCATCATGCATACTACTAGAAAGGGCCAATTACAAGCCAGCTTTGAGGAATATGAGAACCCATTATTCTCACCCCTTACATCATTGAAGGGACAACCCAATCTCCTTGATTAACCATCTATGGACCATATTGCTACTGATGTCCATTTGGGTGATGATAAGGATGTCACTTCCCTATATTTTAACACCAAATTCTTGATGATTAAGCTATTGATGCTCATATTCAAGAATACACCTCCAACAATGACGATGATGGAAACCTGGACACTATAATCTCTAGTGCAATAGAAGGCTAGATAATCCAATATTCCTAGAACCATCACTTTTGAAACCTCCATGCACGACATGGACCTATATTGTATACATGGGATGCAACTACAAGATAAATTTGTTATATAGGACATCCCTGATAACATAAGAATGTTATATAGGACATCCATGATAACATAAGAATGACAAAAACATTGTTTACAATAGTGATTTCCAATGTTTAATTAGGGATGCACTACGAAGAATCTTTAGAAATCCAACTAGAATCAACAAAACCATATTCATAGTACTTGATTCAACTATCCTTGAAAAAGTATGCCAAGTAACAAGAAAGTGGCTAGTCTATAATCATACACCAACACTAGCTGAATACCTTATTAAATAGTGCACATAAGCACCATGCATCCATGCTCTAGTTAAAAAGTTAAACAAGTGCAACATTATATTTGTATTTATTTTGTTATGCTACAAAGGCCATTGGTTTCTTTACATGGTAGATCTCATCCTTTGACAAGTAGACATATACAATGTTATTTGCAATGACCTTCCGTGAGCCTAAGGCATTACACATATCTCACATTCCAAATCGATTGGAACGTCTAACCATGAATCTACACTCATACTATGATCCCAACTAGACCATCTACATTGTTGAATATATGGATCATTATAATTGCCATAAAAAGGTGATAGTACATTCACGTCCTTCACATAATGAAGTTATAAACTGAAATATACTAGTGGGATCTCTCAACCCTAATAACTTTACTCATTTATGGGAGAGATATTCCATGTATCTTATCCATGGCCGCCACTTCTTCTAAGAACCATCTTTTATAAACAATCTTAGACATCTTTACCCCCTCATTATGTGGCCTCATAAGATATACTATCACTAAACTCTCCTCAAATAAGCACAAGCTTAGATAATAAACAAGACTTGCCAGCTAAGCAATGTTAACCCAAGTAGGAACCTCTCGCCACACCTTCATTAGAACTTAGTGCTTCCAAGCACACATCCGAGGTTCCATATTTCCCACCTCTTATTGGAACCACTCATGATATATTGGAAGTTCAAGAATTTCTGACAAATAATAACAATGAATCAATAACCAAAGTCCATGGACCAGTTGCTATGGTCATCGTAGGTTTGCTAATTTTAACATGAGTGCTTATGTCGATCAGCTCTAAAGATTGTTTGAATATCATTATGCAATGTTTACAAGATGAAAAAAATTGCTCTATCATTTGTTACTATAACTTTGTTATAAAAGATGATCTACATGATACACTAAAGGCTTGGTAGATACATGGCCCTAAATGTCATGTGTGCATATTAGTCCCTACTTGGTATGACTTAGACAATGTTTATATGGTTGGACCAAATCTATGAATGATCTATATTCCAAGAAATATTCTAGGAGAAATATCTATTAATCCAACACATCCAACTTGGTTATCCCCGAATTCATTTTGCTACCTATTCTGCACGAAAATCTTTGGAAGTTGCATACAATATTTACTATAAAGTTAAGGCAATCTTTTTCAACATCTCTGATTATTTATTCAATCTGGTAGGTCTCAAAAACTTCATATATGTAAGCATTGAAATAAAACTCTAGGCTGAAATTTGTGTCGAAGATCTTGTAACTCTGATCCAAAAATTATGGCAAAGAGTATAACTCTTAGTAAAAAAAGAAATGGAACGAGCTATAATTTTTCCACCATAGTTCTCAAAAAACACACAGACTCCACATTTTCTACTAGATGTCATATTTACTGTGCTACAAGTTGAGGTGGAAGATGCCAAGCGGAGAACTATTGTCACATGCATACTAACTATGCTTACTACCTCCCCATGGCCATACAAAGAACATTGACAAAGAACAGATTGACATCTCACCTGCTTGCATTACTATCCTACTTTAACACTCCAAGTATAGAGTATGGGGGGGTTTAAGTAGGTGAGAGAGGAATAATTTAGTTTCCTTTGCCAATCTTTCATCGCCTTTTGATTATAAATTTTGTTCCTTAGTTAAATTTTAAAATTTTCCAAGGAATAACCAATATGAATACAATAGGGTGGTCATTAACACTCCTAAAATTGGCACTTATTGTTCTTCAAGATATCTCTATTTAATTTTGTTAATGAGGAAACAAGTTAGGACCTTTCTATATTTTTCTACAAACAATGATCATGTTTCTATGCCATTCTTCTAGAAAGATACTATAGATTTCACTAAATTGAATCCAACCATATAAACATCATCAAAAATATCTTTGTCTAGGCCATCCAAAAATATTGTAAATGCATTCCTTGTCAAAGAAGCACACTCCTAAACCAATTAAAGAGCTACCTCATATCCATATTCACGGTCACATAAAAAAAATCCAAAAAAAGGATAAATAAAAAAGCAGAGTGTGAATAAAATATGAGGGTTCTGCCCTACTTAGAGGCAAGGAGATTAGCTAAATAATGTATTATTGTGCTTAAGAATACAATTATGTCACTTTTGATGGTACAATGTTGTTCATTTAAGGTATATCAATCTGAGGCTATGGTACGTAGGATGTGCAATCATTGTTCCTTAGCCAACTGGCTTGGATTGTACGCTAAATGGACATATAGTTGAATGAACCAAAGAAGCGTAGGGGTAATACCCATTTTCATTAAGCATACCTAAATGCTTCCCACATTTTTAGACAATCAAAGATGAGTGTGAAAGCTACTTTAGAAGGGAAATGTACTTTGTAAGACAATGAATGAGCTAATTTTCATTTTACCAATAGATACTAGGCAAGAAAGAAGACCATGAAAAACATGGCAATGCTGTTTTCTTTGGTTGGGGGGAGATACATCTAAGGAATTTGCAGACCGAATCAATAAGAGTCTAGCATAAAGATATTATCATTCATCAATTTGGATCTCTAATGTTTCTTCCCCCTCTACCCATTTATCTCAACATTTTGATTCTGACAATTAGCTTGAGCACAAGCTACATGCTAAGAATGGGGGGATTGATAACATCCATTTTTTTGGAAGTTTTATGCTTTGTTATACTTAGAAGCAATATAAGTTATCAATATGAATACTTGTATATTCACTCATTTCAAGTCAAGATTGTTGAACACTCCTCTAATCGATCAATCTTTGAACATATAAGAGGTTAGAGTCAGATCGAGCACTTCTCATCGACCTCCAAGTCAATCAACTTCCATTAACAATCAAGCGCCTTCAATTGAACATAAACACTTGATCACCTTGATGATCGATGTTTGCTAATCGATCAACAGATGAAGAAGACAATCAAGGTCTACACTCAATTGAAGCAGAGTAGCATAGCTTGATGAAATGTAATTGAGATTCATTTATTAAGAAATTGATCGACAAGAGATCAAATATTACCAATTGAGTCATCTAGTTGATGATCAACAATCGATAATGGAGTTTGATATCCTCCACAATCACCCAACAACCCAACTCGATAGACCAATTGAAGCTAAAAACTTACTAGTATCAAGTACTCTCATAAACCCTTAAAGCATCAAGAATAGGATATTGGGAAAGGAGATTGATAGTCAATGTTGATAGCTCAACCGTCATGTGAACCAATCAATAATTGATACAACTATGAGTTACACCTATAAATAGCCTCCCGACTTTACTGTCAAGGCTTTTTGACTTTAACCACTAAATGGAAATGCTACCTCCCCAAGTCAAATACCAGAGCAATATCAATTGATCTCAAGAGTGATTGAATGATTCACTCATCCGCCAACCTCTCAACAACAACTCAATCAATTACTACCTAGAATGAGGAGGCACTGTGAAGAACTTACCTTAAACCAAGACCAATATTATTGACCTTGCACCTTGAACAATAGCCTCGATTGACCTTGGAGATCGATCATACAAGAGAGGATCCTAAGCCCAAAGGTGGAGAGATCTGAGAGGATCTACCCTTGTAATTGACTCCTTTTGTTAATCTTGTTATTTTATTATTAGTATTTGAATTCAATGACCATGTCATGATGTATATACATATATATATATATATATATATATATATATATATATATATATATATATATATATATATATATATATATATATATATATATATATATATATATATATATATATATATATATATAGGGGATATATTGACTGCCCGCGCGGGTACAGTGATTTGGCTACCCATGCCTCCGTGTTTTTGATTTTTCAGCTTATTTACGAATTCTACCACCGTCTTCTTTAGAGTGACGCTCCTACCCGTACCCCTCCTATTCATTTCTATAGGGACGCGCCGCGGGCGGAGAAGATGATGCGGAGGCGATTCCGCGGAGAAGGCACTGGCGAAGGCGATATGCCTTGAACTTCGACCCTACCCTGCTCCCTCTTCCTTCCATTACCCTGCTCCCTCTTTCCCCGTTCAAATCACAATTATGAGGAAATCTAAGGGCAAGTAGAAAGGGGGAAAACGGAATGCCGTTTCTAGAGGAGTCGTGTCTACTGAAGATTTGGTCGTTGATGAAAGCAGGACTGAGGTAATGGTTGACGCTCAAGATATGGTCATTGATGAAGCAAGGGCTAACTCCACATCTTTGAGGAAATCTAAGGGCAAGAAGAAAGGGAGAAAACGGAATGCCGTTTCCAAAAGCACCGTATCTACTGAAGATGAAGCAAGTGACGACTCTGGAGGAAGGGCCGACTCTGGAGGAAGAGCTGACGATGAAGGCAGTGATGATTCTAGAGGAAGGGTTGACGCTGAGGGTATAGCTGACGATGAAGGAAGGGCTGACCCTGAGGGTATAGCTAACGATGAAGGCAGGACTTACGATGGAGGATTGGTCAGTAAATCTCGAGGTAAATGCTACATTGAGTTTGCTGTCAGCTCTTGTGTGTAATGATTTGTTCTACAAAATGCTACATTGAGTTGGCTCGTATGTAATGATTTGTTCTACAAATCAAGCTACTGTTAGTCTAGTTTAACATTTAAAAGATGGGAGCTGATTGGCCCTGAGGGGTTGTTTGCCCCTTATATCTAAAAGATATAATGACAATAATTGAAACATTATCTCCCTTGTATTATTGAAATATTATCTCCCTTACAGTTTTCATGTCTTGAATTACATAAACTCTGTCTCCATTACAAACTATCTTCTTGTATTACTGAAACATTGTCTCTGTTACAGTTTTCATGTTTAGAATTACATAAACTCTGTCTCCATTACCCTAAATGAAGCTTTTGTAATACAAATGCAGCTATCCAATTTTTAAATCATCGGTTACATAAATGGATATATCCAAATCCGTAATGGACTGATTTTCAGTGAGAATCAGCTTAAAATGATGAAGAGTACAACATTTGCCAACTTAATCAATATGCCACTGCTAAAAGCTGAGACTGTAGTTTTATAGGACATAATTGAGAAATATGTTGGTGGTGATGAGTTTGAATTGGAGAAGGGTTTAACAGTGAGTATGACAGTACAAGATGTTGGTGTCTTACTAGGAATACCATATGCGGGCATTGATATAGTGCCAATCAAGAACTCAGAGGGAGTTAGGAAGGTTGGGGAGGAGATGTTTGGGGAGGAAAAGTTTTCCAAGATGACAAACAAGGAAGAGAGGAAGTAGGCATTTCAGGAGAAAAGGATGAAGGAACTTGAGCTGCTTCACAAGGAAAACCTTGCCACGACATGGAAAAGAATGATGACTGGTGATACTAAGCTTGATTGCCAAAATATGTGCAGGTGTTGGATGTTGTACCTCATGGTCACATTCCTTTTACCAGACACAGGGTACAATGCACCGCTGTATATCTTGCATTATCTCAATGATGTGACAACAACTCCATCCCTAAATTGGGCAAAGCTGGTACACAAGCAAATTTTCCAGCGGATGGAGTTCATGAAAGGACAGATTAGGACAAGGAGATCAGGTGAAATGATGATGAAGAAGACCATTTATGCCACCGGTTGTATGGTGTGCTAATATGTAAGTATGAAAACCATATTTACTTTTTAGTTTTTCCTTCGTAAGTAAGACAATCAAATTGAAAATGTACTAACTACAAAAGATTGAGTGTAGGTTTGGGCACTGGAGATGACAAACATTGCCGAACCCAAATACAAGAATGCGAAGCCGAGAATTAAGAAATGGGAAGCTCCAGTGAATAGGACAAAAGAAATGTCAGCAATAGGAAAAGATGAGGTAAAAAGTTCATATGACATAACCTCTGTCTCCATTAGAAACTATGTTCTTGTATTACTGAACCTCTGTCTTCATTACAAACTACGTTCTTGTATTACTGAACCATTGTCTCTGTTACAGTCTTCATGTTTACAATTACATAACCTCTGTCTCCATTACAAACTACGTTCTTGTATTACTGAACCATTGTCTCTGTTACAGTCTTCATGTTTATAATTACATAACCTCTGTCTCCATTACAAACTACGTTTTTGTATTACTGAACCATTGTCTCTGTTACAGTCTTCATGTTTACAATTACATAACCTATGTCTCCATTACAAACTACGTTCTTGTATTACTGAACCATTGTCTCTGTTACAGTCTTCATGTTTACAATTACATAACCTGTGTCTCCATTACAAACTACGTTCTTGTATTACTGAACCATTGTCTCTGTTACAGTCTTCACGTTTACAATTACATAACCTCTGTCTCCATTACAAACTACATTTTTGTATTACTGAACCATTGTCTTCATGTTTCGAATTACATAAGCTTTGTCTTCATTACATAAACTACAAAAGTATTACTAAAACATTGTCTTTGTTATAGTCCATACATGTTCTAAAAAAGATGAAGGTGGACAACAGTGATGACTGGGAAGTGATCAAAGAGTTAAAAGATATCCCATTTTACATCACATGGAAAAAAGTTCCCACACTTCAAGTCCAAGTGCATGCACCAAGGGAGGACCAATGTGGAGTGAAAGGAAAAAGAAAACAGTTAGATGAAGAGACTGACACAAGATATGATAACTTGGTAGATAGAGTCAAGTGTCTTGAGGATGATCTAGCAAAGCATAAGGAGATGTGCTCAATGAATGCATTCACAAGTTTTGCTGAGGTAATGGAGGAAAACAAGAAGTTGAAAGTAAGGGTTCATGAATTGGAGGAAGAGAACAAAAATTTTAAGAGACAATTCAGTTCTACAGAGGAATCACCACAGTACACTTCACTGCATTTCATCTCTGCAGAACATACACCTCCATCAATAAAAGAAGCTCCAGTAGCAGGGAAACAAGAAACACCTGCACCAGAAAAGAAGGAAATGAAGATGTTTTCCTAGAAGAAAAAGAAACTAAATTCAAGACTTGGAAGCATTGAAGAAAATGTAAAGATTAGAAGGGAGCCAGTGGTAAGCTAAATTCATCTTTCCTTGTTCTACAGGAAGTGCAAACAAATATTTATAATCCTTGTAATCTAACATATATACAGGAAAGGAATGCAAACTTCATTGGATATGAACACTTCAAGGGTGATCAGTGGAAAGAAGTAAAGAACTTCAAGGAAAACATCGATGAAGTGTAAGAGAACACAAGAGAAGAATTATGTGATACATACATATACTCAACCTTATTTAATATATTGGGCTAACTTTTGTTCTACAGGTCAAGAAGGGAATGGCATTTCGGAAATGAAACATGGTGCACAGGAAAACAACTATCAAGGCTGCTTTTCAAGAACCAAATGATTGAATCCCCTGTAATGTTGACACCTCAAGATCTAATACAGATACAAAGTTTCCATGTAAATTATGTACTAATGTTCACTTATAATGAACAGGTGATTGACAGCTTTGTGGACATGCTCAAAGCAACTTCAAGTAAGAAAAGAAAGAAATCAATCAAATGGCATTGCTTGAAAACATATGTCCCGGTAAGAATGAACTACAAGCAGAGTTTATGTAATAATGTAAATTTATAGACTAATGGCATTGCTTTTGTAAATTATGTACTGATGTAAATTTGTGTTTCTTGCAGCAAAAAGTACACATGGGTGTGCAGAGCATTACAGTAGACATAATAAGTGAACTACCAAAGTCTGTTCAACATCAGACCAAGTGATTTTGATAAGATGGATTCATTGTTCACTATTCTGAACAATGACACACATTGGCATCTACTGGAAGCTAATTTCATACAACAGAAATTCAGGGCATTTAACTCTCTTTCTAGAAACTCAGCTTACAAAAGAGAGGTGCAAAGATGGGTAAGTATCAAGCATTTTTTGAAGAAAATTATCCACAAGATTGTAAAGTAAATACATTTTATGACATAGATATGTTATTTTGTTTTAGGTTGGATGGCTATTGGAATACTTAGGAGGATTGTCTGATAGAGGGAGTCAGATGTCTAAATGGGAAGTTGAATATGTTGACTGCCCACAATAGGCAGAAAATGAGGTGGATTGTGGCGTGTTTGTTATGAAATATTTCGAATGCTTAGTTAATGGACATAGTATGACCTTTACAAACCAAGACATGCCGGCAATACGAGGTGATATATTTCACAAGATGATGACATTTGGGAAATTAAAGAGCATTGAAGAAATGCAAGAGTCAAAGGGGAGTATTGAAGAAATGAAAGTGTCAAAGGGAAGCAGTGAAGACATGCAAGAGTCAAAGGGGATCATTGAAGAAATGAAAGTGTCAAAGGGCAGCAGTGAAGACATGCAAGAGTCAAAGGGGGAAGAGCAGAAATGATCTTTTTTGTGATGTTTGATGTACATATGAAACTAACTGTGATTTGACCAAAGTTCAGCTGCAGCTTATGTAATGATCTGATTTTCAGCTTCAAGAAGATAGGAACTTAGTTGTCTTCTTGAAGAACCTTAGTTTTCTGTAATCGTTTGATGTACATATGAATCTATTAAACATGTTACTTTGGTAATCATCTGAGTTTCAACTGCCTTCTGTACAAGAAGATAGGAACTCAGTTGTCTTCTAGCAGAACCTTAGTTTTCTGTAATCATCTGATGTACATATGAATCTATCAAACCAGTTACTTTGGTAATCATCTGAGTTTCAGCTACAGATTCTGGTGTAATACTTTGTTACGATCAGGAAACGGATTTTTGACTTCGATCCAAAAATTCTGTAGATTCTTGTACAGATGGGTGCATGTACGACTATCGTTTCTTTTCTTTATGTAATATAGTATCTATCATCCTTTGCCTTTGATCAAGTCGGTCATCTCTCCTAAGCTTGTTAATCCTTTTTGTCCTCTAAAATGCCGATCTTGGTAGTAATAGTAGTTCTTTAGATGGCAGTTATACATATGATCATCTGAATGATCTATAAGAAAAAAAATTGATTGATCTATATGTTAATGCAATAAAACTTAATCATTATGTTTTGAGGCCTCAAGTCATTATAGATCTTCTAGGAAGAGCTAACCCATCCGTTCAGGTACACATATGAATCCATCAGTTTTATTACAAACCCAACAACATAATTACAAACCCAACAACACAATTACAAACCCAACAATACCATTACAAAGACAACAACTCCATTACAAACCCAACAACACAATGATAAACCCAACAACACCATCACGAATCCAACAACTCCATTGCAAACCCAACAGAACATTACAAATGTAGCAGGCCGCCCAACACAGTTGAATTTGATACAAACACAAACAAAAGGAAGAAGTATATAAGTCAAGCACATAAGAACCCAGGGCACATATGCCATTATAAAATTGAAGAAGTATATAAGTCCCAATCAACATAGTTACATTATATTTCAAATCCATAAGCACCAGTACAAATCCAGAAAGGACCATTACAAATCCAGCAGTTCCATTACAAATCCAGAAGCACCAGTACAAATGCAGAAAGGACCATTACAAATCCAGCAGTTCCATTACAAATCCATAAGCACCAGTACAAATGCAGAAAGGACCATTACAAATCCAGCAGTTCCATTACAAATCCATAAACACCAGTAAAAATCCAGAAAGGACCATTACAAATCCAGCAGTTCCATTACAAATCCATAAGCACCAGTACAAATGCAGAAAGGACCATTACAAATCCAGCAGTTCCATTACAAATCCATAAGCACCAGTACAAATGCAGAAAGGACCATTACAAATCCAGCAGTTCCATTACAAATCCATAAGCACCAGTACAAATGCAGAAAGGACCATTACAAATCCAGCAGTTCCATTACAAATCCATAAGCACCAGTACAAATGCAGAAAGGACCATTACAAATCCAGCAGTTCCATTACAAATCCATAAGCACCAGTACAAATCTAGAAAGGACCATTACAAATCCAGCAGTTCCATTACAAATCCATAAGCACCAGTACAAATGCAGAAAGGACCATTACAAATCCAGCAGTTCCATTACAAATCCATAAGCACCAGTACAAATGCAGAAAGGACCATTACAAATCCAGCAACTCCATTACAAATCCATAAGCACCAGTACAAATGCAGAAAGGACCATTACAAATCCAGCAGTTCCATTACATACTGAAGAAGCACCAGTACAAATGCAGTAGCAGCATCAACTCCAAAAGCAGCAGAATAATTTCAAATCCACCATAGCAGCAACTTCTTCAGTATGAAGACCTTGTTAACTTCCAAAATAGAAACCGTACTCAGTTCCTGCACATATACAATTAGAAACCCTACTCAGTTCCTGCACATTTACAATATTTATTTGCAAAATAGGTAACATACACACCTATTTCTTTAAAGGACAATTTATACTATCATGATTGACGCCGTATTGTAAGCAATTCTTACACTGCCTTGATTTAGACTGGGAAATTTCAACTCCAGATTTATACCGCACATCGGTCGCTCTAGGTCTGCCTTTTGTTTTGCAAATACTAGGAATATGGACATTGTCAACAGAAGAAGCAGTTGTATTAGAACCAGTTACACCAATATCAGCACTATCCAATTCTGACAGCTTCTTTTGCAAAGAAATAAGCTTTTCATGACAAAGGTCTATGTCATTGTTCCTACAAGCCATGTTGACAACTGAATTACAAGCAGAAACAAGCTGAAGTGTCCTCCTTGTGGATGAATGCACAGATGATTTGCCAAAAACCAAAGGGTGATCTCTATATCCTTTTCTCCACCTCATTAATATATATGGCTCAGGAAGAGTGCAAAAATCACGACTCTTTAGATAAGCAAGAATGTGCCTACATGGAATTCCTTTGAATTCTAACATGAAACAATTACAAGATAACATATCCGTAGATGAATCCTTTTTTTAAAACACGAGGACAACTAGAACCACCAACACGATAGACCTCAAACATACCTACATCAGAAGTTTCTTTCACATTATACACCATACTTCGATGAACTTCGGATTAAAAGATCTTGAAAATAGACTTTGTGTATATACCTCTCATTTGCTCCTCCAAAGGCCACAATGAAGCCAAAGGCAGATTGCTGTACTCGTCATCGAAATCCTTGAAGTTTTCTATCTCCCGCACATGAGAATAAGCAATCTCCAAGCTACAAACAAGTTCAAAGAGAGTTTTCCTACTGTTGACATGGTTTCTAATGAATGCATTAAGACTCTCACTTCTTTGCGTTGTCCTCATGCCAGCAAAGAAGGAATCCTGCATAAAACATGGCACCCACTGACACCGCATAGCATACACATCACAAAACCAACTAATGGACAGCAAGCCATTCTCTTCAACTACAGAACTCCATTTCTCTTCAAAATTGTCTATATCATCTACATTCCAGACACAATCATTCAACGCACTAATGATTTGATCCTTGTTAGGAACTCCACCAAGTTTAGATGGGAGTTTCTGTAGAATGTGCCAGCTACAGAAACGATGCTTACAAGTTGGAAAAATAGCAATAATAGCAGCAATCATTGCTGGGTCTTGATCAATTATGATGTGTTGGATAAATTGGATATCATGATAAATCCCTTTGTTTCGATGATGACAAACATTTCATTCTTATTAATCTAACAAGCTACTTGAGTGTGCAGGACTAAGCAGGATGACAAAGTAGCAAGGGAAAATCCAAGAGCTTACTAAGTTATATTTTCATGCAATGTAATCAATGTTGTAAAACTTGTACAAATATATAATGTACAAGTACTTAGAATTGCATGTAAATCAAGCGTTAGATTTTCCCTAGCCAAACACCATAGTTAGACATGTCATCCCATTTAAATTTGGATCATCTTTGCACACTCACACATATAATTAATGCTTAAATTGAAACCTTGAAACAGGATCATTCTCGGTCGACTAACTCCTCGACCGAGACACTCTCGGTCGACAAACTCCTCGACCGAGAAAGATCCAAAGTAGCCGTTAGACACAACAGACAAAGTAGTTGGCAGTTGCAAATAAACGTTAATCCATAGATCCTGTCGGTCGACAAAACTTCGACCGAGTAGGTGTCTCGGTCGACCATTCCTCGACCGAGATGGTCTCTGACAGCAACTGCAGAATAAATTATTTAGCCGTTGTTAAAGCAACAACTTTGTACCTAACGGCTAGTTAAGCACTTAGAAACCCCTAGAAGTTGTCTAGAACGTCCTTAAGCATACTTAGGCCATTCCTATAAATAGGACAAGCCATAGGACACTAGAATTCACTTGTTACACTTGAGAATACACTTGAGCATACTTGAGCAATCTTTTGCAAGCAATTTGAGCACAATGATCATTGGTCTACATTCTCCTTAGCTCAATCACGTGTCCTATAGGCTAGACTCTCCTACCCACAGCAATCACAAGTTCACATACTTGGCTAGGAGATCTTACGCTTGATCTAGGCATATCAAGCCTTGGGCTTAAAGGATAAGTTGTAATTTCCTTTTTCTTTCTTGTTCCTGTTTATACTTTGTACTCTCCTTGCTACTCCTAGGGTTGGAGGCTGCGGATTGGAGAGGGTTGACTTCTCAGGTGGAGAAGGGGACTTCAAGCTACTTCAAGAAGGCTATCGCAAGGGAAGCTACTTCAGAAGGCTGGTGCAACGGGAGTTGGTGCACCTACTTCAAGGGAAGGCTGCTTCAAGGTTGGCGATTACTTCTAGGTGAAGGCTGCTTGAAGGGTTTAGGAAAAGAGATTGTATTTTATGTAAATTCCTTGAAGAGGTAATAAAATAAATTTCTTTTCAAATCCCGGTTGGGTAAGCAACCGGGTAGTGGACTGACGGCTATAGTATTTGCTATAGTTGGAACCACTCTAAACCTTGTGTCTCCTTGTCCAATATTTTCATTGTGGTTGTTTGAGTTCAAAATTGATAAATTTTCTATAAAACTCTATTCACCCCCCCTCTAGAGGTTTTCAATTGGTATCAGAGCAGGCTTCAAGGAACCCTAACCAGGTCTTGAAGAATGAAGGGTGGAGGTGACTACGACCACAGACAAAGGAGCAACTTGGACCAACTTGCAACAAGCTGCAATTGGTGTTTAGGAACAAACCATACAACAATTGGCTGTCCATGGAAAGAAAAGAAGAAAGAGGTCCATAAGAATTGTTTCATTGCTACAACCAATGAGGAAGAAGAAGAAGAGGTAAGCCTTCTAGATTTATCAAAAGAAGAGCTAATTTCTAGTCTTGAAGAAACTCACAATAAGTATATTGAGTGCAAGAAGAAATTAAAGAAATCTAGTAAAACAAACGATGAGTTAAATGCTAGACTTCTTGCTCTTACATCTGAAAATGACGATTTATATGCTAAATTGAATACTCTTGGTTTCGAAAAAGATGACATTGCTTCTAATAACCGTATTTTGAAATCATCTCTAAGTAATAGTGAAGTGAAGATTTTTACTCTAGAAACAAATTATGATCTTCTATATCAAGAAAAGGTTGAATTACTTGCAAAGTTAAATGACTTTCAAAAACAACCTATTTTGTGTACACATGTAGATTATGACAATATAGTGCAAGAAAGAAATTTTTTATCATCCAATCTAGATCAAGCAAAACTAGATATTAAGAATAGAATGGATGAGATCGTTAAGTTACAACGAGAAGTTAGTAGGTTAAACAACAATGGAATCCTTGATAGAATATTGGATAATTCCTATCATCAAATAGGGAGAAGAGGGCTAGGTTATAAACCTAAAGAAAAATCACATCAACAACCTAGTCGGAGTAAGCCACAAACCTATCAACCCATATATGTACCCAAAAGGAAACCCTCACCAAATGACAACACAGGGCAAAATCATAGAAAAAGGCTTGAGGTTGATTCAATTTGTTGCCATTATTGCTCACGCCTTGGACATTATTCTTTTTCATGCCCATACAAGAAAAAGAATGTTGAGATGGTATGGGTTCCAAAACCCCCAAATTAAATTGATTAGACTAAGTTGAGATATGACCAAAGATCTTAATTGGTATATCCTTATGTCTATCTCAACTTAACATATCGGGATAACAAAATCAAAAATTTAATTTAAGTATCACTTTGATACACATATGTCGTATCTCAAACTGATCTTTGAAATAGTTGAATAAGAAACAGCCTATAGTGCACTTGAAATAAATTTCTGAAAGTTTTCCAGAAAATTGATCGGTCGAGAAGTTGTCGACCGAGTGAACCTCGGTCGAGAAATTGTCGACCGAGCATATCACGGATTTTTTTTTAAAATTTTTTTTTTAAGTTACAATATATGTGGAAATTATTCTTGAAAGATTATATGGAATTGATTGATGATGCTTAGATGAAAGAAAATTCCTATTTAATCATGATTTTATACTTAAATGAATAAAATGTTTCAAATTAATTTTTGAAAATATTCATTGTGCTCTTATATTAAGCATCACTTAATATGCTTCATCATATTTGAATCAGTCCAAATTAATCTGAAATTCATGAAGGGATATTATTCTTGAATATACTTCATCATATTTGATGCCCTTATTAAATTTCTCATAATTGATACACTTTAATAAGCCTCAAATTGATACTCGTAAGCTATCTGCAGAACTTATACTTCATTTATGAATGTTTATCCTAGAAACCTGCAGAATATGCCTCTTGGTTAAAATAAAATTTGACCAAGGGGCGCCACGGTCGTAGTCAGGGGCGACCTAAAATAAACTTTGACAGAAGATTGTTTATTTGGACATCAACTTATTAGACTCAAAAATTTAAAGCCTTAAAATTGACAAAAACAAAACAATATTACTCCCTCGGAATATCCATATATATGCTCTACAAAAATGATCTATGATCTGCATTAAAATTTAGTCTCAAAAGTTGAACTCAGTAAGTCTGTCGGTCGACGAATTCGTCGACCGAGAACCGCTCGGTCAGCCCACCTCTCTCGACCGACAAATTCTAAACGAACTCAATAGCGGACGAACTGTCGGTCGAACAATGCTCGACCGAGACAAAGTCGGTCGACAAGTGCTCGACTGAGAAATAGCCGTTGGATACGACCGTTGTAACCCGACCGTTATGACCGTTTTCTTTACCGTTGGGGAACCAAGTGGCGCGTCTGCAACTCGACCGTTGCGGACGCTCGGTCGACGAGTCGTCGACCGACCAGGTCGCTGGAATGCTATAAATAGGAGCAAAAACAGGTCACTTACTCACACTTGCATTTCCTTGCCTCCATAGTCCATCTCTAGTGCATTCTTGTGCAAACATTCAACATTCTTATCCTCCAATCTTCCTTGCTTCTTCTCCACTCTCAAGAAACACAATGGCCTCATCATCAGCTGTCCGTGGGAAGAAGAAAGTTGCTGGAAGAAAAAGAAGAGAAGATCGGGAAGCCACTCCGCCCCTGACGATCATCAATGACATCGCCTTCGTCGACGGAGATGCTGGAGATAGATATCTACGGCTTTCCTCTAAAGCTCCTCTTCCCCGACGCCCGGTCGAAGCTATGGACTTCATCAACATAGTCGATCTGGAGTATCTCTTTGGAGTGCAAAAGCTGAAGGACTTCATCAATCCTTCTTTTCCTATCTATTCCACTAAGGTAGTCAACGAATTCTATGCCAATCTCTTATCCCACACCGAAAATGAAACCACATTCTTCTACACCATGGTCAATGGGCGTAGTTTTAAATTTTCCGAAGGGGATATTCTTGATATGTTAGAAATTGATATAGATGAATACCAAGATTTCCTTGACCTTACCACCGGCAATCCACTAAACTTATTTTCCCATGATGACCACTCCACTAGCCTTAGTGATATAAAAAGAGCCATATTTCAAACCAATACCACTTGTCATGAAGATAGGGGAACCTATTATGCAATAAACCTGAAACCTGCATGTAGGATAGTAAACCTCATTGTTTCCACTAACATACATCCTAGAGCCAATAAATCTGAGGTTCCTATTTTCCGCATGTATCTAATTTATGCTATCATAAAAGAAATTCCTATAAACTTCATTCGCATAATACTTAAAAACATGCTTGAGTTTTCTGGCAATCCACCGTATGCCGATTTTGTATGCCAGATCACTCAACATTTTCTTAAGTTACAAATTGAAGATATGGGGTATACGTGGGAGCGTAGACCACCAAAGATAAGTAAGAACACCGTAGAGAAGATGGGGATTGACTTTGGTCATAAAAGGGCAAGAGTAGAAGGAGAATCATCACATCAAGATATACCACCACCCCCTCCTCCTACTAATCTTTCTGTTGATCCCATCCAAAATACTCTCACTTATCTTGTTGGCTCCCAATATCATCTCAGTAACCAACTCAACTATACCCATCATGCCATGACATACTTAAATCAAAGAATGCAAAATCTTTCTCCGGCCGAAACCGATGAATATCCACATTCCTTAAATCCTGGCATGCTCCACCCATTTAACCCTTCATACAACTACTATCAACCTCCACCTCCACCATCAATGGATCTTGCACATACTCAATTTTCCTCCATACAATTGCAAGATATAGCGGCTCACTTCCGATTTGACCGAGTTCCCACATTTCTGGAAGCATATGCGTTAGCTATGACCGGTGCTTTAGATTGGCAAACTCTGGTTAAATATTATGGAGCCGAGCCATTCCTTGGGAAAGATCCGGACATCGATGTAATTCTTAAATCTTTCCAGTGAAGTGTTGAAGTTGTACTAGTTGTAATGACAATGGTTGTAATAAATTGGTCATTTCTATATGATTGTAATATTTTCAATGCTATTTAATGAAGTTTTTTGCTTGACTCAAATGTTTATATTTTTGTATATGAGACATCTTCAAAAATATGGATTATAAGTTCATTATTGTAGAGCATAACAAATAACGAGAGTAATAATTAAAACAGGCACCTATTAAAACTGTGGCTACATTGACAAATGACAAATCAGTTCTCCAGAAATCTCCTCGGTCGAGCAACTAGTCGACCGAGAACATTGTCGGTCGAGCAGATGTCGACCGACTGGATTTCTGTTTTCCAAACTGACATAAATTGCATACATCTTTGTTAATTATGGAGATCATCTACAGTTTTTGCCTAATACTCAAACTTTCATTTGAGATATCCATCTAAGGGGGATCAAAGCATAAGAAAAAGGGGGAGATCATCAAAACTTTGATCATTTGATTGAAGAAGCTTACAAAAACATTGTAATCACTATGTGTAGCTGAATATTTTGGTATCTTGTACTTGAAGGAACTCTCTACCCAAAACAGGGCTTAACATCCCTTGCTTTTGGATGGTGACATTTTTATGTACTCTAAGCTTAGAGGATTCTCATTTAATCTAGGGCTTAACATCCTTTGATACATGAGAAATCAATATACATTCATCATATGCTTAAGGGAATCTCATATCATTTCAAGGCTTAACATCCTTTGCAAATGATTGATAACCAAATTGTGGATAAATTAGATAAAAATCCATGTTTCTAATAGGATCTCTAATTAAGGGGGAGCATTATATTAAGGGGAGAAGACAAATAAAACATTCAACTTGGATATCTTTTTGAAATGACAAAGGGGGAGAAAGAATATAAAAAATCAAAAATATAAATGAGTTTCATCACATCTTGGCCAGCACTCACTTGCAAAACATAAATGGCTACAAAAGGTAAATTTTCAGGTATGAAACTCACATGCTTTATATTTCCTTATTTCATATTTAGGAAATGTTTGTCATCTTCAAAAAGGGGGAGATTGTTGGATAAATTGGATATCATGATAAATCCCTTTGTTTCGATGATGACAAACATTTCATTCTTATTAATCTAACAAGCTACTTGAGTGTGCAGGACTAAGCAGGATGACAAAGTAGCAAGGGAAAATCCAAGAGCTTACTAAGTTATATTTTCATGCAATGTAATCAATGTTGTAAAACTTGTACAAATATATAATGTACAAGTACTTAGAATTGCATGTAAATCAAGCGTTAGATTTTCCCTAGCCAAACACCATAGTTAGACATGTCATCCCATTTAAATTTGGATCATCTTTGCACACTCACACATATAATTAATGCTTAAATTGAAACCTTGAAACAGGATCATTCTCGGTCGACTAACTCCTCGACCGAGACACTCTCGGTCGACAAACTCCTCGACCGAGAAAGATCCAAAGTAGCCGTTAGACACAACAGACAAAGTAGTTGGCAGTTGAAAATAAACGTTAATCCATAGAGCCTGTCGGTCGACAAAAATTCGACCGAGTAGGTGTCTCGGTCGACCATTCCTCGACCGAGATGGTCTCTGACAGCAACTGCAGAATAAATTATTTAGCCGTTGTTAAAGCAACAACTTTGTACCTAACGGCTAGTTAAGCACTTAGAAACCCCTAGAAGTTGTCTAGAACGTCCTTAAGCATACTTAGGCCATTCCTATAAATAGGACAAGCCATAGGACACTAGAATTCACTTGTTACACTTGAGAATACACTTGAGCATACTTGAGCAATCTTTTGCAAGCAATTTGAGCACAGTGATCATTGGTCTACATTCTCCTTAGCTCAATCACGTGTCCTATAGGCTAGACTCTCCTACCCACAACAATCACAAGTTCACATACTTGGCTAGGAGATCTTACGCTTGATCTAGGCATATCAAGCCTTGGGCTTAAAGGATAAGTTGTAATTTCCTTTTTCTTTCTTGTTCCTGTTTATACTTTGTACTCTCCTTGCTACTCCTAGGGTTGGAGGCTGCGGATTGGAGAGGGTTGACTTCTCAGGTGGAGAAGGGGACTTCAAGCTACTTCAAGAAGGCTATCGCAAGGGAAGCTACTTCAGAAGGCTGGTGCAACGGGAGTTGGTGCACCTACTTCAAGGGAAGGCTGCTTCAAGGTTGGCGATTACTTCTAGGTGAAGGCTGCTTGAAGGGTTTAGGAAAAGAGATTGTATTTTATGTAAATTCCTTAAAGAGGTAATAAAATAAATTTCTTTTCAAATCCCGGTTGGGTAAGCAACCGGGTAGTGGACTGACGGCTATAGTATTTGCTATAGTTGGAACCACTCTAAACCTTGTGTCTCCTTGTCCAATATTTTCATTGTGGTTGTTTGAGTTCAAAATTGATAAATTTTCTATAAAACTCTATTCACCCCCCCTCTAGAGGTTTTCATGATGGAGACAGGCTCTTTGCCAAAACACAGTAAATATTGTTTGAAAACCCATATAAAAGAATCGTACTTCTCATCCACCAACAAGGCTGAGGCAAATAACACTGTCTTGCGATGGTGATCCACACCACCAAACATGCCAAAAACCATGGAATACTTATTGGTACGATAAGTGGTATCAAATACGATCGCATCACCGAACAATGCAGAGTCATCAATAGAGATCGGATCAGACCAAAACAAGTGCGTCAAACAACCATTAGAATCTTTTTGATACTCATAAAAGAATTTAGAATCCAAGACTTTGAAGTTTGCAAAACGATCCAAAACCATATCAACATCATGATCAGCAGACTCTTTTCTCTTCCTATTGAGGTGTCCATGAGCTTGTCTACTTGTAAATGTCAACCTGTCATAACCACCAGACTCAGATGCTATTAATGCAAGCTGCTTAGACACAGGTATATTGGCATGACTCATAGAAGAAATCATGTCTTTTTGACTCTGGTCAAGTGATGAATTACACTTCAAATAGCGCAAGTGAGCGGTATCAACAAGATCATGATTGTGATCCTCAACAAATGCACTAACAACCCATATGGAGGAGGACGTGTCCAATGTCAGTCGGATCATGACTTTGCACCCACACCTTTTCACTGAACGTTTATGTTTCTTGGAAAGCTTCTCATGTAGATCACCAACATCATTGCAAATAGGACTCAATAGACCACTAGATCTCTTAGAACGCCTATTTTCTCCTTGTTTATCACAAACCAAATCTTTTGCCAGCAAAACCTTAGTACGACCTTGATAACGATTATCATCTCTCCTTACATTAAAACCAATCAAACCAGCATATCTACAATAAAAAGCTATACCATAATCTAAACTTCCAAAACTAAGTCCAATCCTAGGGATATCAGCTACAGAAAGGACCTCACAGTCAACAGATGAAGAAGAATGCAGATTATCACCATAGTCAGTTATAGCATTGCTAGCATCAGTATTAAGGCTGGGATCCATAACAGTAACAACCTCACAAACAAAAACCTGCATAAAATGTGAGGGTGACACACTTTCAGTAAAACCAAGGCAGAAAACTGTAATGGATACACACATTATGTAAATGAAAGTAGTTCATTGTAATAGGACACACAGACAGTAATCAAAACAGTGTAATGTGGTAGTACCACACAAAGAGTAAACATAAAAGATGTACTGCAATGAGAACACACATACAATAAAACCAAGGCAGAAAACTGTAATGCAGACAAGCCTTGAGTAAAACCAAGGCAGCAAACTGTAATGCAGATAAGCCTTGAGTAAAACCAAGGCAGCAAACTGTAATGGATACACACATTATGTAAATGAAAGCAGTTCATTGCAAAGAGAATACACATACAATAAAACCAAGGCAGAAAACTGTAATGCAGACACATATTTTGTAAATGAAAGCAGTGCATTATAATAGGACACATAGACAGCAATAGAAATCAGCGTATTGTGGTAGAGAATTCTTAAGTAGGTAACGTGAAGTTCTGAAGTATGTGCATTGTATCATTAAGATATACAAGCAGATGAACTACATTGGACATCAAGTTCCGAGAGAGAAATAAGGTTGCACAAGCTGGCTAAGCACCAGGTTAAAAGCCCTAGAAGTCATGCAATGGGGCTTGGTCGTGTGGACAACCAGTGACTACTGACCTCATCGGACACACAACAGGTTGAATGACGATTTGGGGAAAACAGAGCCCCGACAACGATGGTACAGATCAAATGGACCTCTTTACAGTGGGTAGTTGGGAGATTGCTAAGGTTGGAAGCAATGTTTGACGCCAGATCATCAATGAATAAGAGGATTACCTTGTTCGCCTAGAGTCTCCGCTACTCTTCTCTCTTGGATTGAAGATTCTGTAAAGCAAACCTCCGATCTCAGTTGTGGATATGCCGTCACCAGGTCTACGACTGTGGATATGCCACCAACTCGCCTTGAGTGTGGTAGAGAGAATGAGGGAACACCCGACTGCGTGGTGGAGGAGAGAAGGGAGCAGCGAAGGAGGAGCAAACCTCTGATCTTAGTTGTGGATATGCCGTCACCAGGTCTACGACTGTGGATATGCCACCAGCTCACCTCGAGTGCAGTAGAGAGAATGAGGGAACACCTGGCTGTGCAGTGGAGGAGAGAAGGGAGCAGCGGAGGAGGAGAACCTAAAACCAGCAGAACTAACACAGAAGGAAGATGAGCTTGTGACCAAGCGGGAACAGCCGGCGCGGCGCAAAGGGGGCCAGGAGAAGACGGTGGCAGAATTTGTAAATAAGCTGAAAAATAAAAAACACGGAGGCACGGGTAGCCAAATCACTGTACCCGCGTGGGCAGTCAATATATCCCCATATATATATATATCATGCTAGAATAGACTCGAGTGTAAATATCACACAAATACACTCAAGTGTGTTTGCATATATATTTTTTTTATGACCGAGAGAACCCACCCCGGGCGAAGCCGACATGGTAAACTCTCGAGGCATGAGAGGATGTGGTCCGGTCACCCCCTCCCGCGCCTAATCAGTGTGAGTTCCCATTCGCAAAGTTCCTTCGGTGAGGTTCGAACCCGGGTCCTTCATTGGGACTTACTGAGCTCTTACCACCCGGACTACTATGGCCGGACGTGTGTGTTTGCATATCAAGACTATTTTTTGCAAGATGTAAGCCATTGATCTTCATTTTCATACTATAATTAAGCTACATACAAAATTTGAGCCCATTTGGATGAGTGTAAGTCACTCATCTGAGGGCAATAAAATTGACGCACGAAATAAATTTGAAATGCATAATTTTTGCGGTCTTTATAATATGACCTATAAATGTCCAAATGTGCTCAAATTGTTTATATGAGTTATTCACAAGATGATTAAGAAGATCAACGAATTATATTTTTGAAAAAAAATATTGCATCATGAAAAACTACTTGAGAGTATTCTGCTCCGAACTGAATACACTCGAGTGTATTCTAGCCTCTCTCTCTCTCTCTCTCTCTATATATATATATATATATATATATATATATAAGCTTTGCATAATTTTAAAATATTGCATGAGTAAATGAACAATTTTTGTCCTTAGCCAAGCCAGAGCCCATGGTATCATGTATAATAAGTCCTTTGACCAACTTCCCATTGGGAGGGTCTATGAGGGTGCTTAAGATTAGCCAACTATGTTTCTACATGAGGAACCTCAATGGCCCAAGTCATTGAGAAAAACCTTCTTTTTGATTTGTACAATGGAGTTCTATATATGTGTGTTCAAAATATATACATACCAAGACAAAGCATTGATATAGAATAACACAATACTACATGACCATATTTGAGCAAGTAAATAAGTATACATACATATCAAGTTTCAAGCCAGAAAGACATAGTCATATAATGATTAAATCCCATACCTAATTTAGAGATTTTGTAACCTAATTTATCATTGACCATCTAGCCACAAGCCTGACATGGTTAAGAGAAAGATCACATATTTGCATCAATTAGGTTCAATACCCTAATGATTAGGGTATAACTATTTAATGTCACTCATAGGTCACATTCATGCATTGAGTACCATATAAACCAGACAAAGCAAAAAGGATATGAAGGGATGATATTAATGTCATAGAGAAGCAAAAAGTTACTAATATCCAATGTTAGGACAATTCTATATGTCAATTAGAAACAATATTAACAATCTTGGGTAAAGTACATTATTAAAGTCCCATATGAGCCCTAGTTATGTATTAGAGTCATCAAAGGGAAAAAGGGCAATTGGGAGTTCAACATGTTCAAAGGTACTAATAATTTACTCATTTGAGACAATTAGGTAGATTGAGATATAAAGGTACAACTTTTATCATCAATATGCATCCAAAATGGTCAACATAGTCAAAGTTCATGTTTTTAGAAAAATAGGCAATACAAATTGGTTTAAGGGTTAAAAACCATGGCCAGGTTGTAGGTCTCGTTGAGCTGATGAAAATGATATATAGGTTCTTTATATTTGGACAAAGGAGGGGGAAGTTATTTTTTTGTTGAAAATCTACACTTCAATTATAGGGATTTGGGGAATATGACCCTTGATATTATTGTTTGATGCACCAAAGAGGAGGGGGAGGGGTCTGTACTATGCCAACATGGTGATCAACTAGTTTTCATCTATTCCACACTGCCCTTGACGAGCCCCATGTAAGGAAGGGATATGGGTACCCTAGTGGGTTGATCAGAACCACATACTCCCAGGACCAGCATGGTTCACAATCGTAGGGTGATTGGCCGTGTCTCTCTCGCATGTGGCCAAGCTCCTAGTTGCACCTACGACAGTAGTGAGCTCATGTTGGTGTGAGGGGAAAAGTAGCCACCAGCCATAAAAAGCTCGTGGATCATCCGTTGTTGTGTTGGTGGGTTGTGTGAAGTCATAGGCGCCTTCGGATGCCACAAAGGGGGTTTGAAAGAGAAAGTTTCAAAAGGGGATATGTGGCAATATCACCTTGGAGTTTCTAAGAGGGGAGGAGCATATGAGAAACCCTAGGGCATGAACTATAGGGAAATGAGAGGGAAAGAGAGAGGGAAGAAAGTTAAAATGAATGGAGGGATCAATTTATAACAATGGGGTGAGAACAAGGTTGACTGGGTGGAGCTAAGTGGGGTTAGGTGCCACCCCTTGTGGTAAATGTACAAAATTGAAGACAAGTTGTCAGCCGCAAAAATGGAGAGGGTGAATCCTTGAGACATGACCGAAGGCCTAATGTTAGACATGAATGTTAACAAAAAAGATAGATCCTTGACTTAGAAGTCAAGGGGGGCGCACCTCCCCTAATGGAGTGCATGCCCAAATCAGCCAAATTAGGGTCAGAAACACATGAAAATTAAGTAAGACATATACAATAGAGCCAAAATTTGAATGGACATAACTTGGATGGTCCTATTTAGGTGATTTTTGCACTATTAGATTTAGACTCAAAATATCTACAACATGCAACATACTATAATTCCAAAAGAACATTGTCTTGAGGTCAAAATTAAAACCAATATCATGATTTGTTAATAGTATATAACTTAGGTAATTCATTGACATCAATGCTAAATATTAGAAAATTCATCATTGACATGACCAAATTGGAGTATCACAACACTTCAACTATGGAATTGATATCCAATGAGTAATAGGAGTTAGAATTATAGAGAGAAAGAGCACATAAATGGAGTGGATAAATTCTAGTTGTTACATCCTTCCCTCCTTAAAAAAATTCATCATCAAAATTTCCCAAGATCATAGACAAGAGTAGAATTTGAATATTCATTGTGTAACCAAACCTAGGTATTAAGTCATCCACTACTATGGGATGCACACTTAGGTTGTCATCATCAAGGATGTACCGATCCCAATAATATACATAATAATGGGTGTTTTATCATATTATACATCATATTGACATTAGGGTTTCACATCCCTCATCCCTACTATGTTAGGATTTGGTTCATGTATGAATACTACCTTAAGGTGTGTTGTCAATAACTAGGTTATAAAATTCTCATTTGGACATGTTCATTATAATGTCTTTCAAACAAGATCGTTATTGATCTTGAAGTTCATCACTACACCAGGTATCATGCATGGTTTAGTTTTATCCCACAAAATTATACTCTAATTAATTATGTTCATTTCTTTTCTTCTTGAGTCTAAAATTAAGCACTATATCTCATGATTATTCAAGCTAAGATCTCAAGGAATCATTGTATCACATTATGATTTCAAACTTACATCCTTCATGTGTGTTATGGTTTCATATTATGTCTCACTTATGAATGCTTACTGTACATGCATCATGTTTTAGCTTAAGTGATATATTATTCACATGTCATGCATCATCTTGAGGAACATCATTGTCATCAACATCGAGTTTCACAATTATCTCACTTATATCCAAAAGAGCTCCATAAGCTCGAGACACTCAAGCTAAGACCTATCTATGTCCACCAAGACATGCTAACTACAACCATCTACCCATAAAAAAATCCTACCCAACTTTAAAAAACTAGTACAACCACTAGATTCCTTTACATACATCCACTAACCTAAGTACGATGCTCCTCATGGCTATCATACAATATATACATCATCTTAGGTTTTTGGGACATCTCCCTCACCTAGATGGAAAACATACATATATTTTCAAATGGCTCCCTCTCTTGGGTTAGATCTCTCCATAGGAAGTATATGTTTCAACATTATTAAATGAACCACAGAAGAGATAACTCAATTCCTATACTTCTGAGTAACCTATCTAGGGACTCATCATCAAGTATTTCATTGCTCATATATTTCAATATTTCACATATTTTCGAGGTTAGGTACTCTAACCTTATCCTGTAATCCCATGTCGGGCTGACCTATATCAAGAGTTCACACTTATTGTATGTCCCATGCTAGAGATCCTCCCTTGTAAAGAGATGGAGACCTATGTTGGTCCTATAGCATATCTCACATATCATATCTCAACATATACAAGACTAGGCACAAGCAAGCATGCCAACCCACTAGCTATGTTTGGAACATCAACCAAGTCACATGTACCATAAAAGGTGCTAGGTTTAGCTAGGGTTGCATGTTCAAACTCACCTCATATCATCAAACCATACTTGACCCTTCCAAAAATAGAATTAGGTTGTCTTGAAGTAAGTTCAAGCACCAAGATGATAATCATCACGATCATCATCATCATTGTCATATTCATCATCATCATCTTATGAAATCTAGGATACTTACTAACCTAAACATTAGCATTGCTCTAGAAAAATCCTAGAGACTACAAATATCACTCTAAATTCTCTCATCTAGACTAATGCTACATCTCTTTCTCTTAGGTTGCATTGACACTCACTGCCTTTCTGCATATGATTACATTTTTCATAAGTACAAATATACCAATACTTGAAATAGGTTCTTTCCAACGTTCAAATAGGAAATGGAGACCACCATATTCCATTCAAAAAAACCAAATCTAAAATGAGTTACCACACTCATTAGGAATCCTAGTACCATGGAACCTAGAGAACTATCAAGAACATTGTGCACACTTTCATAGATACCCTAAGAACATGCCGTGAACATTTGTCTATGGTTAGAATGAGATCTCTCTTTTCTCACCCTCCTAAATATACAACCCATACTACATGATAGAAGGAGGATAAAAGGAAGGCTTTAGGAACATCCTGGTTCTAACCTAGAGCATAAGTCAAAGTAGTCCATAAAGGACAACTCATTAAGTTTCTAGTGTTAAGATGTAAGGTTGTATTAAATTGTGTTTCATGTGAGCAATCTTTGGTGTACGTATTGGTCAAGCTCTGACACCACCTATCACAGAAGCATTTATTACTCAAATCCAACCTCCAAATGATTATAAATTCAATTAATAAAGGATTTAGGAGTCCATCCATATCATGGTAATATCAAAGTGTGAATGTGAAATCATAAAATCTTAGCATACATGAATAGATAACAAGATAAAAGCATCAACACAGTCTCATCATTCAACAAGATATATAAAGCAATATTGTTTTTGTATAAGATTTCAATTAAATATTCAAGATTCAAACTTTACAAGTCATCTCATGTACACTAGATAGCATCTTACTACAATTGCACTTGAACATATCTCACCAAGACATCAACTCCCCAAACGATCTCAAATCCTAAACCATATGTGAAACAAGTGGGTCAACACAAGGTGTTGAGTACAAGGTAGAAAGATACACACACATACACACACATACACACACATACATAGACACAGACACAGACACAGACACACATAAATGTAGAGACAAACACACACACAAACATGCACACACATAACACACACAAATATTTATATAGAGTCAGGCTAGAATACACTCGAGTGTACCGGAGACCAAATACACTCATTTTTTCCCATCATGCAACGTGTATTTTGAAAATCTAAACCATTGATATTATTAAATGTCATATGAACATATTACATATAAAATTTGAGCTTATTTGGACACTTATAAGTCATGCATCTAAAGGCAACAAAAAATTATACAATTCAAATTAGTTTTGCACGATGGTTTTGTCGGTCATGAAAGAGTGACTCAGGAAATTCCAAATGAGCTCATATTTTGTATGTAGCATGCATATGTCATAACAACGAATATCAATGGTTTTCATTTGTCAATAAAAATATCTATATATGCAAAAACCACTTGAGTGTATGGTGTGATATGTACACTTGGGTGTATTCTAGCCTAACTCTCTCTATATGTATATATATAAGCTTTTCATAATTTGAAAAGATTTTAAGTGTAAGAAAACAAGAATAAACAATTGAAGTACTCAATAAAATGAGAGTCCATGTTTTGTTTCATTTTAATCCAGTCATACCAATAATATCATGTATCATAAGGCCTTTGACCAATTACCATTAGAAGGGTTTGTGAGGGTTCTCAAGATGAGATAACCCTATATGTATGTGAGTGACCTCAATGACCCAAGTCATGAAGCAAAACCTTGTTTTAGATTTTTACAATGGAGTTTATATATATGTATGTTCTAATTATAAAAAGAATGAGACAATGCATCAATGTATGATACTATAATACTACATGGCAACATTTGAGCAAGTTAACAAGAACACACACATATCAAGTTGCAAGCAAGTAATGCATAGTGATATAACTATTAAATCCCATACCTAATTAAGATATTTCATATTGAAACATATCCTTGATCATCTAGCTACAAGCCAAACCTGATTAAGAGCAATATCATGTACATGTATAAGATTATCATCATTAAACCCAAACTAGCTTCATTTTAGGGTTTTTGCCAAGTTAGGTTGATTTAGGTTCCATCATGATGGTGTGGTTCAATTTCATGTCATTTTGAGGTTCCATGCATTCTATATGATTATTATAAGATTTATGTCACTTATGTACATTTCAGGGTAAAAAGAGTCATAATAGAGTAACCAGGTCATGATTCATCATGAGAAGGGATTAAAGCATAAAGGATGATTTATTTCAGCAATATAAGAACATAAAATCATATATCAAGGTTAGGTGTATGTCCCCAAACCTAAGCATCATTGTTCCAACATTATGTTCAATACATCAAACATACATTCATTTCCAACATACACAACTTACATCATTAGTGTCCAACATGTGGACTATATAGGACATCCACATAGAGGTGGTCATAAGGTAGGCTATTTCTTGATTTAGGAGGGAGAGATAAGAGATTAACATCCATATCAAAATCAGGGCCCACA
Organism: Alisma plantago-aquatica; assembly: GCA_963693085.1. Taxonomy (NCBI): domain Eukaryota; kingdom Viridiplantae; phylum Streptophyta; class Magnoliopsida; order Alismatales; family Alismataceae; genus Alisma; species Alisma plantago-aquatica. The sequence goes on from OY856412.1 coordinate 583,219,200, forward strand.
AAAGAAAATCAAGGAACTTTAGGACACATTAGGTCATTATGGGTGTATATACGCTCACAAGTACCATCATAGAAAAAAAGGGGTAGAACCTAGGTGTTAACATCATCCTACCTCACAAAATTACTAATTTGAAGGATGTAATATAGTTAGGCACATCAAGTTGGTTCAAGACATCATATGATTAGGGTATAACTATTCAATATCATTCATAGTCACATTCATGCATTGAGTACCATATAAATCAAAGATAGCAAAAAGGATACGAGGGGATGCTATTAGTGTCGTACAGAAGCACAAAGTTACTAACACTGAAGGTTAGTATGTTTCTATATTTCAATAATAAACATGATTTTCAATCTAGGGTTAAGTACATCATTAAAATCCCATATTAGCCCTATTCATGCATTTTAGTTAACCAAGGGAAAAAGGGTGATTAGGAGTTCAACATGTTCAAAGGTACTGATAAGTTACTGACTTAACAACAAGTAGGTAGATTGAGCAATAAAGGTACAACTTCTATCATCAATATGCATCTAAAATGGTCAACATAGTCAATGTTCGTGTTTTTAGGAAAAAAGGGAAATATGGGTTGGATTTAGGACTTAAAACCATGCCCAATTTGTAGGACTTCTTGAGATTATGAAAATGATATATAGGTTGTCTATATTTGGACAAAGGAGGGGGAAGGTATCACGTTTTGAAAATCTACATTCAAACTATAGGGATTGGGGAAATAATACCCTTGATATTATAATTTGATGCATCATAGAGGAGGGGGTGCGATCCATGCAACGTCAACGTGGCGATCAGCCATTGGTCACCCGTGCCACACTACCCTTGTACTGCCCTATGTGAGGAAGGGAAAGGGGTGCCCACATGGCTTGATTAGAGCCTCTGACTTCCACAACCAATATGGTCTGCAATCACAGGGTGGTCGATTGCCTCTCCCATTCATAACTAGGCTCCTTCTCACACCTATACAACAGTAAGCTCACATCAGTGTGGGGAGAACAATAGCCACAGTCGCTAGAGAGATTGTGATCTATTGTTGGCGTACTTCTAATCTTCATGAAATCATACATGAGGTTCGAAGGAGTAAGCCCCAAAAGGGGATATGTGGAACCTCTGACATGGGAGTTTCTAGGAGGGGAGGAGCATAGGAGCAACCATAGGGAAGGAACTAGAGAAAAAGAGAGGGGAAAGAGAGAGAAAAGCAATGGAAAATGAATGGAGGCATCAATTTCGCAAAATGGTGGCGAGAACAAGGTATAGTGGGTGAAACAAAGTGGGGTTAGGTGGTGGAAACACCATCCCCACCGGTGACCTATACATAGGTTGAAGCTAGTTGTTAGCCATTGAATCAGTGGGAGTAAACAATAAGATATGATCAGAGGGCTAAGATTATACATGAAGGATAGTAAAAATGCGCACCCTTGACTCGGAAGCCAAGGGGGCACCTCCCCTAATTGGGCAACATGCCCAAATTGGGCCAATTGGGAATAGAAACACATTAAAATCAATTAAGACATATACAATTGAGCCAAATTTTGAAAGGCCATAGATTGGGCTAGGATGGCCTGATTGAGGCAATTTCTTATTGGATTCAAAAACAAAAGATATAAACATGCAACATAGTATAGTCCCAAAAGAACATTTTGTTGAGTTTCAGTAATAAAACCAAATTTAGGATTCATTAATATTATGGCACTTTGATAATTCATGTACATCAATGTTACATATTGGAAAGTTAACCATTGATATGACCAAATTGGAGTGTCAGAACACCTTTACTATGGAATTGATATCCCATGAATAATATGAGTCATAAACAAAGATTAAAAGGGAAGAGTGAGAAAGTTAGGCTGTCATAGACCTTTTCTTATCTCCCCACACTTCCATTTCACTGTACACATTTCACCCACATTCATCTTGTTGAGACCTTATTTCTTCACCACCCAACATTCACTTCCATAGAGAATGGTTGGATGTATATTTGTTCTATAAAATTGCTTTCTAGTCTGAGAGGGATCTTCCAAATCACATAATACTCTAGTTTTACTCATCCATTTAAACCATCCTATAGTTATGCTAAAATAAACATCATGTTGGAGTTCCCCTCTATGTGAATAATAGAAGCCAAGTAGCAAAAGTTATCACATTTTGGTACATGCAACTCCATCCAACTTGGATCTACCATTCACACTGCAAGATTGGCTGAAATTGCAGTGCATATATTAAGTCTTGCTCCTACTAACATCAATCCATTTTATTCCAATGCCTTTCTTCAAAGTTCAACTTTATCATTTAATCCATATCATCATCAAATATCATGAGCCAAGGAACATCATCTTGAACTTTATTTATTAACTCATCCATAAAAAGAACACATAGATATGTGTTGATCTTGGATCCTTGGTGTACACTAACTATGATATGAAATCTTGGTGTCTCTCCTCTTGGAGTTTTCACACCTATAGTTGAGCTATCATACATATCTTTAGTCAAATCAATGTATTGGATTGGCACACTTTTTCTCCAATCCATCTACAAAACTTCCTAAGTATTCGATCATGAGCCTTTTACAAATAAAAAAAACCATATGAATATCTCTTTTAATTTCCCTGAGTACTCCTTAAACCCCATGCTCTTCCATGCATCAATGAGAATACCATCTGGTCGACATACCTTTCTTATTTTCATTTTTTCAAATAATTCTTGACCTCAAAAGTGAAACTCATCATTGTAAATGATATATCTTGTATTCATGTCAAATGAGTCTGTTATATTATTCACAATATCTCCAGTGAAAAGATTATGAAAGTAATTTTTCCATTGGTTCTTGATATCGTCATCCTTCACCGACACTGTACCATCTTCATTCTTGATACATTTTACTTGAATCAAAACTCTTCATTTCCTTTCTCTTATATGAGCCATTATATATACATACATATATGTATATATATAAATATGTATATATATGTTGGTATGTATGCCCTGAGAGCCAATCATGGGATGATTGGTGGGATACATTAAGATTGATTTGATAAACATCAAAGGAAAGCTTCCAATTCACTCTGGTTCAGTCATATGAGATAGTGATAGAACAGATTGAATGTCTAAAGAATGACAGAACTCAATGACGTATGCTTTCAGGTTAAGGACCTGAACGATGAGATCATACGGATGCTAAGAGTTTGTACATTCTTGTTATGTCCCTAGTCGGATGTCATTGTGGAAGGTAGATAGACAGCAATGACACACAAGACTAGATTGTGGTGTTGGTTGATGACAGAATCTCATTAGTCATGATATAGAGATATCAAACCAAACACATAGGTACTTGTTAGAGAACAAGTTACCGGACAGACCCACCGTGAGTTTGACACATGGAACCATGAGATGGTAGTCACAGTCAGTACTCACAGTGATGGTGGTGAGTGTGATTCTTAGACCTGAAATCACTGCACTCAACACATGTCGTTGGGCACACTTTGACATCATCAAACGCAGTCCTGAAACATGGGTTGTTATAAAGGTGATGATTGGGTGGCTTTGACACATGGGGCTTTTGAGGGGTGAGTGATAGATATGGGATTTGTCCCTCCTGAGGGAGTTTGATATCCATGGCCACTTGATGAGTAGGATTGAGAAAGGCGTGCACGCATGTGTGAATCAGTATATGATACTGATGTCATACATATCTCTTCCAGTCTACTCTGAGATCAAGGAAGTGAATGAACGTTGACAGGATGACTATTCCATGCCTCGAGTTCATTCGGGATATCAGTGACAAAGGAATTATACATTTGCTGTAACACCATTCACGGATTGTAGGATGAAAGTTGTTCTCCAACTTTCTACTTTCACTTGGGTAGCACTGATGTGTGACTAGGCACCGCTCTTTGCTTGTGAAGTCATAAGTGTTATGGACTTTCACTGCCAACATGAAATGGACCTGCAGGGTCACACACATAGGATTTAACCTGGAAGAGGAGTTTTTTCCACAAAGCAATGTTTAGATTGATTACTAAAGGAGTTTAGTAGTTCAATTAAACACTCAATCAGTCGATGACTCAATATCGTATGGTTCAAGGTGTTGGACGCATTGATTGGAGTATCAGATTGATTGAAATCGCAATTGACTGATTTTGCCCAACCTGTGCTCCCAACCGATCGGTTCATGTGATGAACCGGTCGGCTGAGGTTGTTGAACCGGTCGGCTGGAGTGTCCAGGCCGATCGGCTCATGCCCAGGTTGAAACGACCAGTTCAAGGGTTGAACCGATCGGCTCAACTGGTGCAACCGACCAGTTGGGAAAAGTCATGTCGGCAAGAATTTTCCTTTGGTTTCAAATTGCCCAATTCGATTGGGAATAATATTGGTATTCGATACCAATTGGGAAAGAAACAAGGAAAGTATTTTTGAGCCGGATTAGGACCATGAACCGATCGGTTCAGGGCACCAACCGATCGGTTGGAGTGCCCCAAACGACCGGCTCAGGTCCAACCGATCGGCTCAATGGCCGAACCGATCGGTTCAGTTGTGAACCGATCATTTCAAGTTGCGAATCGGTTGCTTTTTGTGGAAAATTCTCGAACCCTTCTACTCCTGCTTTAGTCCCGTATTGCCCGGGATGGAGAACCCTATCCCATGACTCTCCTATATATATAGGGGTATTGGGGGCTTCTCAAAGTACAGCTCAGTGCAACCAGTTGCTCTGCAAGTTGTCCGTCTCCCTGGTTTTGGTAACCGTGAGAGAGCCCGAGCAAGTGCTTCCCGCAAAAGGGAGGTGCAACAAGGGAAGGACAACTGCAGTTGCAACAGGAGGCAGGAGAGCGTGTTAGCGACTAGTACGTCAACAGGAGGGTGCGACTCCTTCCACTTCCTTTTGGGACAAGGAGTGTGGAGTTCCAGGTGGTCCGTGTGGACTACTACAGAGGCGGGAGGACACTGCCGCTTAGGAGGACAACTGTCATCCGACAGTCCGGTTCGAGTAGAAGTCATCAGTCCCTGTGCGATGAGGAGCTGCACAGACACCGTCGAAGTCCGGAGTTGAAGACCGCGCATTGCGCGAGGTATTGTCGCCGAGCAAGCCTCGTGACAAGGTATGATTCCACAAACCATCATTTCCTATTATATAGACGTTGACGCGTTTCCTCGGTATGGGTTGGGGAGAAAATATTTGTTTCCGCTGCCTTCTCTGTCTCCCCTAAAACCCAACAGTGGTATCAGAGCCACTTCAACTGCTCTATATTTTAGGAATATCGATATGATCGATTTTGGTTTGTCGCCTTTATTTATAGCATACGATGCGAATAATATCGGCTTTATGCATGTCCAATCCTAAATCCACAAATCCCTAATTACATATATGATATGTATTATTAATGCACTCGATACGCGTCGCCCTTAAACAAGTTTTGTGGTGGATGTGTGTAGCGTGATTATGGCCTATAAACCCCTATCTGTGTGTGGTTGTTTGTGGTTGCTTGCATCTCGGTCTGCGCACCGATCTTCCCTCTCTTATTCCTGATGTAACTCGAAATAATTCGAGATTCTTTCCTACCTTTGCTCCCCCCCTGAATGTAACTCGGGGTTTCCTTTTTAAAGCAATGTAATAAATAGAATAGGATTTTATTTCCTATTATGTCAAAGACCGACGGACATCAAGACGACTGTTCAGATGGTCGGTTCAAGGAGTGAACCGATCGGTTGACCTTCCAGACGGTCGGTTCAAGGAGTGAACCGATCGGTTGATGACCGGTTCGAGGAGCGAGACGAGCGGGTGGCGGACATGACGAGATGCACGACGACCAGGCAAACCGATCGGTTGGAGGATCCAACCAATCGGCTGGTGGCACCCAGACGACCGGCTGGAGAGTACAGATCGTTCATGTGATGAGTTGATCTACTCGGATGGCAAGGCACATAGTTCATCTTGTACAGGTTGCATGTGATGTAGACCTAGATGACCGTGATTCCTCTTGGCTCGAGGAATCACATTAGGATGGCCATAATCATCGCTTTTTTTATCATTTGTGCATGTTTCTTGTGGGATATAGCATGTATATTATACGTACTATGTATTGTGGTGATTGGATATGTATATGTATATAAAACCAAATCCCTCATTAAAATATTAAGTTTTAGATGCCTTCCAAATGCGACACACGTGAAAAGCTTGATCGACCAAGTGTGGGCACGCCCAAGCGTGGTGCACCGTCTATCTCGTGGAAGCGTGAAGGATGAATGTGTGGGTCTGCCCAAGCAGGGTGCATGTTCATCGTGTTTGCTTTGGGTCGGACTTAACAAGGTGACCTAGATAGGATCTAGCACCTTGAGGCATGGAGATGATCATTGCAAGGAGTTGTAGATGACATCTTATCAAGAGTTGCATATGATGCAATTGGCAAAAGTTGCCTACCTGAGAGATCTATGTTGTGGGTGACATCCCAAGCTGGTCCATGACTTAGAGGATTTCAAGATCTTGCCCACTAGAAGATTGTACGCAGCAATCTTCTGAATTGATGGTGAGGGCTATCAATTTGAAGTAAAATAGTGGGAGCGATAATTAATTAAAGACCTAATTATATCGTCAAACTTTCAAATCAATCAAATAAGTCAAAAATGAGTTTTGGACTAAAATTGCATATTTTCCTTTTTGTAGTTCAAATGGCAACAAACAACAACAACTTTTCTTTGCGATCGGTCCTTGAAAAGGACAAGCTAAATGGGACAAACTTCCACGACTGGTATCGGACATTGAGAATTGTTCTCACTCAAGAGCGTAAGCTCTATGTCCTGGATACTCCAATTCCAGAGGAACCCGCTCCTAATGCACCAAGGACAGAAAGGGATGCTTACAAGAAGCATTCTGATGATGCCATTGATGCAAAGTGCTTGATGCTATGTTCAATGAACCATGAGTTGCAGAGGCAACATGAGAACATGGGTGTCATAGAGATGATTCTGCATCTGAGGAACATGTATGAAGATCAGGCACGGTAAGAGAGGTACAATGTTTCTAGGGCGCTGTTCAAGTGCGTCATGACAGAAGGAGATCCAGTTGGTCCTCACACACTCAAGATGATTGGGTATGTGGAGAACCTGCAGAGACTTGGATTTCCACTGAGCCATGAGTTGGCTACTGACGTGATACTGCAATCGTTGCCAGAATCTTACAGTCAGTTTGTGATGAACTACAACATGAACAACTTTGATAGGCCACTGTCAGAGTTGTTGGGCATGTTGAGGACAGCCGAGTTACAAATGAAGAAGGACAAGCCTAAGTCCGTGATGGTGATCACGAGCAAGAAAGGCAAGTCCAAGCGCAAGGGCAAGGGCAAAGCTAAGAAAGGTTCTGAAGCTAGCCAGGAGTCCAAGCCATCTTCAGCTCTCAAGGCCAAGGGAGGCGTGACAAAGAAAGGAAATTGCCACCATTGTCAAAAGCCAGGACATTGGAAAAGGAATTGTCCTCTCTACCTGGAAGAACAAAAGAAGAAGGAGGCGACTGAAGCCTCTACTTGAAGGTGTCATGTAAATAAACTTGTAACACTTTTGAGATATATGATATCAAGATGTAAAGTGTAAAGCATTCTTACTTGGGGCAAATGTTGCCTTTATAGATAGGAATACTTTAGTTTATTTTCAGCCAATAAGGCATGTAATACAGTTATGAACTGCTATTTCATACTTGCCAATAGATAGAAACACTTTATTTTTTGCATATTGTATGACAATGATGGCAATTAATAAAGAGATGTTTCAATTTATAAAGATGTGATCTTTGTGGCAATGCCTTATTTATCTTATGATATTTGATATGCATAAGATAAGACGATACCTAAACGTTATAGATAACTCAAACAATTTAATTAGCATTAATCATGAAAAATTCATTTCTAGCTTCCATGTGATGGATAAATCTAGACTCTTTTGGTTATAGAACCAGTAAGAGACATGAATATCTTGGACATGATTGATCAATCTTCACTAATGTAGTGGGAGAGTGATTATCCTATTAGGTACAATACATGTGATGTATTTACATACCTATTGGAATAAATGCTAATAATTCAAATGGTGTTTAGAGAAATACCAATATGAATATCTTGAAGTGTTCAAGATTATCATAAATGAAGTACAAATTTGGTAAAGTATTAATTCTTGATGAGATCAATGAATGAAATACTTGGACCAAATGTTTGAGATCCTTATGAGTGATTATGATAGTGTATCATAGTGAACTCATGATTAAGGCATGGTGATGTCTGAATCAAGAAGGAATCATACTCTAAGGAGTTAGAGAATGATTATCAAATAACTGAATTCTTCTTAATAAATGAATACCCCACACTAATAAAAGAAATTAAGAATCACAAGGGTTGTGAGTTCTTATATCTTTAACAGATACACCTCAATTATCTGTGTGATCAGTTGTTCATGTGATGGGTCAACTATCAAGATGAATATGAGGAACCGAATATTGAGTTATGGTTTATGACCTTTACATCCTAAATGACATCCATGTGAACCATAAGGTATGACCTTGATGGTAGCACTCATTGGATCATATCCATAAGTGCAAATGAGTCTTAAGTGTTAAGACACATGGATAACATTTTGAGAAGGATGATGCTTGTTGATTGCAACTTAATGACTAAGACATTTGGCATATGGATACTAAAACCGCATTCCTATGAAGAATAAAACCATGAGGTGTACGTGACACAGCCTATAAGGTTTATGAATCCACTAATGCAAATGAAGTCTATAAGTTACAATGGACTAATCAATGTGATTGATTGAGTACAAGCAACTCAAAATTGGATCTTTATTTTGATGATATAGTCAAAGGGTTTGACTGATATGTCAAAGATAAAGAAGGGATCTGTGATTTAGTGGGAGCGTATTCACATTCCACATATTGATGTGAAATGGAAATGTTCTAGATTGGAAATCCAAAAGTGGAAATTATCTTTAAGGAAGATAGAGATGTTTCCTATGTGATAGGAATAGAGATCTATAGAGATAGTTCTCGAAAATCTCTTGACCTGGAAAGAGAGAGCATACATTGGCAATCTGTATTGAAGTGTTCAGTATGCACAGATTCAGTGGGAGAAAACTTGTCCATGTTACATGGAGTTAGTATCCCAAGGCCAAGTGTCCAAATTCTTATGAAGAATGGGAACACTAAGAATAGATATGGATCTATCATGTATGTAATCATCCCATTATCTTGCATGTATGACATGGCAAGAATAAAATGCATTCATCATCTTGTATGTAGGACATGGAAATATGATGTGCTCATCCTGATAACTCGTATGTAGGACATGACGAGTGGATGTCTGTCTACTTCCAGTAAGGGTTACTGGAATACCATGAGAACTTGATAAGTGCTTGTGAAGTACTAGTTCTATGGAGATAAGGAAGAGTTCGATGTAAAGAGTTACATTGATGCGAACTTCCGAAAGGACAGAAAATTAATCGCAAAATATACATGAGATGTATAAAAGAGAATGTTTGTTGATAATTGGAAGTGTTCCAATAAAATCATTTAAAAGGAAAAGCCGAGTATCTATGTGTTAGTGAACAACAGTGGATACTATATGGATCTGAAAGTTCATGAGATGAACTTATATTCCACTCATTGATGACAAGTCTGGAATCCTTGATCATGCAATGTGGCTAAAGGTTAGCAAATGGAATACAAGATCGCATATTACGGCAACTCCATCTCATACGTGTGACGTACATCTAAGAGATGAGAGACATGCAATTTGTACAGACTTTGGCAAGGTGTTGCCATTACTCACTAAGTTTGCACTAAGAGCACAGTAACATGTGGGACATGTTTGAAGATCACTATGAATATGATTCATGGGTAATTGGCTCGCAGTGCAAGTGGGAGTCTGTTGGTATGTATGCCCTGAGAGCCAATCATGGGATGATTGGTGGGATACATTAAGATTGATTTGATAAACATCAAAGGCAAGCTTCCAATTCACTCTGGTTCAGTCATATGAGATAGTGATAGAACAGATTGAATGTCTAAAGAATGACAGAACTCAATGACGTATGCTTTCAGGTTAAGGACCTGAACGATGAGATCATACAGATGCTAAGAGTTTGTACATTCTTGTTATGTCCCTAGTCGGATGTCATTGTGGAAGGTAGATAGACAGCAATGACACACAAGACTAGATTGTGGTGTTGGTTGATGATAGAATCTCATTAGTCATGATATAGAGATATCAAACCAAACACATAGGTACTTGTTAGAGAACAAGTTATCGGACAGACCCGCCTTGAGTTTGACACATGGAACCATGAGATGGTAGTCACAGTCAGTACTCACAGTGATGGTGGTGAGTGTGATTCTTAGACCTAAAATCACTGCACTCAACACATGTCGTTGGGCACACTTTGACATCATCAAACGCAGTCCTAAAACATTGGTTGTTATAAAGGTGATGATTGGGTGGCTTTGACACATGGGGCTTTTGAGGGGTGAGTGATAGATATGGGATTTGTCCCTCCTGAGGGAGTTTGATATCCATGGCCACTTGATGAGTAGGATTGAGAAAGGCGTGCACGCATGTGTGAATCAGTATATGATACTAATGTCATACATATCTCTTCCAGTCTACTCTGAGATCCAGGAAGTGAATGAACGTTGACAGGATGACTGTTCCATGCCTCGAGTTCATTCGGGATATCAGTGACAAAGGAATTATACATTCGCTGTAACACCATTCACGAATTGTAGGATGAAAGCTGTTCTCCAACTTTCTACTTTCACTTGGGTAGCACTGATGTGTGACTAGGCACCGCTCTTTGCTTGTGAAGTCATAAGTGTTATGGACTTTCACTGCCAACATGAAATGGACCTGCAGGGTCACACACATAGGATTTAACCTGGAAGAGGAGTTTTGTCCACAAAGCAATGTTTAGATTGATTACTAAAGGAGTTTAGTAGTTCAATTAAACACTCAATCAGTCGATGACTCAATATCGTATGGTTCAAGGTGTTGGACGCATTGATTGGAGTATCGGATTGATTGAAATCACAATTGACTGATTTTGCCCAACCTGTGCTCCCAACCGATCGGTTCATGTGATGAACCGGTCGGCTGAGGTTGTTGAACCAGTCAGCTGGAGTATCCAGGCCGATCGGCTCATGCCCAGGTTGAAACGACCGGTTCAAGGGTTGAACCGATCGGCTCAACTGGTGCAACCGACCAGTTGGGAAAAGTCATGTCGGCAAGAATTTTCCTTTGGTTTCAAATTGCCCAATTCGATTGGGAATAATATTGGTATTCGATACCAATTGGGAAAGAAACAAGGAAAGTATTTTTGAGCCGGATTAGGACCATGAACCGATCGGTTCAGGGCACCAACCGATCGGTTGGAGTGCCCCAAACGATCGGCTCAGGTCCAACCGATTGGCTCCATGGCCGAACCGATCGGTTCAGTTGTGAACCGATCATTTCAAGTTGCGAACCGGTTGCTTTTTGTGGAAAATTCTCAAACCCTTCTACTCCTGCTTTAGTCCCGCATTGCCCGGGATGGAGAACCCTGTCCCATGACTCTCCTATATATATAGGGGTATTGGGGGCTTCTCAAAGTACAGCTCAGTGCAACCAGTTGCTCTACAAGTTGTCCGTCTCTCTGGTTTTGGTAACCATGAGAGAGCCCGAGCAAGTGCTTCCCGCAAAAGGGAGGTGCAGCAAGGGAAGGACAACTGCAATTGCAATAGGAGGCAGGAGAGCGTGTTGGCGACTAGTACGTCAACAGGAGGGTGCGACTCCTTCCACTTCCTTATGGGACAAGGAGTGTGGAGTTCCAGGTGGTCCGTGTGGACTACTACAGAGGCGGGAGGACACTGCCGCTTAGGAGAACAACTGTCATCCGACAGTCCAGTTCGAGTAGGAGTCATCAGTCCCGGTGCGACCAGGAGCTGCACAGACACCGTCGAAGTCCGGAGTTGAAGACCGCGCATTGCGCGAGGTATTGTCGCCGAGCAAGCCTCGGGACAAGGTATGATTCCACAAACCATCATTTCCTATTATATAGATGTTGACGGGTTTCCTCAGTATGGGTTGGGGAGAAAATTTTTGTTTCTGCTGCCTTCTCTGTCTCCCCTAAAACCCAACAGTGGTATCAGAGCCACGTCAACTGCTCTATATTATAGGAATATCGATATGATCGATTTTGGTTTGTCGCCTTTATTTATTGCATACGATGCGAATAATATCGGCTTTATGCATGTCCAATCCTAAATCCACAAATCCCTAATTACATATATGATATGTATTATTAATGCACTCGATACGCGTCGCCCTTAAATGAGTTTTGTGGTGGATGTGTGTAGCATGATTATGGCCTATAAACCCCTATCTGTGTGTGGTTGTTTGTGGTTGCTTGCATCTCGGTCTGCGCACCGATCTTCCCTCTCTTATTCCTGATGTAACTCGAAATAATTCGAGATTCTTTCCTACCTTTGCTCCCCCCCCGAATGTAACTCGGGGTTTCCTTTTTAAAGCAATGTAATAAATAGAATAGGATTTTATTTCCTGTTATGTCAAAGACCGACGGACATCAAGACGACTGTTCAGACGGTCGGTTCAAGGAGTGAACCGATCGGTTGACCTTCCAGACAGTCGGTTCAAGGAGTGAACCGATCGGTTGATGACCGGTTCGAGGAGCGAGACGAGCGGGTGGCAGACATGACGAGATGCACGACGACCAGGCAAACCGATCGGTTGGAGGATCCAACCAATCGGCTGGTGGCACCCAGACGACCGGCTGGAGAGTACAGATCGTTCATGTGATGAGTTGATCTACTCGGATGGCAAGGCACATAGTTCATCTTGTACAGGTTGCATGTGATGTAGACCTAGATGACCGTGATTCCTCTTGGCTCGAGGAATCACATTAGGATGGCCATAATCATCGCTTTTTTTATCATTTGTGCATGTTTCTTGTGGGATATAGCATGTATATTATACGTACTATGTATTGTGGTGATTGGATATGTATATGTATATAAAACCAAATCCCTCATTAAAATATTAAGTTTTAGATGCCTTCCAAATGCGACACATGTGAAAAGCTTGATCGACCAAGTGTGGGCACGCCCAAGCGTGGTGCACCGTCTATCTCGTGGAAGCGTGAAGGATGAATGTGTGGGTCTGCCCAAGCAGGGTGCATGTTCATCGTGTTTGCTTTGGGTCGGACTTAACAAGGTGACCTAGATAGGATCTAGCGCCTTGAGGCATGGAGATGATCATTGCAAGGAGTTGTAGATGACATCTTATCAAGAGTTGCATATGATGCAATTGGCAAAAGTTGCCTACCTGAGAGATCTATGTTGTGGGTGACAGCCCAAGCTGGTCCATGACTTAGAGGATTTCAGGATCTTGCCCACTAGAAGATTGTACACAGCAATCTTCCGAATTGATGGTGAGGGCTATCAATTTGAAGTAAAATAGTGGGAGCGATAATTAATTAAAGACCTAATTATATCGTCAAACTTTCAAATCAATCAAATAAGTCAAAAATGAGTTTTGGACTAAAATTGCATATTTTCCTGTTTGTAGTTCAAATGGCAACAAACAACAACAACTTTTCTTTACGATCGGTCCTTGTCAAGGACAAGCTAAATGGGACAAACTTCCATGACTGGTATCGGACATTGAGAATTGTTCTCACTCAAGAGCGTAAGCTCTATGTCCTGGATACTCCAATTCCAGAGGAACCCGCTCCTAATGCACCAAGGACAGAAAGGGATGCTTACAAGAAGCATTCTGATGATGCCATTGATGCAAAGTGCTTGATGCTATGTTCAATGAACCATGAGTTGCAGAGGCAACATGAGAACATGGGTGTCATAGAGATGATTCTGCATCTCAGGAACATGTATGAAGATCAGGCACGGCAAGAGAGGTACAATGTTTCTAGGGCGCTGTTCAAGTGCGTCATGACAGAAGGAGATCCAATTGGTCCTCACACACTCAAGATGATTGGGTATGTGGAGAACCTGCAGAGACTGGGATTTCCACTGAGCCAAGAGTTGGCTACTGACGTGATACTGCAATCGTTGCCAGAATCTTACAGTCAATTTGTGATGAACTACAACATGAACAACTTTGATAGGCCACTGTCAGAGTTGTTGGGCATGTTGAGGACAGCCGAGTTACAAATGAAGAAGGACAAGCCTAAGTCCGTGATGGTGATCACGAGCAAGAAAGGCAAGTCCAAGCGCAAGGGCAAGGGCAAAGCTAAGAAAGGTTCTGAAGCTAGCCAGGAGTCCAAGCCATCTTCAGCTCTCAAGGCCAAGGGAGGCGTGACAAAGAAAGGAAATTGCCACCATTGTCAAAAGCCAGGACATTGGAAAAGGAATTGTCCTCTCTACCTGGAAGAACAAAAGAAGAAGGAGGCGACTGAAGCCTCTACTTGAAGGTGTCATGTAAATAAACTTGTAACACTTTTGAGATATATGATATCAAGATGTAAAGTGTAAAGCATTCTTACTTGGGGCAAATGTTGCCTTTATAGATAGGAATACTTTAGTTTATTTTCAGCCAATAAGGCATGTAATACAGTTATGAACTGCTATTTCATACTTGCCAATAGATAGAAACACTTTATTTTTTTGCATATTGTATGACAATGATGGCAATTAATAAAGAGATGTTTCAATTTATAAAGATGTGATCTTTGTGGCAATGCCTTATTTATCTTATGATATTTGATATGCATAAGATAAGACGATACCTAAACGTTATAGATAACTCAAACAATTTAATTAGCATTAATCATGAGAAATTCATTTCTAGCTTCCATGTGATGGATAAATCTAGACTCTTTTGGTTATAGAACCAGTAAGAGACATGAATATCTTGGACATGATTGATCAATCTTCACTAATGTAGTAAAAGAGTGATTATCCTATTAGGTACAATACATGTGATGTATTTACATACCTATTGGAATAAATGCTAATACTTCAAATGGTGTTTAGAGAAATACCAATATGAATATCTTGAAGTGTTCAAGATTATCATAAATGAAGTACAAATTTGGTAAAGTATTAATTCTTGATGAGATCAATGAATGAAATACTTGGACCAAATGTTTGAGATCCTTATGAGTGATTATGATAGTGTATCATAGTGAACTCATGATTAAGGCATGGTGATGTCTGAATCAAGAAGGAATCATACTCTAAGGAGTTAGAGAATGATTATCAAATAACTGAATTCTTCTTAATAAATGAATACCCCACACTAATATAAGAAATTAAGAATCACAAGGGTTGTGAGTTCTTATATCTTTAACAGATACACCTCAATTATCTATGTGATCAGTTGTTCATGTGATGAGTCAACTATCAAGATGAATATGAGGAACCGAATCTTGATTTATGGTTTATGACCTTTACATCCTAAATGACATCCATGTGAACCATAAGGTATGACCTTGATGGTAGCACTCATTGGATCATATCCATAAGTGCAAATGAGTCTTAAGTGTTAAGACACATGGATAACATTTTGAGAAGGATGATGCTTGTTGATTGCAACTTAATGACTAAGACATTTGGCATATGCATACTAAAACCGCATTCCTATGAAGAATAAAACTAGGATGTGTACGTGACACAGCCTATAAGGTTTATGAATCCACTAATGCAAATGAAGTCTATAAGTTACAATGGACTAATCAATGTGATTGATTGAGTACAAGCAACTCAAAATTGGATCTTTATTTTGATGATATAGTCAAAGGGTTTGACTGATATGTCAAAGATAAAGAAGGGATCTGTGATTTAGTGGGAGCGTATTCACATTCCACATATTGATGTGAAATGGAAATGTTCTAGATTGGAAATCCAAAAGTGGAAATTATCTTTAAGGAAGATAGAGATGTTTCCTATG
This sequence comes from Alisma plantago-aquatica, assembly GCA_963693085.1. Taxonomy (NCBI): domain Eukaryota; kingdom Viridiplantae; phylum Streptophyta; class Magnoliopsida; order Alismatales; family Alismataceae; genus Alisma; species Alisma plantago-aquatica. The sequence continues at coordinate 583,235,147 of OY856412.1, forward strand.
TGATAGGAATAAAGATCTATAGAGATAGTTCTCAAAAATCTCTTGACCTGGAAAGAGAGAGCATACATTGGCAATCTGTACTGAAGTGTTCAGTATGCACAGATTCAGTGGGAGAAAACTTGTCCATGTTACATGGAGTTAGTATCCCAAGGCCAAGTGTCCAAATTCTTATGAAGAATGGGAACACTAAGAATAGATATGGATCTATCATGTATGTAATCAGCCCATTATATTGCATGTATGACATGGCAAGAATAAAATGCATTCATCATCTTGTATGTAGGACATGGAAATATGATGTGCTCATCCTGATAACTCGTATGTAGGACATGACGAGTGGATGTCTGTCTACTTCCAGTAAGGGTTACTGGAATACCATGAGAACTTGATAAGTGCTTGTGAAGTACTAGTTCTATGGAGATAAGGAAGAGTTCGATGTAAAGAGTTACATTGATGCGAACTTCTGAAAGGACAGAAAATTAATCGCAAAATATACATGAGATGTATAAAAGAGAATGTTTGTTGATAATTGGAAGTGTTCCAATAAAATCATTTAAAAGGAAAAGTCGAGTATCTATGTGTTAGTGAACAACAGTGGATACTATATGGATCTGAAAGTTCATGAGATGAACTTATATTCCACTCATTGATGACAAGTCTGGAATCCTTGATCATGCAATGTGGCTAAAGGTTAGCAAATGGAATACAAGATCGCATATTACGGCAACTCCATCTCATACGTGTGACGTACATCGAAGAGATGAGAGACATGCAATTTGTACAGACTTTGGCAAGGTGTTGCCATTACTCACTAAGTTTGCACTAAGAGCACAGTAACATGTGGGACATGTTTGAAGATCACTATGAATATGATTCATGGGTAATTGGCTCGCAGTGCAAGTGGGAGTCTGTTGGTATGTATGCCCTGAGAGCCAATCATGGGATGATTGGTGGGATACATTAAGATTGATTTGATAAACATCAAAGGCAAGCTTCCAATTCACTCTGGTTCAGTCATATGAGATAGTGATAGAACAGATTGAATGTCTAAAGAATGACAGAACTCAATGACGTATGCTTTCAGGTTAAGGACCTGAACGATGAGATCATACAGATGCTAAGAGTTTGTACATTCTTGTTATGTCCCTAGTCAGATGTCATTGTGGAAGGTAGATAGACAGCAATGACACACAAGACTAGATTGTGGTGTTGGTTGATGATAGAATCTCATTAGTCATGATATAGAGATATCAAACCAAACACATAGGTACTTGTTAGAGAACAAGTTATCGGACAGACCCACCGTGAGTTTGACACATGGAACCATGAGATGGTAGTCACAGTCAGTACTCACAGTGATGGTGGTGAGTGTGATTCTTAGACCTGAAATCACTGCACTCAACACATGTCGTTGGGCACACTTTGACATCATAAAACGCAGTCCTAAAACATGGCACTACTACAGAAGTGGCCTTTGGCGTCGGTCGTTTAACCCCATTTGGCGTCGGTTTTCGACCGACGCCTATGTGGGCGCCGCTAAAGGTCGAGCACTTCGTCGTCGGTTGTTTACCCGATGCCTATTTAAACTATCGGCGTCGGTCGTTTAGTCGATAACCGACGCCAAAGGGGTTCGCGCCACATAAAACGGCGTCAGCTAGGGCACTTTCTGCGTCGGTTATTTACTAACGGACCGACGCCTATACTACTTATAGCGTGGGTCTTTTAGTAGATAACCGACGCATAAAGTGTCCTAAATGACACCATTTTTTGTGGCGCGAACACTTTTGGCGTCGGTTATATACCAAAAGACCGACGCCTCTAATTTAAATAGGCGTCGGTTTGATACGTATATCCGACGCCATTTAGAGGACTGCTTTGGCCACATAAGGCGTCGGTTATCTATAAATAACCGACGCTGTAGATCTTTGCTGACGGTTTTTATAAATAACCGACGCCTATTTTTTTTTTTCATATCAGTTTGCAGGCCTGCTGTGGCTGGTCAGTAGGATGAGAACCTGCAGTTCAGTAACTGAACTGCAGGTTTACGACATCCATTGATATCAGCCTACAAACAGGCCACAAACCTGCAAAAGTCACAAGCAAAATTCTACACAAGTACATACATTCAGACATAAATTCAATTCTCACATTCACACATATAGAAACATTCAAATACATGTATTAACATTCAGAAATATTCATTTACATAGTATCATTCATTATCGCTATCAACATCCCAATTATATCTTACAGTTGCCACTGCTTGTATGGCTTTTGCCCATTCTTCTCTTACTTCATTTAATGCTTCCATCGTATATGGAGCATGTATATTTTTTAAGCGTTTACCTATAGTGTTGTCAGTTTTAAACACCTGCAAAGAGAATGATGTATATATATAAGTAATAATATAAAAATAAGATAAGATTGATATATTGCATACTAACTAATGAGAGTATATATAATACCTCATGTATGGTATCGGTGTCCAATGCGGCATATTTGATAATCATCTGCATAAATCACATCACATAGTATGTGCATGCCCAGCCATTGTCTTGTGTAGCACACTATAAATTGAAACATACAAAATAATACAACTAAGCACAATTCACATCAATAATATATATATTCGAGTCGGGAACTTACTTGTACGTTCTGCCAATTTATTGGCTGGTTCTTTTTCCTTGGGACCGTTCCTCCAGCCTTTTTGAATGCATCTAAACCCCTACATGTTAATATAACACAATAAATTGCATAAGTAAATAGTAATGTAATAAAAGATGTTAACGGATATAAAAATGAAATATTTCTCACCAGAATAATGGCATTCTCATTACGTGTCCAATTTTAGTGTTCAATGTACTCCCCGCAGGATCTAGATAATAAACAGTGAATGTCCCGGGGACAATAACTAGTAACTCCCAATGTCTACCGCTAGAAGTAAGAAGTTAACAATTAATAACTCAAAATGCAAAATAAAAATGGAATTTTCTTAAGTCCAAATTATAAATAAAGTAAACTTACTTGACATTGAATGGAGCTATTATTATCGTCTTCTTTTGCTGACCAGAAATTGTAAAAGCATCTATACAGTATTGTTGAACATTATCAGGGTCTTTAGCTACCAAACTAATCAATGATGGAATAAAAAATCCCACATGATCAAATGCAAATTGTTTGCAATGATCTTCGACTAGGTAGCTGCAAAACATATAGGCGTATGCATTAATATATAAGAAACCAGATCACCGGATCTTACACAAGGTATATGGATGTATAAACAAGATCTCACCTTATCCATGTCTCTATCATTGATGTATTCAGCCAATCATACGTAAACAGCTCAATAATATCTTGTATAAATAAAGAGCTATCGTATGATTGACCTGCATAATCTGCATCTAAAGAAATAATTATAGGGCAATGTACATTATGTGCCCGTAGCCAACATGCCATTCCCCTACAAGCAGGACCTAACGGGTATGTTAGGTCAGTTGGAACCCAATCGGGTAATGCGGGAAGTGGAAGTGGAGGCCTAGGTGCTCCTGGTGTCTTCTTTTTAACCTGTACATATAATTTCAGATCAGTTGACATCATATATACACATTAACAGTCTAAATCAATGTAAATTTATCTTACAATTTCAGTCGTGTAGACGACATCTGCTTTGGGCCACAATATCACCCCGCCTTCTGCCTCACCAAGTGTATCAATATCTGGGTGGGCATATGGCAACGCAACTTCCCTCCAATCGGGTAACACACGTAATGGGCCCACACGAACATAGCCCTGTGGCATTGGAGTCCCGTGAAACCTTTCCCCAGGAAGGGACGGGTAAGCTTGCGCCTCTGCAACAACGTAGTCTTGCATTCTTAAGCGGCATGGCTTCAATGCCTACAAATTTACGTAAAGAATATTATACATATATACATATCATCTTGAAAACATAACAACTTGAAAAGACTAACTACAATGCCATAAACAATACTTACAGCAGACGTGCTAGGCGATGGGTCTCCAGGATTACTCGCAGTCTGTGCATCAGGAGAAGAGTGGGTCGCCATAGGCGTATTGGAAGCCTGAGATGCCTGCCACCGCAACAATTCTTTCTTGACCTTCTCAGCAACTACATCGTTGATCTTCTTAGCAACTAAATCCTCAACTCTCTTATTCTCCTATACATGGATAAAAGAAACATTAGCTTCTTATTAATGAATTTCCTTTTGCAGTAACATTCTAAAAAAAGAATAGGTTACCTCTTCTTGAGAAAGTCCCGCTCTGGGTTTGCGCTGGGATGGCCCAAAGAATGCATTGATGCCAACACCAGCGCCGACACCTCTAACACGTCCAGGATGCTCTGGGTTACCCAGAGCAACTGTCAATTCATCCCTTGTGCCCTGAGGGATGAACGTGCCTTGTTTCCTCTGCTCGTGCAGCTCCCGCTAATCACCATAAATAGAAATTGGTAAGTTAACACCACAAATAATCAATATTCAAACGATTTCTCTAAGAGTTGTATTTTACCATTTTTGCAGCCGCCTCAGCAGTTACAGGCTTCTTTATTTCACCCTTCTTGTTTTGCCTGCCATCTATCCAGATATCATGGCGAGGCATGGGTGTGGCAGACTCCTGAGTAGGAGCAGACTCCTGAGTAGCCGGAGACTCCGCCTGTAGTCTTTGGCAAACGCTTGCATAGCCTTTTGGACCCATAGTGTGGTCATGCACATTCAGTGCACGCCTTGCTTTTTGTGCGTCACTGAGGGCCTAGTTAGTATGCACATTAATGATTTGGTTAGTAGCACTAAATGCTAATCTTGAATAGGTGAATACAATGTATATTAATTAAATTAGGAGTGACGCCTAATACCTTGAATTCTTCGGATTTTCTTGAAGCAACAAAATTGTCCCAATCTTCTTTGTCCAAGAAGTTCCATTGTTCAAGGGCTGACTTCTTCTTCTTATCACCCTCTTTTATGTATTCTCTGTTCAGATTTGTCCTATAATTCCTAAGCATCTTTCCAGCGCGTTGCATCACATTTTTACGATGCAACTTCTCATCCAATGCAAACAGATTCTGTAAAATAGAAATGTTATTAACTAGTATCCAAAATAGAATTGCAAATAATAGAATTTGTAATCTACAAAATAGAATTGCAAATAATAATAACTCACACATAAATCCTTCCATATCAAGTCTTTTTTCCCTTGAGGAACTTTATGCCAATTGTCATACTTAACACCACAATGGCTCCGAGTGGTACACCCAAGATAGTTCACAAAATTATTGCGGTTCACTCCAATTGGATTTCCTCCATTATCAAACTCCACCACCAATTTGGATCCACTACCACTTAGAGAGTGATGCCCCTTTTCTTGTTAAGTGTCTGGTGTTGCGCATCAAGTTGCTCCAGTGCTTCAGTGGGTACAGGTGCATCAACCTAAAATTTGACAAAAATAAAACACACTAACTTAGCCCAATATAGAAATATAGGATATATGACATAACTAGAAGATAATGAATTTTATAGAAATACAGGATATGTTTTTAGAACTTACATTAGTATCCTCGCCATGCTCGTCATGGACAGCATGCTCATCATGGACTTCATGCTCATCATGGACATCATGCTCATCATGGTCAGCCATCTGAAAATGTCATTAAAAAGGCAAACATTTAGCATTTCTATTAACTAGAAAAAGGCAAACATTTAGCATTTGTATTAACTAGAAAAAGGCAAACATTTAGCATTTGTATTAACTAGAAAAAGGCAAACATTTAGCATTTGTATAAACATACATGTATCTAAAATTGTGATCTTTTATCAATTAACAATCCTTCATTGTGATCTCCGCGCACATATAAGTCATCATTAGCTTCAATATTTTGTGGAGTTGGCAACCCAACTGAGAATGGACTGGAGTCATCATACTTATCATAGTACTCTTCTTCATCTATAGGATCTTCAATGAACTGTCTTTTACCATGAAGAACAACCGACCATTTATCATTTGCAGGATCATCGATATAGAATATTTGTTTCGCCTGTGATGCCAATATGAAAGGTTCACCCTTCTCGCCAATCTTTTCAAAGTTCACCAAAGTGAAACCCAATTCATCCACTATAACTCCTTTGGTGTTATCAACCCAATTACATTTAAAGAGCGGAATTTTGAAATCTATGTAGTCAAACTCCCAAATGTCCTCAATGACACCGTAATATGACATTTTAGCTTCACGTGGACTCTTATCCTTTGCACTTGCAAAGTACATAGTCGACGCTTGAAGAGTGACCCCACTATTTTGGACGACACTCTTATCATCTTGGCGCTTTGTGTAATATGTGAATCCATTAATGTCAAACCCTTCATAAGACATAACATTCGGTTTTGGTTTAAAGGCGAGGCATTTGATAGTTTCTGTAATATCATTTGGAGTTTGAGATAGTTGATGTAAGACTTTATCTTCAAACCACTTAGTAAAAGTCTTATTATGCTCTCTAGCAAGCCACATTGAACTTGCTCGAGGATGTTGTCTCTTTATGAAATTGGTATGTTCCTCGATATAAACACTCACTTCGTCCATATTGTGTAAAATATACAAGTGAGCTTGTTCCAACTACTCACGGCTGATTACTTTCACCCGTGATCCCAAAATTCCTTTGCCCTCCTCAATATTCTTGTCATTATCAGGAGTGTCATTACCACTGAGAAAGTCATTGCAAAAATCCATAACCTCTCTCGCCACATAACCTTCAATAATACTCCCTTCAGGCCGATAACGGTTTCGAACATCACCTTTAAAAACGCTCATGTATCGTTCAAAGGGATACATCCAATGCAAGAAAACCGGTCCCAACATTTTCACTTCCCTAGTCAAGTGGACAACAAGATGTACCATGATATCAAAGAACGAAGGAGGGAAATACATCTCAAGCTGACATAGGGTAACAACCACTTCTCTTTGCAAATTATCGAGAGTATCAGGGTCAATAACTTTGCTGCATAGACTGTTGAAAAAGAAACAAAGTCTGGTAATTGCAAACCTTACATGCTTCGGCAATATAGATCGAATTGCCACGGGCAATATTTGTTGCATTAGAGTGTGACAATCATGAGATTTAAGACCTATCAACTTCAGATCTTTCATTGATACCAATCTACGGATGTTGGATGAGTAACCATGTGGCACCTTAACATTTACCAAGCATTCACAAAAAGTTTTCTTCTCCTTTCTAGACAACGTGTAACAAGCGGGAGGTAAGTATGTTCTTTTATTACCCATTTCACATAATTCTGTTAATTCTGACCTTATTCCCATTTCACGTAGGTCCAGTCTGGATTTTATCCCATCTTTAGTCTTACCTGGTATATTTAATAGAGTACCAATGATGCTATCACAGACATTTTTCTCAACGTGCATTACATCGATACAATGCCTGACTGTCAAAGAACTCCAATAAGGAAGATCCCAAAATATTGACTTCTTCTTGAATGAAGAATTGTCACTCCGTGTGGCCATACTACATTGTGATTTCTTACCAAATTCATTGACAATGTCTTTTACTCTTTCATAAACAACATCCCCTGGTATAGGTTTAGGTGCACTTCGTTCATCATTCCATCCATTGAATGCTTTGCGCTTCCTACGATACGGATGGAATTTTGAAAGAAACCTTCGATGACCAAGATATACAGTCTTTCCGCCATGTTTTAGTCTTATTGAATCAGTGTTTTCTTCACATATAGGACACGCTTTAGCTCCTTTGACACTATATCCAGACAAATTCCCATATGTTGGAAAGTCATTAATAGTGCAAAACAACATAGCGTGCAAACGAAATGTCTCTCTTGCTGAAGCATCATAGGTCATCACACCTTCATCCCAAAGTTTCTTTAAGTCATCAATCAAAGGTTCAAGATAAACATCGATATCATTTCCGGGTTGTTTAGGGCCCGATATCAACAATGACAACATAACATACTTATTTTTCATACACATCCAGGGAGGAAGATTGTATATAACAAGCATGACTAGCCAAGTGCTATGTTGGCTGCTCAATGTCCCGTACGGATTCATCCCATCTGTACAAAGCCCAAGTCTTAGATTCCTATCTTCTTCACCAAATTTAGGGTACAATAGATCAATCTTCTTCCACTGTGGGGAATCAGACGCATGTCGTAGGATCCCATCATTATTTTTCTTAACATCTGCATGCCACCTCAAATTCTTCGCATCTTTCGGATTTGCAAACAAGCGTTGAAACCGTGATATTATAGGTAGATACCACAACACCTTGGCAGGAGAACCAGTTTTGGACTCCCCCGAAGTCGTCAATTTATACCGTGACGCACCACATTTTGGACAATCTTTCAAATCTACATAGTCCTTTTGAAATAATACACAATCATTCGGGCATGCGTGTATCTTCTTGGCCTCCATTCCCATTGGGCACAACATTTTCTTTACCTGGTATGTTGAGATTGGAAGCTCGTTTCCTTCAGGAAGCATTTCTTTCAACAAAGTCAACAATGAAGTGAAGCTTTTGTCGCTCCATCTATTGTTAGCTTTCAACTTATACAATCTCAAGACAGCGCTAAGCTTCGTAAACTTAGCACAACCTGTGTATAACGGTATCTCAGCATCATGCACAATGTTTGTAAAGATAGGAGGTGGATCGGTGTGCTCTACCCTACAACTATCCAGCATCGCATCAACGATGTCTGCTGGAACTGGTTCATTCACATTTACATCATCAGAGGCAATTTCTTCTTCCACCCAAGCACTGCTATCGACATCTACTGGTTTCGATTTTGAAATCTCTCCATGCCAGTTCCATTCTGTATAGCCTTGTACAATCCCGTTGCACATGACATGACTTTTGATTTCCTCACCAGTGTTGACTTTCAAGTTGTTACCGCAATGCCTACATGGACAGTAGAACCTATATGTAGGTTTTTTCCTATGTTCCTCGGCAAATCTAATAAACTGATCAAGACCAGATATAAACTCTGGGGTGCAACGATTACGAATGGACATCCATGATCTATCCATTCTATGATCAGAGAAAACAAGTATATATTAGGAAACAAGTATATATTAGGAAAAGATTAGGGTATACACTTACATCCTAAGTGTATAATGTGATGTCATTCTTATATATAATAAATGTGTACCACCTATCCCATCCTTGAACACCTAATCTCACTAGTAAGTGTATAATGTATATTTGGTTTTCAAGAAAATTTCGGCAGCATTTCCCCGCTGTTCTCTAAGTACATATGTACTTAGAGAACAAACGGGGAAATGCTACCGAAATTTTCTCGAAAACCCAATACACATTATACACTTACATCCTAAGTGAGATTAGGTGTTCAAGAACAGTCCCAAACCGGGGACTATCCAAGATTTACTCCTAATGAGTCAATCTTGGATGGGTTTCTAGGCCAACAAATACATTTGATGTCATTCTTATATATAATAAATGTGTACCACCTATCCCATCCTTGAACACCTAATCTCACTAGTAAGTGTATAATGTGTATTTGGTTTTCAAGAAAATTTCGGCAACATTTCCCCGCTGTTCTCTAAGTACATATGTACTTAGAGAACAAACGGGGAAATGCTACTGAAATTTTCTCGAAAACCCAATACACATTATACACTTACATCCTAAGTGAGATTAGGTGTTCAAGAACAGTCCCAAACCGGGGACTATCCAAGATTTACTCCTAATGAGTCAATCTTGGATGGGTTTCTAGGCCAACAAATACATTTGATGTCATTCTTATATATAATAAATGTGTACCACCTATCCCATCCTTGAACACCTAATCTCACTAGTAAGTGTATAATGTGTATTTGGTTTTCAAGAAAATTTCGGTAGCATTTCCCCGATGTTCTCTAAGTACATATGTACTTAGAGAACAAACGGGGAAATGCTACCGAAATATTCTCGAAAACCCAATACACATTATACACTTACATCCTAAGTGAGATTAGGTGTTCAAGAACAGTCCCAAACCGGGGACTATCCAAGATTTACTCCTAATGAGTAAATCTTGGACGGGTTTCTAGGCCAACAAACACAATAATAGATATGACAAATATATGCAAGCAAAAGATTTGTTCATATATGCAAGCACAAATGTATGACAAATATATGCACAAATTAGAAGTTCATAACCCTCATAACCCCCCATCTTAGGATGATGAAGGTCCATCTTTGCAGTCCTTGGCTACCATATGAGCCAATGAACAAGGAAGTTGGTCGTTTGTCCCAGGATTAACATTGTGAAATTTGAGTTGAAGAACATGAACAAATTTGAGTTGAAGGTCCATCTTTGAGGTCGGTCATCTAGGTTCACCCACAATACAACTTATCAGAAGAACATGAACAACTTTCAGGGCAAGGTCAAAGCAAAAATCAGAATGATGATGACATTGATGAATTTTTTGTTGGTTGAGATTGAGAAATTCATGCCCAACTATAATATATTTCACTCATATTTTAAGCCCTTTTTAGTTAGAGGGACCATAGGGCTGAACGTATATGACCACATTATGACTTTATAGAGGTTCAAGTAAAATTAAGTATTGATTGAGATCTTGATAATATTGTTCTATCTGATCTTGAAGATTTTTGGATGGATAAAAAAGATATTATATATGAGGGTATGAAATTTCCATCCTTGAGGTGCTTATATAGGTGAATAAGTGGATTTTAATCTTGATACTTTGTGACATAATAGTTATGTCTTGATTTGGTGAAATTCGGAGTAGTAATACTAATTTAGTTTGATTATTTACGAAATTAGACATATATGATTGTGTTCAATACATTATGCGCATCTTGCATCTTAAAAAATATATTTAATAATTTTGTAGGGATGATTCTACGTTGAGGCGACTTTCAGATTAAACGGTGTTTTCCTTTTTGTTTGGGAGAACAAATAGATAGGTACTCGTAGAGAGAGTGTTTATTTATGTTTAGGATATGTTTCTTGGGTTTCCTTTTTGGTATAGGAAAGTGACCCATCAGTTGCTAATAGTTAATGTTTTAATTAGATTTGCGTTTTGAGCATCCTTGTATCTCACAATCCGACATAGGAAAAGACGACCTGGCAGTTTGGTAGGGGAGGGGGTTCTCTCAATCACAATCAAATATGATTGAAAAATTAAACCGTTCTCCTTTGAAAAATTACAAGCAAATATAAATGACAAAATGAACCAAATTGCAATAAAAAACAACAACATGTTGAATATGATTGAAGCAAAAATGAGTTGTGTAACTAGGTATAAAAACTCATAACCAAATGATTGACCAACAACTCAGAAACCAATCTGACCTTATAAAGAACACACATTGAAGGATCCTATAACAGAGTAAAATCGAACCTGTAAGTAGCAAGCTCATGGAGGAAGAAGAGGAGTAGCTCTGTCGGTAGCAAGCTCCGTTAAGGAAGAAGAGCAGTGGAGGCGGCGACGTTGAGCAGTGGAGGCGGCGGTGTAGGCAGTGGAGGCGGCAGCGGCGTAGGGCAGTGGCAGCAGCGGCGGAGACGCGGGGGTCGTCAGGCGGAGATGCGGCGGCGGAGAGGCAGTGGCAGTAGTGGCAGAGACGTCGGCGGAGAGCAGCTGCGGAGAGCGAGCGGCGGAGAGCAGCAGCGGAGAGCGAGCGGCAGAGAGCAGCAGCTGGAGTCGTCGGGCAGAGAGCGAGCGGCGAGCAGCAGGATGAAACAGGAAGAAAGGGGGAAGAGCTGGGTGATTGGGTCTATTAATTTGGTAATCAACATCGGTTATTTAGAAAACTGACGCCTCTAACGCTTTCGCGTCGGTTGTCTGTAAAAAACCGACGCCCGTTTAGAAAACCTGTACCCTAATTTTTTTGGCGGGAACCATAATCACCATCGGTTATCTGGCACAACCGACGCTGAAAGTGGGACATTTTCGCACAAATTTTCATTTTAAATAGGCGTCGGTGAATACCTATAAAACCGACGCTAAAGATGACCTAAAATGTTTTTGCTCGAAATTTGGATTTCGCGGGTGATTTTAGGCGTCGGTTTTTTATAAACAGCCGACGCTGAATATAAAGCGGTACCCGTGTCTGGCTGGTCTTCAAATATAGACGTCGGTTTGTATAAATAACCGACGTCTAATAGTATCGGCGTCGGTTTCCGTAAACAACCGACGCCCAGAAAAGCGACACTGAATGCTATTTCTGTAGTAGTGTGGGTTGTTATAAAGGTGATGATTGGGTGGCTTTGACACATGGGGCTTTTGAGGGGTGAGTGATAGATATGGGATTTGTCCCTCCTGAGGGAGTTTGATATCCCTGGCCACTTGATGAGTAGGATTGAGAAAGGCGTGCACGCATGTGTGAATCAATATATAATACTGATGTCATACATATCTCTTCCAGTCTACTCTGAGATCAAGGAAGTGAATGAACGTTGACAGGATGACTGTTCCATGCCTTGAGTTCATTCGGGATATTAGTGACAAAGGAATTATACATTCGCTGTAACACCATTCACGGATTGTAGGATGAAAGTTGTTCTCCAACTTTCTACTTTCACTTGGGTAGCACTGATGTGTGACTAGGCACCGCTCTTTGCTTGTGAAGTCATAAGTGTTATGGACTTTCACTGCCAACATGAAATGGACCTGCAGGGTCACACACATAGGATTTAACCTGGAAGAGGAGTTTTGTCCACAAAGCAATGTTTAGATTGATTACTAAAGGAGTTTAGTAGTTCAATTAAACACTCAATCAGTCGATGACTCAATATCGTATGGTTCAAGGTGTTGGACGCATTGATTGGAGTATCGGATTGATTGAAATTGCAATTGACTGATTTTGCCCAACCTGTGCTCCCAACCGATCGGTTCAGGTGATGAACTGGTCGGCTGAGGTTGTTGAACCAATCGGCTGGAGTGTCCAGGCCGATCGGCTCATGCCCAGGTTGAAACGACCGGCTCAAGGGTTGAACCGATCGGCTCAACTGGTGCAACCGACCAGTTGGGAAAAGTCATGTCGGCAAGAATTTTCCTTTGGTTTCAAATTGCCCAATTCGATTGGGAATAATATTGGTATTCGATACCAATTGGGAAAGAAACAAGGAAAGTATTTTTGAGCCGGATTAGGACCATGAACCGATCGGTTCAGGGCACCAACCGATCGGTTGGAGTGCCCCAAACGATTGGCTCAGGTCCAACCGATCGGCTCAATGGCCGAACCGATCAGTTCAGTTGTGAATCGATCATTTCAAGTTGCGAACCGGTTGCTTTTTGTGGAAAATTCTCGAACCCTTCTACTCCTGCTTTAGTCCCGCATTGCCCGGGATGGAGAACCATGTCCCATGACTCTCCTATATATATAGGGGTATTGGGGGCTTCTCAAAGTATAGCTCAGTGCAACCAGTTGCTCTGCAAGTTGTCCGTCTCTCTGGTTTTGGTAACCGTGAGAGAGCCCGAGCAAGTGCTTCCCGCAAAAGGGAGGTGCAGCAAGGGAAGGACAACTGCAGTTGCAACAGGAGGCAGGAGAGCGTGTTGGCGACTAGTACGTCAACAGGAGGGTGCGACTCCTTCCACTTCCTTATGGGACAAGGAGTGTGGAGTTCCAGGTGGTCCGTGTGGACTACTATAGAGGCAGGAGGACACTGCCGCTTAGGAGGACAACTGTCATCCGACAGTCCGGTTCGAGTAGGTGTCATCAGTCCCGGTGCGACCAAGAGCTGCACAGACACCGTCGAAGTCCGGAGTTGAAGACCGCGCATTGCGCGAGGTATTGTCGCCGAGCAAGCCTCGGGACAAGGTATGATTCCACAAACCATCCTTTCCTATTATATAGACGTTGACGTGTTTCCTCGGTATGGGTTGGGGAGAAAATTTTTGTTTCCGCTGCCTTCTCTGTCTCCCCTAAAACCCAACAATATATCCTTCCCCCTCTTCTTATGTCCATATTTTTATAAATATATTCAAGATGTAGACCTTTCATCTTGAACAACCTTTTTATCTTATTTCTTTACTTTCTTGTATCTCTAAAAAGTTGCATCATCTCAAGATTCGGGCAAGCTCCTATTGATATTCGTAATCTATTTAGCAATTCTTTTATGCAGAAGCTCATATTATTCTGCATATCATTAATATTAGACACCAAGTTCCAAGGTCCCTCCTTAATGATTTTACCATGAAAAGTCAATTTATTTTCTCCTTTAGGATTCCACCAATTAATCCTTCTATCTTGGTTTCTATTATGCATGCCTTTGTTGATCTTATACTATCTAAAACCACAAATCTATGTTGGGTGGTGGTTCTTCACCAAGATTCACTTTAGTATCCTTGCATACTTTACGATCCACTCTCCTCATAAGGAAGTCATCAATTCAGTTAAAATTGTAACATCCCTGACCTGGGTTATGCTTAAACCCTAGATTTTTTGTTTATGAAAGGTAATTATATACTTGATCTTATCTTTTGAAAAGTAATTAAGGCTCAAGAGGAGTATATGTTTCAATTTTAGTCCTTTTTGAATAATGTTGAAAACGATGCTTTGCTTGTTTTGGACTAATGTGCAAATTACCCAAGTTGAGGGATTAACTTGCAAATGTTACATGATAAATTTTTCTCAAGTGTTGAAGCATCATAATAATGAGAATGATGCATAGGTATGGCTTGTGACAACCTGAGTACCAAGAAAGAGCTTATTGAGCAATGTTTGTGCATTAAAACCTAGTTTTGGGGTAATGTGTAATTTACCCAAAACCTAGGGTTAAATATGAAAAATATCACTTCTAGAGAGTCCCTAATGTTTATTGGCATCATTTAGAGACAATAAAATAATAGGGGTATCTCATTTGAATCTCTTTGGAGGAAAGCGAATCTTGATATTAAAATAATCGATATTTAAGCACAATTGAAACCCTGATTCAATTTAATGCAAAAATAAATATATTAATGGAAGTGCCCTTCAACCAAAAATGGATGGTTAAATTTACATAACTATGGACGTCCTTGTGCCTTGCAAAGTCAACAGAATATCTAAAGTGAGTGGAGAGCCCACTCACATTAGTTAACTAAAAAGTAATATCCACTCAATTTTGGATATTATTATTATATTGATTAAGGTGCTTAATTTTTCTTCTTTTAATTCATGGATAATGAAGAGGAATTACAAGGTGGGGGAGATGGCTTCATATGAAAGGGATGGAGGGGAGTATGTGGCACCAATTTTGGGAGTTGAAGGAATTATTTGTCACTTTTTCTCTCATTGAAATTCCCTTATATACATTCCATTTTCAACCCACATGAAAGGCTTTTTCGATTCCTTTTTCTTTCCTTACTTTGGCCATGCACAAAGGAGCTTAGGAGAAACAGGAGGACGTGCCCCAACCTGTAGGTAAGCTCCATAGTCATCTTCAACCTTAATTTCATGGTGGAAATCGAAATTCAATGCTTAATTTCTTCTTTTCTCTATTTAATCTTCAACCTTAGCCATTCTTTTCACTCAAAGACTTGAGGATGAGCCTTTGGAAGTTGAGGAAGCTTCATACACCATTGAGAATGTGAAGCTTGAATCCTGGATTCAATTTTAAAGGTGGGTTATATAACTTGAACCCTTAAATGTCATTATTGCTTGCAATTTATTCATCATGTGTTGAACCTTTCTTCTTTCTCGATTACCTTTTGATTAGTTGTTGAAATCACCATAAGAATCACAATTGATTTTGAAGGTTTGCAGCTTGAAGATGATGTTGTCATCTTAAGCACACACCTCAACAAAAGGAATGGGCAATCGGTTTTCAAAACCGGTTGAGTTGATTCGGTTTCAAAACCAAATGGGTACATTTCCTCAAAAACGAATGGGTGATTGAACCCAAGACCGAATGGGTAATTGAGTTCAAGACCGAATGGGTAATTGAACCCAAGAACGAATGGGAAATTTACTTCAAAACTGAATGGGTAATTGAGTTCAAGATTGAATGGGTAAATGACTTCAAGATCGAATGGATAATTGAGTTTAAAACCGAATGGGTAATGGATGTCAAGATCGAATGGGTAAATTGAACTTCAAAACTATTTGGGGTTAATTGTTGATGTGAATGATGAAGATCCAATGGATCAAATTGATTTAATTATAATGAATTCTAGAATGGATGATCCATTGATTGAAAATCCTAATCGATTGATTGAAGAAATCTTAATTGAATTGGATTAATTTCTTGGTTGATGGTCCAAACAGTCTCAAGACCGTTTGGAGGCAAATGGTCTCAAGACCGTTTGAGACCAAACGGTCTCAAGACTGTTTGGAGTTCAAGGTCTGTGATGGATGGTTGGAGATCCAAGGGCTGTAATTTGATGTACTCTCAATGGTTCAATTGATGATCGATTCAATAAAGCAAACCCTAAAATCAATTGATTGATTGGAGGAAACCCTAATTGGTCCATTCGGTTTCAAGGTGGTTTGGACCAAATGGTCTTGAGACCGTTTGGGATCTAACAGTCTTCGTACCGTTTGGAGAGCAAACGGTCTCAAACCATTTAATGTTCAATTGGTTTCAATAATGAGTTGCTCATGCGGTTTCAAACCATTTGGAGATAATTATATTTTAATTCAAACGGTCTCAAACCATTTAGGGACTTTGAGATCAAGACTATTTGATGGTCTAATGGTCTTAAGACCGATTGAAGGTTTTGGGACCAAGACCGTTTAAGGTCTAACGATCTTCAGACCGTTTGAAGCTCAAAGTAATTCAAGACCATTTGAGGGTCTAATACCTCAAGACCGTTTGAAGGTCTATTTGATTCAAACCATGTAAGTGCAATTAACTCCATGATTGTTAATGATGTATATCAAAGATAATTACAATGGTTGTACCTTTAATGTACTTAAGTGATTAGTTCCTTTTGAGTGGTTAATCTTTGATGCTTATGAAGGAAGTAACTCAATACACTATGCTAACCCTTCTTTCAAGTTGACCTAACCTAATCAAGTTTGAAGTAATCAACATCCTAGAGAGGATAAGAAAGAGAGAAATTCATACATATATAATAATCATGTAGTGGTTAAACCTCAACACTTTCAACATGAATAAAATATGTAATTAGGGTATGATCCTTGATAAAGAGATCATGAAACCTTAATTGAGAAGGTTGATGAGCCCTAACCCTAATTTAGGGCAATTCTAGGTGTAACCCTAATCTAGAGTAATGATGTAACCCTAATCTAGGGTGATGATATGAGAAATCCCAATTTTGGGCAATATAATGAAAAACCCTAATTTAAGGGGATGCTTCATGAAGCCCTAATTTTGGGTTTAAGCTACATGTGAAACCCTAATTAAGGGTGATGCCATGTGAAACCCTAATGCAGAGATGTGATGTGAAACCCTAATCAAGGGAGATGCCATGTGAAACCCTAATGTAGAGATGTGATGTGAAACTCTAACCCAGGGTGATGCTATGTAATGCTTTATGAAATCTTACCCTAATATAGGATGAAGGTATGTGAAGACCTAATTTTGGTTTATAATGCATGAAACCCTAATGTTGGGTAATATGATGATAAACCATAACCCTAATTTTGGGTAATAGGATGAGTATCCATAATTGACATGAATTTGGGAAACCCTAACCCTAATGGGTGAATAGTGATGCTTCCATTACATTGCATAGTGCTGATATGTAATTGATATAGTTGTTATCATGTGTACTAATCATGCAGGTATCATGAGATGTTGGACATAGCCAGGTATGAGCTATGATGATTTATTATTGAAATTTGTTTTATGGGCCTTGTGAGCCATAATATGCTTTGTTGCCTAATAAGAGGTAATAATAGATTAATGGGATTTAAGAGCCATGTGAAATTCCTGTATTGTAAATATCATGTTTACCTTAGTCAGATGACCTGAAGGTATTAGTTACCTCATAAGTGGTAACAAGTGTTCTTTGATGAACTGAGCATTTGAATACCCATATTCCATAATCATGATAATGAGATGTTAAGGGATGAGAATACCCATGATGTGACAAGGGACGGAGATCCTAATGTTTTATAAAGCTTCAAAAAGTACTTGATAGAAGTATTACCTTTTCTGATTAGCAATTGATACAATGATTTATGTTTGAAAACCTGCCTGATGCTAAAAGAATATAATAATGCACTTAATTAACCAAGTGAAATCTTATCATGTAGAGCCCAGGCCATAGATCCATCATCGTTAGTAGTTGGTGATGGTGAAATAGGTTTCCCTATGGGAATTCCTAGAGGGCATACTATTGAGTATGTGGGGGTTATGGGCACGAATATCCTTATGCCCTAATGGAGGAATTGATGTGAGATAAACATTAAATCTCTCAATCCTTCATTATATATGTCGGGATGGATGTATCACTAATCTCTTGATACGAGGATGGATGTATCACAAATCTCCCGATAATGTTAATGCCGGATCGATGTGAGATAAACATGAAATCTCTCGATTGCTAAGAGAGTACAGTCGCCACTATAACTCAATAGAGAAGTTGCTAGTATACCCTGGCAAGCTATTTAGTAGAGACACAAGATGTCCTGCATTTTTGTCCTCACACTGACTGAGGAGGATGAGGTTATGGGAATCCGGCTCTTCCTTAACCTATGTATGGTACCGATTTCGATTTCGCAATGATCGGTTGGAGTATGAGCGGTATACCTCATCTCCTCAGGGCTTAAGTATGTTTGTAAAATGTAATCAGTCATGTAGCGTAATTGCTTAAGGTTGAAATATGAGAATCATTGGTTGATGTTACTTTGCATAGTATGTCTTAAATTGATAAATGTTATACATGTTCTTCAATTCCTTATTGGACAAGTGACATGCTGCTTTATCAAGTTATAGTTGAAATAATGTTTTTGGTCGGATATAGTTGAAATAATTTGAATAAGAGTATTGCTCTAATCTGTTTAGACATTGATTTATCTGCTGGCAAACATATGTGAATCTTCTGCACAGTTTTATTCTATTAATTTGGAATAATAATATTTATGGCGAAGAGTTATATCTCTCGCTGGGGAAATTTCAATTGTCTCACCCCCGTGGGATCCAACTTTTTAGCTAGACACAGAAGAAGAGGCAGAAACCCTATAATAGGGGAAGAGCAGCATCAACAACAACAAGGACAATAGTGATATTCCAGGTAGAGACACTGGCTGTCATGTTTTGTATAGAGAGTCCTATGTGTGTCTCTGTACTCTCAGGTCCTCGAAGTTAGTAGTCAATACTTTTAATGAATTGATCTGAGGTTTTGGCTTGATGCCTCGAGGTTATTATACTGTCTGTCTATAGTTTTAACAAGAAAGTTGTTGCTTGTAATCCTCGAGAAGAGACGGTACAAGATATGTACTTATGAACTAGGATGTAAATATAATACTTTGGTTCTTGATAAAAGAGTTTTCCTGTGTTTGGATCTCTTTGTAAATGGTTTTAATTTTAGTGATTTTCAATAATTCCACTATTTATGTCTAATTCCACTGCAAATGATCGCTTCTGTTTGGTGAATGACATTTTGTCCGAACGGCACGTCACCGTTTAGTTGGTATCAGAGCTATAGGTTCGCTGAGTCTACAGATACATATGATTTAGGTTGTTGAGTATGTTCTAGTGTCTTCCAGTTATATGACAGTGTCTTCTACTCATATAGGAGGAGAAGAAGAACTTAAAGATGTCTGGATCACACGAAGAACATGCTATTGAGAGCAGCATTGCTGTACCAGGAAGAGGTGCAAGGGATTAGGATAGGGAAGAACCAGAACCGGAACATCCCCAACATAACCAAGCTGCACTGGAAAACCCAGCTTTCTATGATCTGTTTGGGCAGTTCATGGCAACCATGATGCATATGGTGGATAGGATGCCACCACCTGCACCTAGGGCACCAACCCATAATGAAGGACAGGGGGCCGGTAAGACTTTTGAATGACTTCACCGGGTTGCAGCCACAGAATATGCTGGAACAGTTGAACCAAAATACACAAATATGTGGCTGACTGAGCTAGAGAAGGCTTTTAGAATACTCAATACCCCTGAAGCAGAGAAGGTGAGGCACGTGGTGTACCTTCTAAAAGGGAGTGCTGGCCACTGGTGGACCATAGAAGAGGGAAAAAGCCCATGTGTTGATATTGGATGGGGAGAATTTCGATGAGAATTCGTCAACAAATACATTCCCAAGACGTTTTTAGATGAGAAAATATCTAAGTTTGAGAGGATAAGGCAAGGACCAATGAACATTAGTGAGTATGAAGCTAAGTTCATGGAACTTTTGCAGTTTTGTCCGCATATGGAAGCTACTGATGAAGAAAGAATTCGACGTTTTGAGAAGGGGCTGAATGCTGATTTGACCACTTCTGTGTCTGCTTTAGAGAACAGGGAGAGGTTTTCCACCTTTGTGGAGTCCGTGAGACGGATAGAAAGGTCGGTGATTGAGAAGTGTCAGACTAAGAGTAAGAAGGTGTATACTAAGTTTCAAGGACAAGGGTCCAAAAGTTTCAAGAAACTGAGACTTTCTGCACCAATAGCACCACCAAGATTCAATACCCAGACACAATGGACATCAAGTAGGGGTAGAGGCCGTAGTTTACCACCCAAGGGAGCCCAAAGATCGACATCAGTGTCAGTAACAGGACCACCCATGACACAAAAGGAGACCATAGTCTATTTTATATGTGGAAAGATGGGGCATTTGATGAATGATTGTCGAGCTAGGGATGCAAGTGTAACTCAACTTCAGAGGCACAGTCAGCAAGGCTCTCAGAGCCGATAGTTTTCGAGTGGCACTAGAGGACATTGACAAGCATCCCAAGATGGTTCGTCGGCACCTAACAACCGAGCCCAGGGTCAGAAACAAGCAATGATGAGATTCTATGCGATGAATCAACTAGAAGTAGTAGTCAACCCTCGAGTTGTGACATGTCATATGGAACTATTTCATTTTGATATGTCTTCTTCCTACTTTGTATCTATTTTAATAGATCTGGGTGCTACACATTCCTTTGTCATGAGAAAAGTGATCTTTGACTGCAATATGACTGTTAGTCATAGGGCAGATAGTCTGTTATTAGAAACCCCTTTGATGGGATCTACAGTGTTGCGGGAGGTGTGTTCTCCCTACATTCTTTCCTTTTCTGAACATCACATTCATGTGGATCTTATACCACTTGAGATGCACGGGTTCGATATAATTCTTGGGATGGATACCCTAGAAAAGTATAAGGTTGTCTTGGATTGTGATTCCAAGCAAGATGTGTTCATAGATGGCGGTGACACATGGATCTTTCAGGGAGATAGAAAGATTCTTCCAACCTATCTTGTGTCAACTTTGGTAGCTGAGAAGCTGATGAGACAAGGATGCTTTGCATTCTTGGAACATGTGGTAGATACCACAATGGAGAGCCCTAATCTTTCTGAAGTTCTGATAGTTAGAGAGTTTGAAGATGTGTTCCCTGAGGAACTTCCAAGTGTTCCTCTTCCCCGAGAGATTTATTTTGAGATTAATCTAATCCCAGGAACACAACCAATAGCACAAACACCGTAGAATGGCACCTGCCAAGATGGCAAAGCTTAAGAAACAATTGCATGAGTTTCTTGAGAAAGGTTTTATCCGACCGATTACTTCACCATGGGGTGCTCCGGTTCTCTTTGTTATGAAGAAGGACAAATCAATGTGGTTATGCATTGATTACATACAATTGAATAAAGTAACCATAAAGAACAAGTATCCTCTGCCAAGGATCGATGACCTGTTTGATCAGCTGCGTGGTATAACTATCTTCTCTAAGATAGATCTAAGGTCGGGATATCATCAGTTGCATATCAAGGAGAGTGACATCCCTAAGTTTGCCTTTAGGACAAGGTATGGTCACTATTAGTTCATAGTTATGTCATTTGGACTAACTAATGCACCAACTGCATTCATGGAACTCATGAATAGAATCTTTTGACCTTTTCTTAATCAGTTCATAGTAGTCTTCATAGATGACATCTTGATATACAGTAGAGATGCTCAACAGCATAAACAACACCTCTGTCAGGCTTTAACCTTGCTAAGAGAGCATAAGCTTTATGCTAAGTTTAGCAAATGTGAGTTCTGGTTACCAGAAGTTTCTTTTCTAGGACACATAATATCTACCTCAGGTATCTGTGTTGATCCTAAGAAGGTATAACCTGTCCTATAATGGGAACAACCAAAGACAACGATGGAGATACGCAGTTTTCTAAGATTGGAAGGCTATTATAGGAGATTCATTAAGAACTTTAGTTCTATAGCTTTACCCCTAACCAAGTTGACCAGGAAGGAGGTTCAATTCTCTGGAATGACAAGTGTCAACATTCTTTCCAGCTGTTGAAAGAAAGGTTAACAAGTGTACCTGTACTGGTGTTACCTGAGCAAGGGAAGGGGTACATAGTGTTTTGTGATGCATCTAAGAATGGTCTAGGATGTGTGTTGATGCAGGATAATCAAGTGATTTCTTTTGCCTCTCGATAGCTTAAGAAACACGAGGAGAATTATCTGACACATGATCTAGAGCTAGCTATTGTGGTCCATGCTTTGAAGATCTGGAGACATTACCTGTATGGGGAAACATTCTAGATTTTCATAGACCATAAGAATCTAAAATATATCTTCTCACAACATGAGTTGAACATGAGACAACGCCACTGGATGGATTTAATCAAGGACTATGATTGTATAATTGATTATCATCCAGGGAAGGCTAATGTAGTGGCTGATGCACTAAGTAGGAAATCATCATCACTAGCCTTAGATAAAACATAGTTGAACTCCTTAGTGTGCTTTAAAAGAGATATGCTTATCTCCTTGAGGCAAAACAATATACATCTTAAGGTATCATTGTTAGCCGGGTTGTTAGCTGAGATGCAAGTGAAACCTACTCTGAAACAGCAGATTAAAGAAGCACAACAAGTTGATGATGTAGTACAGCAGATCATGTCAGAGTATGGTAGTGAGAAATGAGATGACTTTCATGAGTCAGAGGATCAAGTAGTTTGTTTCCATGGTAGGATGTTAGTACCTGATACCAATGACTTAAGGAAGTTAGTCTTGGAAGAAGCTCATTCTTCAATGTATGCAATGCATCCAGGGAGCATCAAAATGTATTGTAACTTGAAGGATATGTATTGGTGGCCAGGATTTAAGAAGGATGTAGCTGAGTTTGTTATGCGGTGTCTAGTGTGTCAGTAGGTTAAAGCTGAACATCAAAAGCCCGCAGGAACAATGCAACCTTTGCCTATACCGTAGTGGAAATGGGATCATGTGACCATGGACTTTGTGGTTAGTTTGCCTAGAACAACCAAAGGCACGATTCCATATGGGTGATAGTTGATAGGTTGACTAAGACAACACATTTCCTTCATGTCAAAACAACCTACTCTGCTAAGAAGTTTGCACAGATATATATAGATGAGATAGTGCGGTTGCACGGGGTTCTAGCTACTATTGTTTCTAATAGAGGTCCCCAGTTTACGAGTTGTTTTTGGGAACGACTACATAAAGCTTTGGGTACACAGTTAAGGTTTAGTACTACCTTTCACCCACATACAGATGGACAGTTTGAGAGGACCATACAAACCTTGGAGGATTTGCTTTGGGCATGTGTCTTTCAGTTTGTAGGAAGTTGGGATCTACACCTGAGCCTGATAGAATTTGCTTATAATAATAGCTATCGTCACAGTATTAATATGGCACCATATGAAGAATTATATGGTAGACATTGTAGATCTCCTTTATGTTGGTATGAAATAGGAGAATATTAACTTTTGGGTCCTGAGCTAGTGCATCAGACAACTGAGAAGATTAAAATGATACAACAACAATTAAAGATTGCACAAGATAGACAGAAGTCGTACACTGAAAAATGGCGAAGACCTTTAGAATTCCAAGTTGGAGACAGAATATATCTCAAGGGCTCACCTTAGAAAGGTGTCCTTAGATTTGGAAAGAAGGGAAAGTTAGCTCCTAGATTTATGGGGACATATCCAATCATTGAACAGATTGGAAAGGTGGCCTATAAGCTGGAGTTGCCACCTGAGCTGCATAAGTTGCATCCAGTGTTCCATATCTCCATACTGAGAAAGTGTCATCCTGACACTGAGTTAGTTCTGCAACCTGTGGAGGTAGAATTAAATAATGATATATCATATGTTGAAGGACCTGTGATGATCCTTGATAAAAGAACTAAAAAGCTGAAAAAGAAAGACATATGTCTTGTGAAAGTTCTCTGGCATCATCGTGGCATTGAATAAGCTACGTGGGAACTGGAGGATGAGATGAGGAGGAAGTACCCTTCTCTTTTCTCTTAATGATTTTGGGGATGAAATCCCTGTTAGGGGTGGATAATTTGTAACATCCCTGACCTGGGTTATGCTTAAACCCTAGATGTTTTGTTTATGAAAGATAATTATATGCTTGCTCTTATCTTTTGAAAAGTAATTAAGGCTCAAGAGGAGCTTATGTTTCAATTTCAGTCCTTTTTGAATAATGTTGAAAACAATGTTTTGCTTGTTTTGGACTAATGTGCAAATTACCCAAGTTGAGGGGTTAACTTGCAAATGTTACATGATAAATGTTCCTCAAGTGTTGAAGCATCATAAGAATGAGAATGATGCAGAGGTATGGCTTGTGACAACCTGAGTACCAAGAAAGAGCTTATTGAGCAATGTTTGTGCATTAAAACCTAGTTTTGGGGTAATGTGCAATTTACCCAAAACCTAGGGTTCAATATGAAAAATATCACTTCTAGAGAGTACCTAATGTGTCTTGGCATCATTTAGAGACAAGAAAATTAGAGGGGCATCTCATTTGAATCTCTTTGGAGGAAAGAGAATCTTGATATTAAAATAATCAAGATTTAAGCACAATTGAAACCCTGATTCAATTTAATGCAAAAATAAATATATTAATGGAAGTACCCTTCAACCAAAAATGGATGGTTAAATTTACATAACTATGGACGCCCTTGTTCCTTGCAAAGGCAACGAAATATCTAAAGTGAATGGAGAGCCCACTCACATTAGTTAACTAAAAAGTAATAACCACTCAATTTTGGATATTATTATTATATTGATTAAGGTGCTTAATTTTTCTTCTTTTCATTCATGGATAATGAAGAGGAATTACAAGGTGGGGGAGATTTCTTCGTATTCAAGGGATGGAGGGGAGTATGTGGCACCAATTTTGGGAGTTGAGGGAATTATTTATCACTTTTTCTCTCATTGAAATTCCCTTATATACATTCCATTTTCAACCCACATGAAAGGCTTTTTCGATTCCTTTTTCTTTCCTTGCTTTGGCCATGCACAAAGGAGCTTAGGAGAAACAGGAGGACGTGCCCCAACCTGTAGGTAAGCTCCATAGTCATCTTCAACCTTAATTTCATGGTGGAAATCGAAATTCAATGCTTAATTTCTTCTTTTCTCTATTTAATCTTCAACCTTAGCCATTATTTTCACTCAAAGACTTGAGGATGAGCCTTTGGAAGTTGAGGAAGCTTCATACACCATTGAGAATGTGAAGCTTGAATCCTGGATTCAATTTTAAAGGTGGGTTATATAACTTGAACCCTTAAATGTCATTATTGCTTGCAATTTATTCATCATGTGTTGAACCTTTCTTCTTTCTCAATTTCCTTTTGATTAGTTGTTGAAATCACCATAAGAATCACAATTGATTTCTAAGGTTTGTAGCTTGAACATGATGATGTCATCTTAAGAACACACCTCAAAAAAAGGAATGTGCAATCAGTTTTCAAAACCGATTGAGTTGATTCGGTTTCAAAACCGAATGGGTAAATTACCTCAAAATTGAATGGGTGATTGAACCCAAGACCGAATGGGTAATTGAGTTCAAGACCGAATGGGTAATTGAACCCAAGACCGAATGGGTTATTTACTTCAAAACCAAATGGGTAATTGAGTTCAAGATCGAATGGGTAAATGACTTCAAGATCGAATGGATAATTGAGTTCAAAACTGAATGGGTAATGGATCTCAAGATCGAATGGGTAAATTGAACTTCAAAACCATTTGGGGTTAATTGCTGATGTGAATGATGAAGATCCAATGGCTCAAATTGATTTAATTATAATGAATTCTAGAATGGATGATCCATTGATTGCAAACCCTAATCGATTGATTGAAGAAATCTTAATTGAATTGGATTAATTTCTTAGTTGATGGTCCAAACGGTCTCAAGACCGTTTGGAGGCGAATGGTCTCAAGACCGTTTGAGACCAAACGGTCTCAAGATGGTTTGGAGTTCAAGGACTCTAATGGATGGTTGGAGATCCAAGGGATCTAATTTGATGTACTCTCAATGGTTCAATTGATGATCGATTCAATAAAGCAAACACTAAAATCAATTGATTCATTGGAGGAAAACCTAATTGGTCCATTCAGTTTCAAGGTGGTTTGGACCAAACGGTCTTGAGACCGTTTGAGTCCAAATGGTCTTGAGACCGTTTGGGATCAAACAATCTTCAGACCATTTGGACAACAAATAGTCTCAAACCGTTTAATGTTCAATTGGATTCAATAATGAGTTGCTCATGCAGTTTCAAACTATTTGGAGATAATTATATTTTAATTCAAATGGTCTCAAACCATTTAGGGACTTTGAGATCAAGACCGTTTGATGGTATAACGGTCTTAAGACCGATTGAAGGTTTTTGGACCAAGACTGTTTAAGGTCTAACGATCTTTAGACTATTTGAAGGTCAAAGTAATTCAAGACCGTTTGAGGGTCTAATACCCCAAGACCATTTGAAGGTCTATTTGATTCAAAGAATGTAAGTACAATTAACTCCATGATTGTTAATGATGTATATCAAAGATAATTATAATGGTTGTACCTTTAAGGTACTTAAGTGATTAGTACCTTTTGAGTGGTTAATCTTTGATGCTTATGAAGGAAGTAACTCAATACACTATGCTAACCCTTATTTCTAGTTGACCTAACCTAATCAAGTTTGAAGTAATCAACATCCTAGAGAGGATAAGAAAGAGAGAAATTCATACATATATAATAATCATGTAGTGGTTAAACCTCAACACTTTCAACATGAATTAAATATGTAATTAGGGTATGATCCTTGATAAAGAGATCATGAAACCCTAATTGAGAAGGTTGATGAGCCCTAACCCTAATTTAGGGCAATGCTAGGTGTAACCCTAATCTAGAGTAATGATGTAACCCTAATCTAGGGTGATGATATGAGAAATCCCAATTCAGGGCAATATAATGAAAAACCCTAATTTAAGGGGATGCTTCATGAAACCCTAATTTTGGGTTTAAGCTACATGTGAAACCCTAATTAAGGGTGATGCTATGTGAAACCCTAATGCAGAGATGTGATGTGAAACCCTAATAAAGGGTGATGCCATGTGAAACCCTAATGTAGAGATGTGATGTGAAACTCTAACCCAGGGTGATGCAATGTAATGCTATATGAAATCTTACCCTAATGTAGGATGAAGATTTGTGAAGACCTAATTTTGGTTTATAATGCATGAAACCCTAATGTTGGGTACTATGATGATAAACCATAACCCTAATTTTTGGTAATAGGATGAGTATCCCTAATTGATATGAATTTGGGAAACCCTAACCCTAATGGGTGAATAGTGATGCTGCCATTACATTGCATAGTGCTGATATGTAATTGATATAGATGTTATCATGTGTACTAATCATGCAGGTATCATGAGATGTTGGACATATCTAGGAATGGGCTATGCTGATTTATTATTGAAATTTGTTTTATGGGCCTTGTGAGCCATGATATGCTTTGTTGCCTAATAAGAGGTAACAATAGATTAATGGGCTTTAAGAGCCATGTGAAATGCCTGTATTGCAAATATCATGTTTACCTTGGTCAGATGACCTGAAGGTATTAGTTACCTGATAAGTAGTAACAAGTGTTCTTTGTTGAACTGAGGGTTTGAATACCCATATTCCATAATCATGATGATGAGATGTTAAGGGATGAGAATACCCATGATGTGACAAGGGATTGCGATCCTAATGTTTTATAAAGCTTAAAAAAGTACTTGATAGAAGTATTACCTTTTCTGAGTAGCAATTGATATAATGATTTATGTTTGAAAACCTTCCTGATGCTAAAAGGTATGGTAATGCACTTAATTAACCAAGTGAAATCTTATCATGTAGATCCCTGGCCATAGATCCATCATCATCAGTAGTTGGTGATGGTGAAATAGGTTTCCCTACGGGAATTCCTGGAGGGCATACTATTGAGTATGTGGGGGTTATGGGCGCAAATATCCTTATGCCCTAATGGAGGAATTGATGTGAGATAAACATTAAATCTCTCAGTACTTCATGATATATGCCAGGATGGATGTATCACTAATCTCCCGATATCGGGATGGATATATCACGAATCTCCCAATAATGTTAATGCTGGATCGATGTGAGATAAACATGAAATATCTCAATTGTGAAGAGAGTACAACCGCCACTTTAACTCTATAGAGAAGTTGCCAGTATACCCTGGAAATCTATTTAGCAGAGACACAAGATGCCCTGCATTTTTGTCCTCACACTGACTGAGGAGGATGAGGTTATGGGAATTTGACTCTTCCTTAACCTATGTATGGTACTGATTTCGATTTATCAATGGTCGATTGGAGTATGAGCGGTATACCTCATCTCCTTAGGGCTTAAGAATGTTTGTAAAATGTAATCAGCTATGTAGCGTAATTGCTTAAGGTTGAAATACGAGAATCATTGGTTGATGTTACTTTGCATAGTATGTTTTAAATGGGTAAATGTTATACATGTTCTTCAATTCCTTATTGGACAAGTGACCTGCTGCTTTATCAAGTTATAGTTGAAATCATTTGAATAAGAGTATTGCTCTAATATGTTTAGACATTGATTTATCTGCTAGCAAACATATGTGAATCTTCTACTTAGTTTGATTCTATTAATTTGCAATAATAATATTTCTGGAGGAGAGTTATATCTCTCGCTGGGGCAATTTCAATTGTCTCACCCCCGTGGGATCCAACTTTTTAGGTAGACGCAGAAGAAGAGGCAGAAACCCTACAGTAGGGGAAGAGTAGCAGCAGTAGCAACAGGGACAACAGTGATATTCCAGGTGGAGACACTGGCTGTCATGTTTTGTATAGAGAGTCCTATGTGTCGTATCTGTACTCTTAGGTCCTTGGAGTTAGTAGTCAGTACTTTTAATGAATCGATCTGAGGTTTTGGCTTGATGCCTTGAGGTTATTATACTGTCTGTCTATAGTTTTAACAAGACAGTTGATGCTTATAATCCTCAAGAATAGACGGTACATGATATGTACTTATGAACCAGGATGTAAATATAATACTTTGGTTCTTGATAAAAGAGTTTTCCTGTGTTTGGATCTCTTTGTAAATGGTTTTAATTTTTAGTGATTTTCAGTAATTCCGCTGTTTATGTCTAATTCCGCTGCAAATGATCGCTTCCGTTTGGTGAATGATGTTTTGTTCGAACGGCGCGTCAGAAAAACTGTGCCCACTCTTGAAGTATTCTTATGAGAATCTCTTTTCTTGAAATGGGTTTTTACCAAAACCATTTTGTATGCAACTGCGAGATCTAATATCTTCCCCCCTTCTGCATTTTTTCTGCCATATCCATAACTACCATGAATCTTTGATTTATGGTGTTGTTTCTCCCCATAGGGACATTTAAATCACCCCAAATAATAGTCTTCTCCTGTATCTGTATTCCATGCATAAGTTCATCCATATTATTTGAAAAATCCTTCTTAGCCTACTCAATAAGGCTAACTTGGGGGTATAAGCACACATAATGTTTTTAAAAATTCCCCAAAGAAAAACCTTAACAACTATGATTCTATCACCTATCCTTGTGATCTCGACAACATTGTACTTCAAAATCTTATAAAAAAATGCCTATGCCATTTTTATGTTTATGAATACATGTATACTACATTTTACCATGTATCTCCAATCTCTTTGCATCATTCCCCTATCCACTTGGTTTCCTACAAGCCAGCTATATTGAATTTTATTATAATCATGGTAACTAATATCTAGAATGACTTTCCTGTCAAAGAGCCAATATTCCAAAATCCAACTCCAATACTTTTTTGTTGAACTTGGTTCTTCACATGTCTCTGTCAAAAATGTGTCCTTGCACATTTTCACTACATCTGAGAAATGATACAATGGGGATAAATTCTTTATCCCCACCACACCAATTGTGTAAATCCTTACCTTTTGTTAGAAAAAATCAGGTGCTGCTCTGTCAAAACCCCTTGTATATTTATCACTACCCCCAACATCACTAGGTAGGGATGCTCAACCAAAATTCCTATAAGGATTCATGTCATAAAAAGAGTGACCAAGTTTTAAGGATGACTGAAAACCTACCACCAACCCTTCCTTACCCGAGCTCAGGATGAGTACATTAGCAGAAAATGTATAGAACATAGGTGGAATTGACCTAATTTCTACAATAATGGATCATATTATGAATCTACGATCTAGTTGATGGTTGTTTCCAATTAGATATTCTAAAGTCCAATAAGTAATTCATTCTAGTATTTATTAGTATGCTTAGTAAATGAGCTCAAGTAATATATTGTATTGATGCTAGTGATTCTAGTTAAGTTTAGTGTCTAGAAAATGAAAATAAAATTATTAAGTACAAAGTTAAGCTAAGAACAGTACAATAGTAAATCTACTAGTGAAAATTAAAGAATCAAATAGACATTAGATGCCCTAAACACCATAGGAATCCATCACAGAGGTCTACACCATGAAGGAGGAAATGTGTTTACTGATTAACAAAGTCTAGGATGAGGTAGTAGAGTGTACCAAAGAGTTACGTGATACTAAGCCTAGTGAGGACAATATCCTGAATATAGTGAGGTATCCATCAACAATTAGAGAATTTTAGCATAACCCAATACAATCCAATTAGTTCATATACTACTCATTGAGTTAGCCCTTATGGAACCATCAATGTAGGTAGTTAAGCAAAGTGATTTGACTCTCTTCCTAAGTACCGAGGTTTAGTGGGTAGTCCAATTTATTTAGCCACCAAGGCTAGACATGGTGAACCCCGCTATAGGTAGAGAGCTAGTTTAGTAGACTTAGAGTCTCAGTCTTCTATAAGTCTTATATAGTGAGATAATAGATAGTTTTAATACTTCCACATGATGTGGTACACTTCATGTGGGTCCAATGCATAATGGAAGGAATAAAAGTTTAATGAATGGTTTTAGTTGATTTACTTATTGCACTTATTACCAAAACTTCTAGCATGTTGTATTTTATAGATTTTCACGGTCATGCTTATGTTATTATGTATTTATTTTAGCTAATAACATGTATCTAAATTATCATGGTTTCTTGATGACTTCTAAGCACTGAGCCTGTATTTCAGACACTCTACCAGAACAATTTTCACAAATTTGTCCAACTCAATAGGAGGATTCAGAATCTAGCTTTCATCAAGAGTAAATCAGTTGAGGCCTTGAGAGGAATATATCATTTAATTGGATGGTCTCTTATCCCTCCTTTGGTATTGGGAATGTGAGAGTGAGTATTAAGAGAAATTTTGTAATATGTTGTACTTGATGTAAATTAAAGCCAGAACCTATTTCTTTCAATTGATTATATTTTACAAGTCAAAATCAACTGTGAACTCATGAAGTCTATGCTTGAATCGGTTGCTAACTTGCAAGTTTTCAAGATGTTTTATTAGTTATATTAATTTAAAGGTTAAAATCTAAGGCTAATATTTCAAAAAATGATTCAAAATGGATGGTTAGTCCAACCTCACCTTGATAGGCTTAAACCCTAGATTGTGGGTTTAGGTCTTGTTAGTGACTATACAATATGTTTTTCCAAGACTCTATTGGCATCAAAACTAGATAATTCTCTTTCTATTATGCCATTATTTTCATCCTCTACTTACTCCTCATGAGCACAAAATATCTCATTCAACATTTTCTCAGTAATAGTATGGTATTTTTTGAAGAGGTGGCTTGAAGCTTATAATGACCGCCACATTTCCTTTTCTTTACAAGTATAACATGGAATTTGATAGGGAAGACATAAACTCCTTCATCTCTTTGGTGTTTGGCTATGCCATACTAAAGCAAACAACATTAATATATGTACATTCCAGGAGAGCACGCACTTGATCTGTGCTACCCAATTGGAGGAAAGTGCTTACTCAATAAAGTGGGTGGCCTTGTATGTTTTTTAATGCCATGTTAGCATATACCTTTTGGTGTTCATCATTTCTGG
Organism: Alisma plantago-aquatica; assembly: GCA_963693085.1. Classification (NCBI taxonomy): domain Eukaryota; kingdom Viridiplantae; phylum Streptophyta; class Magnoliopsida; order Alismatales; family Alismataceae; genus Alisma; species Alisma plantago-aquatica. Next base: position 583,267,491 of record OY856412.1, read on the forward strand.
GTTTGAAGTGGTCATGCTAATGTCCTTGGTTGAAGTGCCTCTACATCCTATTCTCCTAAGGCTTGAATAGTAGTAGTGACCAGTTATTCAGTCCTAGGATGATTTGTTTGGCTGCTTGTTGATGGTGTTGTGGAACATCTCTTCGTCACCATCTTTTTCACACTTGACCCCTCAAATATAAGGAGTCACCAACTTGGTTGAATGGTATTGCTAATGCAACTGCTATTACTGGGGAGCATCCTTTCCTAAACTAGTCAAACACGTCCTTGTGCATACCATTTTATTGAGCATTCAGAGTTTGATAAGTGGACAATGACGGATTTGTAAAGATGTAGAATATGTTTTTATAGTAAGATCATAAACCCTGTGTAATAGATCGATGAAATTCTCAAATTGATAAAAATGACACTCCTTGAAAGTCGATCAAAAGAGATAAATCTATCTATTTGTGTTAAAAATGCTTAGTTGATTGCTCTAAGTGACCTTGTTCCTTGGTCAATTGGACAGCGTGATCGATTGGTATATAAAAGGATAATTAAGGAAAATTGGGCAAATACAATTGATCTATCAATGGAAAGGAGATGATTGATTTCAAGAAATCGACCTCATAAAACTTCCTTTGAAAATAAGGGCTATACATGAAGGTTATCCACCAAGAGGTTGATCAATATCTTAAGTTAACATGCGATTGATTGGTTTGGTTTACCTTGATGAAAAAGTTGAGTAAATGAACAATTGACTGGAGGGACAATCTTAAAATAGGTTGATCAATCCATATTAGGAGGTTGATCTTTCTAGTTTGAAAATTCAAGTGATCCATGGTCAAGAAAATATAAGGAGTGATTAAAGATGCTACCCCCTTTATCTCCACTATGGGGTTGGCCTGTGGCATGACATGCTGATTGATGTGTTGTACAGGCGATCAATGTGAGAACTCGACTATGACATTCAATTAAAATTGGTCAACCATGATCTAGAAGAGCTCGATCAACCTTATGTTCAATCAAGGTGAGAACTTGACTATGACACTCGATTAAAATTAGTCAACCATGATCTAGAAGAGCTCGATCAACCTTATGTTCAAAGAGCTTGATTGTGTTTGATCAACCAACTTAGGTCAACCAAAAGGGAGTTCAATCATTTTAGTTTGAAAAGAAAGGATAAAAATCACATCCGAATGGAAGTAAACTAAGTTAGAGACCTTGGGTTGCCTCCCAAGAATTTTTATTTTAAGGTTGATTAGCTTGGCCCTATGTTCACACATTCAACATGTTGTAGCTTGAAAAGCTCTAGATCAACTTTCTACGTGAACTATTCATCTCCATGCTACTTCTTCACATGATGTCCATTTACTAAGAATGTTCCAAATTTGATAATGTGAATTTCCATCATCTCTGATGGATATATTTCGACTACAGTAAATGGTCCAGAGCAATGAGTCTGTAGCTTTCTTGAGAAGAGTCAAATAAATGGGTCGAAAAGAAAGACTTTGTCTCCTTCAAAAATAACTTTAACCTTGAAGCGAACATCAAGCCAAATCTTGGTTCATTCTTTGTAGATTCTTGCATTCTCGTATGCGTGTAATGGGCACTCTTCAAGTTCTTAGGGTTGTAGAAACCTCATCTTCCTAAATAATTCAAGAATCATATTGAAATTATTTGATTTCCCATAATGCTTTGTGCTCAAACTCTAGTGGTAAATGACATGAATTGCTATAGATCAAAAAATAGGGAGTCACACTGATAGGTTCTTTAAAGGCTGTGTGGTACATGCAGAGTGCATTATCTAGTTTGTTGGACTAGTCTTTCAAGGATGTTCTGATGGTTTTCTTCGGATCTATTTAATCAGAAAATTCGTTACTTCAACCACTCTAAATGTTTGTGGGTCACATGGAGTGGAAGCTTTGTTTTGCAACTGATACCTTTTCATCTATGCCTCTAATCATATTTCAAGAAAATTAGAACCCCATCACTTATCAAGGTCCTTAGTACTCAAAATTGGGGGAAATAATCTTAATAAACACTTTCATAACAATCTTGGACTCACAAGTAGGTGAGGCCAGAGCTTTAACACTTGGAGATGTAGTATACTACTACTAATACTACTACTAGAATATATTGATTCCCAAAAGAAGGCGGGAATGGTCCAATATAGTCTATTCCCAAAATGTTAAAGATTTCATATTCTATCCAGTCCATAAGAGGCATTTCATTATACTAGAGACCTTTCCTATATTTTAACATGGATCACATGCCTTTATGTTAGCTTGTGGATCTTTAAATATTGATGGCCAATCGAACCTAGAGTGTAGGTTCTGTAGGTATCTTGTATGCTTCTTGGTGCGCCCATAAGGAGATGAATGCCATTTTCCCAAGATTGGCAAGACTTCTTCTTTAGGGGATGAAACATCAGTACAAGTTGTCTATGCATTTTTTTACAAAGAAGTGAGTCATCCCAATAGTGAATTTTCATGTTTGAAAAGAACTTCTTCTTTTGATTGTAAGTAATATTTGGAGAAAGTTGTTGGCATGCCAAGTAATTGCAAAAATTGGAAAACCACAATGTATATCTCGGTTGACAGTGCATATTTTTATTAGGGATTCATCTCCGTAGGGGTTGTTAATGGACATGGAGTTATTTATAGATAAGTTCTTGATAGGTGATTAGCTACAATTTTTCTATGCCTTTATTCTCTATGATCTCATGATCAAATTCTTGAAGAAAGAGTGCCCATTTTTATCGTTGAGGCTTCATATATTTCTTTTTCATTAGATATCTAATTGCACAATGCCATGCATACACTGTGACTTTCACGCCTAGCATCTAGGAGCAAAATTTATCAAACACATAAATTATCACAAAAATATCATTCATAGTAGTGTTGTAGTTTATTTCTGCCTCATATAAGGTCTTACTTGCATAATAAATTATGTGGTTCTTATTATCATTTTTCTTACCTAAACATGACCCAATGACAAACTGGCATCACACATGAACTTGAAAGGAAAGTCTCAATTGGGAACCTGTACAATAGGTGTTGTATTGTTAAGACATTCTTCAAAGTGTTAAATTCTCTGAGGCATTCTTCATCGAACACAAAATATGTGCCCTTGATCAGTAACTTTTATAGAAGCTTTGATATGTTAGAGACGTCTTTAATGAATGTATTGTAATAAGTGGTGTTGACAAGGAACCTATGTAATGACTTTATAGAGCATGTTGGTGGCACTTTTAACATGGATTTCATTTTAAGTTTGTCTACCTTGATAGTGGCTTCTAAAACTTTGTATGCTAGTACAATTCCTTCTCATACCATGAAGTGACCGTTCTCCTAATTCAAAATGAGCCACTTATCCTTACATCTATTTAGAACCAAGGATATGTTCTTTACACAATTATTGAAGGAGGACCCATGGATGAATAATTCATCCATTAATATTTCCATGTTTTCTTTGATGAAATCTGAAAATGTAAATGACATACAACACAGAGAAGTGGCTACTATGTTGCATGAGAAAAAGTGCATTCTTCAAAAGTAGTAGGTTCCATATATGCACACAAATGTTATTTTTTCCCTGGTCATCAGGATGGATAGGGTCTTGGTAGAATCCAAATACCCATCTAGGTAACAAAAAAAACAACAATGTGTTATATATTCTAAAACTTGGTCAAGAAATGGAAGGGGGAAATGATCTTTCTTCATGGAAGAGTTTACCATACAATAGTAGATACTTATTCACCACCCAATTACCGTTCTCACTACTACAAAATATGGATACCACATTGGTTATTTTAGGCATTTAGCATTGGTTCTTAACTGATGACCAAATGGGAGATGCTAAAATTGAACCATTCTTAAAGTGTTGCTTTGACCTTTCCTCGTCGGTTGGTTAATGACAAATAACTGATGTTGAATAGCTTATTGTTGGTTTTATCAGTGATAGAACAATGGACATTTTAGGTAAATCCTATCCGTTGTTTGAAAATAACCGATGCAAAATGATATGTAGTCGGTTATTTACAAATAATTGATGAGAAATGTATATTTTTTATATATAGAAGGTCTACAGACCTGTTGTCCAGCCTACTAGCATGTTTGGTGCCTACTATTATTTAGAAAAAAACTTTTGAAGAACAACAAGATCTATGGAAGCATCATGACTTAACTATAGGCTGACACACCTACAAGAAAAAGATAAAATTATACAAAATATGCACAAACATGGCACATTCTACCATTTTTTCACTTCAAATGCACACAAATCCATGAACTCACAACTCAATTGCTTCATTTCTCAGCCACACTTCAATTTCATACATATATGCACAAATAAACATCATTCTCATTCTCACACCTTCACATTCAAATATCCACACACATATGCACTTAACATTCACAAATACATATCAACATCAACTACCATCTCGTATTTTAAGTCATAATGTATAATCATATAAAATCCATGACGACATTCAATTCACACTCACAAATACATATAAAAAATCTGACACCAAAGATCGAATGATAAAAAAATATCAACCAACCATCAAATTTTCTGTTCAAGTCAACATTTCCGATGAAGCAGTCGACCCAATGTTCATGTAGGTCATTTGACTACTCCAATATATAGGGATTAGTATTCCTAAAAAACTGCAAAGAGAACGAGACTTCTAATTATATTTTATTGTTTGTATTATCAGATGAGACTACTTCATTAATAATATGATCCAAGAATAATAACTTACATACTCTGTACATTTTATTAGTTCCATGTGAGTGATAATTGTCTGCATATACAACATCACATAATATGCGCATGTCCAACCATTGTCTTGTATAGGGCCCTGTATATTTACAAATATGTTAATAAATGTAATTAAGCAGAGTTGGTCATATATTATGCAATTAGAATGATAAGACTATATACATCAACACTCTTCCAAGTTACTGATTTCTTTTTCTTATATACTTTCCCTCTGCCAGTACGAAATGCTTTCACACCCCTATACGTTAAATTAAGAGATATGCTACATTATTAAACTGTCATATGATGCAAACATTAACAAATATGTTGGGCACCAGAAAATTAACTTACCCATGAATCAAAAACTTCATTGGGTGTCCCACATTTGGTGGCCATTTTTCATCCAAAGGATAAAAAAATACACAGTCCAAGTCTCGGGAACAATTACTGACAACTGCCAATGCCTATTTCTAAGTGGATAGAAGGCAAATAAAATAAAAATTAAATCCCAAAATAAAATGTATTCATAGGTTAGACATATAAAAAACAAGCCAAAAACTTATGTGACATTGAAGGGAGTTAAGATCACGGTCTTGGAAGCACCAAAAAACTACATCATAGTAGTTACATATTGACACATGTTTACCATGCATTATACACAAGAGAACTTATCGAAGTAATATAGGCCCTTTTGAGGCCCGAGTCAAACACAGAGAAATGTTTTCCAGAAGAATACTACTAACTATGGTCTAATCAGCTAGGCCAGTGTAATTGAATTGGTTTGATTGAGTAGAAGCAAAATTAGAATGAAACAAACTTAACACTTAAATTTCTCAGATTTAGGGAATTCCTTAGGATTGTGGTTTCACCACAGATAACATTGAAATTCATTCCATACAACAATATCTATTACCCCTATCCCTGGATAAAAATCCTATAGCCATAACTACCCACTCCCACACCGTAGTTTACTACCTATTCTAATGCCAACCCTATTTCCACATAAATTGGTTGATTAGTTAGGTGCTTTATGATTGAACTCTGGGTTTCTCCTCCCATTTATTCTTCGCCTTTCCCAAGGGGTCTAATAAATGGGTAAATCTATGCTTTCCAACCCTTAACCTCTCTCTCGAAATGATTAAGAATCTAATAATATATCTATGTTGATCAGGCATAAATAGAATAATGCATCTTCATAGATTTATATCTAGAAAATAAGGATAAAGATGACATTAATGCATGGAAATCAGTTTCAATGTATATCCGGGCTACTACCGGTTCCTAAGGAATCAAGGGATTTAACCCCACATTATTTTCATTAATGAATACATGGTAGATAAAGAGAAAAATGTGGGAAACATTAGAGAAACTAAGTAACACCTGGTGAATAGCTAATCCGGATGATCCCCTACGCCATACATGCAATTAGATGTCTTCTGGCTTTCGATTAGCCTCCCAGAGGTGTTCAGATCATCCTGGATGAAGCCTTTGGTTCCTTTCTCTTCTTCTATCTCTCTCTTTTGTCATGCAATGGAATACGATTGCCCTCCCTCTATCTAGTCAAACCCCCCTTAGTTCATAGGATTGACTTACGGTACGAAATAATGTCCACCGTTCGATTAGATTGCCATCTTCAAATTTGATAAATCAGGAAGACTCGGTAGTTTCCACTTGATAGTCAGTATTACTGAGATCCTAGGGTAGCTGCGAATCTTGACAATGTTGGTACTATCGACTAGTCTCGATAGCACTGAGTCTTCATGTTTCCCAAGCATTGTCTTACTGACGCCATCTCGGTAGTACCAAGCTTGTGAACTCGATAGTACTGACTTTTTGCGATTCATCCTTGTTCTTATACTGACATGATTTCGGTACTACCAACTTGGCGTGTTGGTAGTATTGAGTCTGCATGAGACTTTTCTGGGAAAGTACATATGTGAAGTTGGTACCACTAACTATTGACGTCGGTAGTATGGACTCTGTGAAGTTTAATTGTACTTGAAAATACACAAGAATGTGGATAAATGCTCGAGATAAATATTAAATCATATTAAATATTAAAAATTAGATAATTTGATGCATTTAAATATCACAGGACATTAATAGCATTTCATGCATTATTGATCAGATAAATGACAAAACAACACATAAAATCAAGGAAAATATGCCTGTGAAAATGACTAAAAACCCATGCATCAAAATCACCTAAGATTAAATGTTGCTCATCCTCGAGCAACACTACTCTTGGATCGTTTGATGTAAGTCAAAGAGGATACAACACATGAACTCTTTTCTTAATTATATCCACCGAACAATCCCTAAACGAGCCTCCAATGACCACTGAACCAATAACTGCTCTACAACGACCAAAAATTTTCATAGAAGACGTATACCTTTTGATCAATGAACACTATCAAGAAAGCAGTTAATATCATAATAATTTAGGCATCACTTGGTGCACTATGTGATTCCCTAATCTAAATTGCTCTCTCCTAACTACCAACTACTTGGAAGCAGATCTCCTTATAATAATGGATGAGGAGATAAATCATTTGAGTGGCCTACCAATGATAGCAATTAATGATATGAGGTGGGTGTCAATTGAAGAATCACAAGTGCATCCAACTTATTTATGTAGAAAGAATGATGATCTACATGAGTGAAAAGAATGTTATGCATGAGACCTAATGTCTACTGACTTTTTCTCTTTTTTTCTTATTTTTGACACATTATGCATGTATAAAACTATCTCATAATAGAAAGTGAGACTTTCAAAACAAATAAAGTCATCATGGGAATTAATTCATCCCTTCATGAAGACTCAGGGACATACTTTCTCCTTACAAAATCTTGAGATTAAAGTTTTCTATCCCATACATTTTCTTGTCTTTAGCATGATGGAATTATGCTCGGGCTTTCACTTCATTATTTTATTGATGTTGAGGTATGCCCCTACTTCAATCTTCACAATTAGAGACTATAATCCACATGACAAAAAGTAATGAATGTGATGGAATGTATTTAATCTACATGCAATTTCAATGCAACTAAGATGGTATGCACTAAGATTGGTCATGCGTACAAATGCAACTTTTTTTTTCAAGTGCACATGAGGATAAGAGGTAATCTACCATGCCACCTATCATGCCATGCAATGCAATCAAAAGAAATAAGTTGGAGCACTTGTTCATCTTAAGATGGTGATTCAAATTTAGATGGTAAAGGTGGATGGAATCACATAACTAAGAGACAATGCCTTTCATTGAATTATGATATCTCCCTCTTTAATGACTTGTACACATGGAAATATTAAGGTTTATTTCTTAAATTTACATTTAAGATCTTGTTAAAGGTTTGATCATCTTAGGCTCAACAACATCTTCATTCACTTTCCCATTTTGATTAGATGTTCGTTCATATCCTATATCCTAAAGCTGACTTAACCAAACACTTCCTCGATTGGTAATGCATAAAGAAATCACAAATTAAGCTATGAAGACACAACCATTTCATTGCACTAACACCTATGACTTGACAAATGCAACCATACATTACTGCTCCATGATTACACTAGATAGTTGTGGATCCTAAAAATGCATAATTCAAACTAAAAATAAAACAACTAAGATAAAAATGCAAGAGAAACTGTAAAAACTAAGATAGAATGTTGTTCCAGTACCCCCCTAAGAATGAATATGACTATATCCACATAGTCAATACTCGCACTCAAGAGGTGGAATAATGGTACCAATGCTCAAAATGGAGGTGGCTGAGGCATGTCAGGGTCGTGAGGGGGGGGACATACCCTAAAAAGATAGATTAGGTTGTGGCATCTACTGCGGCAGTGGGTATCCTCCAAAGTACCCCTGGTTCCAATAGTGGTCGAAGAAGGGCTGTTGGTACTTCTCCATATGATGTAGGTGCATGTGAACATTCTCTTATTTGGCCAAGATAAGGCGTTCATTCTCGTATATCGCCTGCTATTTTTGGTACATGCTTCCTTGAATGTCTTACAAACCAGCCAACGTCGTCTGATGCTGCTGCTATCAATTCTAGATCTCCTACAACATGGTATACATATCTTCCATGTTGTAAAGGTCTTGCTCCTCCTGGGAATGGGGTAGGGAAGAAGAAGTCGAGGTAGCATAGGTATGGGCCCGTTTGTATGGGACCGCTCTCCTAGTGATGGAGATGGTGGGATCCACCTCCTCAACACTATCATAATCATTATCACCTTGATCCTCATCATTGTCCTGAGCTCCTAACCATAGTGGATCTTCCTTCTCTCCCTCATTCAGTACCCACCAAAGATGGTTCACTCCATACAAGTTTAAGATGGGGACAAGGAGGCTCCTCTCCTGAAACAGTCCATGACACGTGCAATGCATATAGAGCACATTGTGGTGGAAGCTGAGGAGGGCCGCCTTGTGGAAGTGCAGGAGGTCCAACTTCTTTGTATTTTCCAATGGCATGAGAGTGGACAAATCAAGGTGAAAGTGAAGTGCAATGGGAGTGATGAGACCCCCAAATAGATTTGACACATTTCTTGTCGTGTTGTACCAAACAAAGATGATGTGGAGAAGAAGGAAGGCTCCAAAGTTGTTAGTCTCTCCTTCAAGTAACCTATAGAGGAAGTAGAGGTCTGTCTGTTGAACCTTCCCTTAATCTTGACCAGACCGAGAAAATATGGTGTTGGTACAAAGGCGATGAAGGATTCGAGCAAAGGGGTGCTCAATATCAGTAATAGAGTTGATACGCCAGTTTATGAAAAAGCCCTCTGGCACCTCAGTCAACTGCTCCCATGCCAAGTCAAAATCAAAGTCAGAAGGGACTGAGCATTCTAGGACTCGAGCCTAGTTGAAGATGTGGTTGAAGGCCCGCATAGTGATGGAGTTGTTGTTGTTGAAGAGGTGGAAGTTGACTCTACCTTCTCACCATTCACCTCCTAACTTCTGCTCATGGGTGAAAAGAACATCTAGCGATGCCAAGAAGTCAAGGATGAGTTCTGGGTAAGTTTGCCAATCGTTGAAGAAAGTATTGTCTCCCTCCATAAGATGCTTCTGACATACCCATCGCATGTTTTTGGTAAAACCTACCCTTTTGATCAATGTGTGATCTCCATATTGTGTTGGTATTATGGACCTCATCTGTAGCTCTTCATAGATTTTCCTAATCTCCAAGGATGGTTTTTGGATGCAAGTTGGTTGAGGGACCAACTCACCTTGATCCACTGACATAGAAGGGCCTCTCCTTGGTGCCATGATGCCAATGCAAGAAAGAGGATTAGGAAAGAGAAGCTCGGTGAAGATCGTTGGCTTAGTGAAGATTGTCGGGGCCCAGTGTAGCTCTTCTATGAGTTCTAGGAGGAGTGGAGGAAGTGGTGTGAAAATGGGTTAACCACCCCTCCTTATATAGCTGAGTCGGCAGAGTCGGTACTACCAACTTTTGTGTCGGTAGTACTGAGATATAGGCACAAATTTGTGGCTCAGATGTATCAAAGGCTGACATTTGATGATGTCCCTTGTGTGGATCGCTCAGAGTCAGTAGCACCAAGTTCAAGTCAATAGTATTGACTTTAGTTGTGGATCAGTGCTACCAATCGTGCGATGAAGCTTGCATCTGCCGTTGAATCGAGCATCCATGGATTGCTGACATCATGCGTTGGTACTACTGACTAGAATGTTGGTAGTACCGAGCTGGCTATGATGGCTCAACACTTTTGAATTTTTTGTCTCAATGTTCCGATTCTGGGCACGCCAAAAAGTTGGTAGTACTAAGTTGAGTGTCGATACTACTAAGCATTTATCAGTTAAAATTTGAAAATCTTCAGAGACTCGGTAGTACTGACTGATAGAGTCGATAGTACCGAGTCTGTTGTGCTTGTATGGATGGCTCATTGATGTAGTCTCGGTACTATCGACTGGGTATCTTGGTAGTACCAACCTGGAAAAAATCTACACACTCCACACATGATTCAAGGTACCATTTTTAGAAAAATAAAAATACAAAGACAACTACAATGTGAAAATGAATATGAATAGAAGAAAAAATGAAGGTTGGGTTGCCTCCCAACAAGCGCCATTGTTTAACATCCTAGACTAGATGTTCCTAAGAGTAAGAATCTAGTGGATCTCCATAAGTTGTACCTCCTCTATTCTCACTCCACTTCCCCACCATTGTAGTGCTTCAATCTTTGGCTATTAACAAAGAATGACCTAGTCCCATCTAAAATCTTCACTGCACTATGGGGAAAAAATTGCTCAATCACAAATGGTCCACTCCATTTGGACCTTAATTTGGCTGAATGTAACTTAAGTCATGAATTAAAAAGGAGAACTTTTTGGCTTGGAAGAAACACCCTATTCACAATATGCCTATCATGAATCTTCTTTGTCCTCTCCTTAGAAATCCTAGAACTTTCATAAGCATCCATCCAAATCTCATCTAGTTCATTAAGCTCCAAAAGCCTTTTCCTACCTACTTCATCCAATCAAAAGTTTAACTTTCTCAATGTCCATTTCGCCTTATGCTCAAGCTCTATTGGTAAATGACAAGCACGACTGTAAACCAACCTAAAAAGTTTCATCCCTATAGGTGATTTGTAGGCGGTCCTATATGCCCAAAGAGCATCATTAAGCATGAAACTCCAATTTGTCCTATTAGTGGAAACTGTCCTTTCCAAGATCTTCTTCACTTCTCTATGGGACACCTCCACTTGGCCTTGTGTCTGTGGGTGATAAGGAGTACCCACTCAATGTTTCACCCCATATTTTCTAAGTAAGGCTCTAAATTTCCTATTGGTGAAATGTGATCGACCATCACTAATGATCAGTTGGGGGACACCAAACCTGCAGAAAATGTTATCCTTCACAAATCTGCACACCACTTGAACATCATTGGTGTGGGTTGGAATTGCTTCCACCCACTTAGTTACATAGTCAACTACAAGTAAAATATAAAGGTTAGAATTAGATGACACAAATGGACCCATGAAATCAATGCCCCAAAGATAAAAAGCTTCAACCTCTTGAAACACATTCAATGTCATCTCATGTCGCTTATATATGTTAACTACATGTTGACATGCATCACAATGATGAACAAAATCATATGCATCCTTAAACAAAGTTGGCCAATAAAATTCACTCTCTAACACTTTGGACGTTGTCCTAGAGCTAGCATGATGCCCTCTCATAAGTAAATAATGGTAGTGTGACAAAATGCTCTCTACCTCACACTCGGGTACACACTTCCTCAGAATTCCATCCCTACATTGTTTAATAAGAATAGGGTCATTCCAAATGTAAAATCTCAATGAGTGGGAAAATATCTTATTTTCTTGATACCCCCAATCTACAGGAAACTCGTTGCAGGCTAAATAATTAACAATATCTACAAACCATGGATCCTTAGCCTTGATAGCAAAGAGTTTTTCATCTGGAAAATCCTCAACAATGGGAATATCTACATCCTTTTCATTCACTCTTTCCAGCCTAGATAGGTGATCTGCTACCACATTTTCCACCCTTTCCTTGTCTTTAATTTCTATGTCAAATTCCTGTAACAATAAAATCCACCTAATCAATCTTGGTTTTGCATATTTCTTTTGTAACATGTATTTGATGGCAGCATGGTTCGTCCAAATAACCACCCTCACCCCTACTAGGTATTGGTGGAACTTCTCAAATGCAAAAACAACCACTAAGAGTTCTTTTACAATGGTTGTATAATTAAGTTGCACATCTTTCAAAGTTTTAGACACATAATATATGACGATAGGAGCTTTATCTTTGTGTTGTCCCAACACAGCTCCCACAACACAGCCTGATGCATCACACATCAGCTCAAATGGTAGGCTCCAATCAAGAGCCTGCAGGATAGGCACAAAACTTAGCTTTTTCTTTAATATTTCAAAAGCATTCAAACATCAATCATTAAAGGGAAATTCAACATCTTTTTCCAAAAGCTCCGAGAAGGGTTTAACAATTTTTGAAAAATCTTTGATAAACCGGTGGAAAAACCCAACATGTCCCAGAAATCTCCTTACGCCTTTCATCGATGTCGGTGGAGGTAGCTTGGATATAACTTCTATCTTACCGGGGTCTACTTCCATACCCTTGTTAGACACTTTTTGTCCCAACACTATGCCCTCACTCACCATCATATGGCACTTCTCCCAATTTTAGATGAAATGAGTGTCCTCACACCTTTGTAAAACCTTATCCAAATTGTACATGCAATCACTAAATGACTCCCCTTACACCAAAAAATCATCCATAAACACCTCCAAACACTGCTCTACCATATCAGATAAGATGGCAAGCATACAACATTGGAAGGTGGCATGGGCATTAGAAAGGCCGAATGGCATCTGTCTATATGCAAATGTGCCATAAGGATAGGTGAAAATAGATTTCTCCTGATCCTTTGGCTCAATTGAGGTCTGATTGTAATCAAAATACTTGTCGAGGAAGCAAAAGTGTGAACAAAAGATGAGCCAGTCCAAAATCTGATCAATGAAAGGTAGTAGAAAATGATCTTTTAAAGTAACGACATTCAAACAACGATAATATATGCAAACACGCCACCCCATTGCCAACCTAGTTGAAATAAATTCATTAGCTGCATTGGTCATGACAATGATCCCCCTTTCTTAGGAACTACCTAAGTTGGGCTAACCCACATAGAATCAGAAACTGCATAAATGATACATGCCGATGGGAGCATGCCCACTTCTATCTTCACTACCTCAGTCATGATCGGGTTGAGTCTCCACTGAGGTTGAACTATTTCTTTATCTCCTTCTTCTAGCTTGATCTTGTGTTGGCACAAACTCAGTGAGATTCCTTTGATGTCTGCTATAGACCACCCAAAAGTAGCTCGGTGGTTCTTCAATACAACAAGTAATTGCCCCTCTTCTTCACCAGGAGCTTTTCTTCTGCATCTAGGAAGACATGCTTCAGATGTTGTAGAAACAACTTCAATTCCAACTCAGGAGGACTCAATAGAGATGGAACCAGTGGTGGAGGAGGTGGTCCCAAGTCTTCAAAATATCTTGTGTAATAATAGGGTACCACCTTCAACATCAATACACACTCCTCTAGAGAGCAGTTGTGTGTGCTAACATCTACTCTATTCATCAAACATGCTTCCAAATGTAATTGTGGATATATTTTCATCAGGGAATCCACAGTGACCTCCTCTATGGCAGTCATGTCATCCTCTTCTTCTCTATCATCTGGGTAACATATTGCTTCTCTCGTTGAGATCATTTTGGTGTTTTCTATTATATCAACTGCCATAGTATCTTTTTCCACTTTGGTCATCACATGAGGCATATCAAGAAATGGCTTCCCCAGACACAGAGAAATATTTCCCTCCATGTGCTGCAACATGTTACACTGTGTTGTATCCCCTCTTTCTTTTGAGTGTTCATGCATCTTTATTTCAAACTGGTCATCATAGGTGCCCATTTTCAAGCATCCTCTGCCCATTTCCAAGATCATTTCAGTTGTGGCCTAGAATGCCCTACCTAGAAAAAGTTTTTTTCCTTTATCCTCTTGCATTTCTATTACCACAAAATCAGCAGGAAAAACAAACCTATCCACTTTCACTGGGACATCTTCACAAATGCCATATGGCATGACCATAGAGTTGTCAGCCAAATTAATGGTCATGGTATTTTTTTTGTCTCCTTAAGACCTAGATCTTTAAAAGTTGATAAAGGCATGAGGTTGATACTGGCTCCTGAGTCACATAGAGCCTCACCTAACTTAGTCTTTCCTATGAAGCACGTGATGTTGAAACAACCAAGATCTTGTCTTTTAGGAGGTAACCTTCCCAAAATAAAAGCACTCGCATGCTCCTTTAACACTACCACATCAGCTTCATGTATCCGTCTCTTCTTATTAATGATGTCTTTCAAGGATTTTCCATATGATGGTATCTGCTCAATTGCATCAATAAGTGTAATATTGACACATAGTTTTTTAAAACCTTCTAAAATTTCTGGAACTCCTGGTCTTCTTTGGTCGCCTTCAAGCTATTTGGAAAGGGTACAGGAGTTACTGGTGTCCTCTGGTGAGACGAGACATATGCTTTTTATCTAGTATCTTCCACCTCATTAGTGTGCTCTTCAGATGTTTTCTCTTGTTCTAAAGTATCCAGTTCAGTCGCCTCTGCTGTCACAGTCGGAGTTGTTGTTCCTATAGCTTCACCTAAATCTATGGTTGCTGGTGCCTTATTCACATGTGTTTTCCCACTGCGTCGTAGGACTGCCTTTACATGTTGATTTCCAGAAGGCACATTGGTATTAGCTGGGAACCCCTATTGGTTTGGCATAGACATGTGATACAAAGGTGATCAAAGCATAGACAAATCCTACTTTTGAATATTAACAAGTCAAATATGTTAAAAGTCTCTCTTTTATACCATTATCTGATAATGTGGAATATAATGGTGATTTGAGATGATCATGATGCTAAAAATGATATTTAGGACCTTAGTCATGCATATGAGAATTAGGGTTTTGAAACCAAGGTTTATAACATGCAATGTGGTTAACGAACATACAATTGGATCCAAGTGGTCATAATCAAGGGATACTTTGGATATATTAATTAGGATTACACATGATGTCTAAGTTGAGAGTAATAACTCTAATAAAGAATTGTGCGATGAAATTAGGGTTTTCACCCTTATTCCTTACCCAAACTCTAAAACCCTAGATTATGACTGAGTAGGGCTTAATGTAATTAATATGATGCTGACACTTTAGGATTTATATTCATGTAGACTAAAATGTGGATTGCTTGATTTGCTTGTTGATTAGATAATATGCTTGAAGTATATTCTACATGATAATTTGCATGGCTCACCATCCAGGTATGTGGTTACACTTATGATTACATGTATCGACTTCTGATGCTTGCCAAGGTTTCTCCAAGATTTTTTGAACTGCTGTTGAATCCATGGGCAGATAAGAGACAACATGGAGAACTGAGAATGAATGATATCTATTGGATGTTTATTTAGTTCAAGCAAATTATAAAGTCCCTAGGAGTATCACATAAAGTAAATAATGCTATTCTGAATCCTAGTTACATTGATTGAAGGGTAACACACATAGGTCCAATGATGGATAGTGGATACACCTGAGATAGTAGACCATATATGGGTTAGAATATGAAAGCAAATATATGATCTTATGTGAAAATAATTGGTGGTTGGTTATGTGTACTTGTGATTATTGGATGACCCATGTACCAGTATAGAAATATGCTGACCGCATTTTGTTTGTCAGAATTTTAGGTAGTTGATACACAAGATACAAATATGAAGACAAAGATGAAATCCATGGAAGATATTAAAGCAATCCAGGAGGATTAGATAGATGATACTTCTTCACAATACATATTAGTTCCATGAGGTATATCAACTTACAATTTGTAAACAATATTTGAAATTGTTTTCTATTATTTGTTATTTGACTATCTCGATCCTTGGGAGTACAAGTAATGACTCTCAACCTGAAGGTCTTTCCTTAATTGGGGAACACTGAAAGTGAGGTCGTTACATTTGGTATCAGATCCTATATTTTCTAAATAATATTTAATAGTTATGATTTCAAGTAATCTGTAGAAATATTAGGGAATTATTAGGGAAATTTCTTAAAACTGAGGTGTCTATAAGGGACCACGACCGGGGCTGGCAAAATTTTCCTCTGCACCGCTAGTTGGCTTATGAGGACTCCTAGACCCATGCATCCTGCCTGGCCAAAGTTAAAAGTCTTTGCCTGAAGTAAAATACCTTTAGGGTTCCTTCTCATCTTGATTAATCCACTTCTCATCCTATTGCTTAATAAACCCTAAAAGAAACTTCCCTCCTCATGTCAATCTAGGGTTTTTGAGAAGAAGTAGGATTAAGGCGTCCACCGCCAATTAATGTACATGTAATGTGAAATAATAATGTACATATGAAATAATAATGTACATGTAATGTGAAATTAATAATATACACACAATGTGGAAATAATGTTGAGGTAAAGAAAAAAAAGTTATGGGCTTTTTCTGGCAAAGGTAAACTATTGCTGGGCTACGGTTGGTCTAGGAGAACCCGAGGGGGATCAAGGGACATGGAAACCCCAAGAGTTGGGTGTAGTATCTAACTCTAACCCAAACCTAATCATGAGAAATGAGAATAGTGTGGTGATATAGAAACCCTATCCATATAAACCCAATTGGGGTAAGAGGACAGAGAAAATAGAAATGTCTTGGTAACCCATGCATGAAGGATGCATGTGAAAGAAAGTGAATATAAATGAGGTTAAGGGATCTAGTATCCCATGCATGCATGTATGTGAAGCATGAAATTCATGAAAAAGGTTTTGAGAAACATAATAAATCAATGGTTGTATATATTAAAATGAAAATCTAAATGTAACTTGCTGAACCCCCCATTCTATATCTGGGAGTTTGGTTATGGAAAGAAAGTCATCATGATCAACCCCCAGATTGGGAAGATCACAAAAGGTCAAGCCATAGATTGGGAAGACCAGTACATCACCAAGCCTCAGACAGGGAAGGAGGCATGAATTTACAGTGTGGATGACCAAGCCCCAGATTGGGAAGGTCATGAAGTGGTCAAGCCCCAGATTGGGAAGACTCGTATGGCACCAAGCTCCAGATTGAGAAGGTGGCCCAAGTCCAAAGTGTAGATGACTGACCAAGCCCTAGATGGGGAAGGTCATAGAGAGTTCAAGCCCCAAATAGGTAAGGCCAACATGGCACCAAGCTCCAGATTGAGAAGGTGGCCCAGGTCCAGTACATGGACAAAACCCCATGAGAGGGTATCCCAAATATTGAGAAAACAAGGGTTTAGGATTTATTATAAAACTAATGCATAAAGATGAAAACATGAAACCTCTAGGGCTTGTTTGCCAACCTAGAATGGGTCAACCCAAGAGTGGGAAAAGGACCTATGGGGGAGGCAAAACCTTAGACCTTGGGTTAGGTTGTGGCTAGAGAGACTAACTTCCTCCTATGAGCCATGATGACACCCGAGGTTAGGACCTTCCCTAGAAAGGTAAGTTGACTAATCAATTTAAAGTTTGAGATAACCTTAACTATCACATAAAGGGTGGAGAATTAAGGATATAAAATTTGAAAGAACATGTATTGAGTATGATTCTTTGAATCCAAGTATGCCATATTTGAAGGACATGATGAAAAATCAGTATGGAAGTGACTGACCATATGAGACTAAGTCCAGAAAAGAAATGTTGCCATGAAATGTTGCCATGAGTCCAATCAGGGGATATAAATTGAGTAATGAGCATTATAAGAGATGGAGGAAATTGGTTTAAAGAATTACATATGAAAATAATGTGCTAGTAAAGAAACCCATGGAAAGGGTAGAGTCCTAACTCAATCCTAAGGTCAGGTAGGGTGTATGAAAGGTACGTAGGACTAGTGGGATTAGGGGTAGATTGTACTCTGAATGCATAAGACTTTGTGGTCAGGATGTAACTGCTAGGTTTTCCTAAGGTCCATGACTCAGGAGATTAGCTACCTTCATGATGATCATGTGGCCTAATGAGTGAATGTGAGAGGTACTCCCAAGATGCATAAGGATGAAATCACTCCAAAAAGTACCTATACCCCTAGAGACCTCAAGGAAGTGTCTAAGGCTCATAACACATGAGGTGAAAATTTAAAAGATATAAGAAGTCATGAAAACTTGAGAGAAGTTGTGTCCAAATTTAAGTATGAGAAAGGGACACTTGACTTCATGAAATATAAGAATATTGTGGAATTAAAAAGAAGTATGTTTTAGAGTTATGTTGAGAGTGATTCATCTTGAAATGTGATGTGGAAGGATTGTGTGCGGATATACCATCTCTGCTCTTGGAATGGAATGAACTTTGTTTTTGGGCTACAAAAAAATGCTTATTTCATCCCATTATGAGTGAGAGAGATTGGATAAATACATATTGTGCTTAAAATTGAGATATATCAATGAATATCCTAAGTTGAAAATTTAATGGGATGACCTAGGATTAGAGGTGTTACCTCACCCTTATATGAAACTGAATGAAGATTAGGTTGAAAACCTAAGTGAAAAGGTAATCACCAATTGAAATTGAAATCATAAATGAAATCACCAAGAGTTGATATCATGTAATTACTAAGGATGTGGATATACCTTGAATTGAATTTAATTACCAATCTTATTCATGGTGTGAGGATTGCATCTCAATAAGAGATACCAAGAATATCTAAGTAGGGTTGTTAACCCTAAGGTTTGAAATTATAATGAGTTATCATTCACCATGAGCTTATTAGGTGTGAATTTTGGGGACAAAATTCCTGTTAAGGAGGGGTGAATGTTATATCCTCAATTTTGGAGAAATTGAATTATATAAATGAATTGATTTGTCAATTCCCCAATGGTATTTTTAGTGGAATAATAATAACTCTGATCACCTTTACATGGGTGCTTGTGGCACAAGTTAAATAAAGGAATTTGTACATGAATTAGTGATAATGGCTTGTTAGAATATTGCATAACTGAAATATAAGATAATATGTAAAATTGCCAAAGAATATAAGATGTGTGGTGTTTTAGATAAAAAACAATTATCTAGTCAAGATTGGCAACACCATAATTGAAGCATCAAACATGATTGTTTCAGTTTATCTTTTTGTACACTTGGAAATAATAAAGCAAAGAAAGAGCATTATAGAATATGGAAGGAAAAGGATATTCCCTACGATAATGATAATTGTTTTAAATAAATGTCTAAAAGGAGAAAGTTTTGGGATATGAAAAGATATCCCAATGGAATCCCCACAATTTGGAATTGAGTGAATGATTAATGAGTTGCTATAACTGATTTGAGAAATGCATTACCCAATGTGTACCTAATAGTTATGTGTTTCTTTGATGGATTTTAGTTGCCAAACTAAAATCCTAATAATATGGCAGTGTCTTTTGTGACTTTTGGTTTTATTAGAATAAAAGCCAAGAAATGTTAATATAAAGAAAAGTAAAGAAAAATAAGAGAAAATAAGGAGGATATATTCAATATCTTCCTAAACAAGGTGCTTTACCTTTCTTCTTTATCTTTTAGTTGGAGACCAAATGTTAAATAAAAGAAAAGGTATTTTATTTGAGTAATCATAAAAACAGTGGTCGTATGTGATAATGGAATACTTAGCCTTTGGTTCAACCAAGAGAGGATACATGGAAACTAAGTAGGAAAGTAATTAAAAGAATGGAAAGGAAACCAAGCCATCTTTCCTTCTTCTTCCTCCTCGTAACCACTAGGGCATCTTCTGGGATGTATATATAAAGCATATGCATGCCTACACAATGAACCGATCCAACCTCCTCCCTCTCCATGGTTCCTCAGGGGTGATATCCCCTTCCTTCCTTGTGTGTGTCAAGGATGAAATGGCTGCTACCATACATGGAAAAGGACACCAGGCCCCTTCCAATCTTAATGCTTAGGCAACCAGAGTTCACGATGCTGAGAGGACTCGAAGGGGAAATCAAGACCGTTCTACCCTCACCAAATACCATGGAGGGTAATGAGGTCGGGTCATCCCACCTGGAGGCCACTAATAGAGCAGTGAGGGCACCAGATCAGTAATTGACTGTTAGACCACCACTGTAGATGGCACTTTGTCTTGTCACCATGCATACCTATGATCAGGAACAAGAGTGGAGCGGTTGCTTCCCCTCAGAGGAGTATGGTGTGGTCCACATCCTTTCCTGGGGTGTGAAAGTCACACCCTTTCTCCTAGATTAACTCAGTTCTGGATATTGGGGATGGAGCTTTGTCTCTTGTCATTCTAGCCACCATCAGCTGTATCAGGCCCCTTGTCGTGTCCGAGTTGGTTGGGAGGAGGGCATGGCGCCCTTGGTCACAAGCGACAGAGGCCACAAGCCCAACTTCTCCAAGGATAACCCAGTGGCGGGCCTCCTGTGTGCCCATAGGGCATCAGACGAGGATCACATTCGCAAGACATGTAAGAATGGAGATGAAGTAGGATGCCACTGACCCAATGTGGGCAGGGAAAGGAAAGGGCCTGAACCAACTTGGTTCCCGAGAAAAGAAGGATCACATGGAAATGACCTTGAACCCCTCGGTGCATGCATATAGGGTGAGGGAACAAGGGTAATTCACCCTAAATCCAATTCTCAGTGCCTTTTGCGAATAAAGCAATCAAGTTTGCTGACATGTCGATTTCTAATCAGCCCAAATTTGATAATTTTGAATAAATCATAATGGATCATGCCAAGTTATATATGAAAATTTATCAAAAAATGAGGGGAACCTAAATAAAATACAATGGAGACATGATTTTGATCCCATATCTATAAGTAATGCTAACATGTGATGTAAAGGGGATCAAAGCACATAAATATTAACATGTCAAATATGTTAAAATCTCTCTTTTATACCATTACCGGATAATGTGGAATATAATGGTGATTTGAGATGATCATGATGCTAAAAATGATATTTAGAACCTTAATCATGCATATGAGAATTAGGGTTTTGAAACTAAGGTTTATAACATGAAATGTGGTTCATAAAATTGGATCCATGTGATCATAACAAAGGGATACTTGGGATATATTAATTAGGATTACACATGATGTCTAAGTTGAGAGTAATAACTCTAATAAAGGATTGCGCGATGGAATTAGGGTTTGTACCCTTATTCCTTACCCAAACTCTAAAACCCTAGATTATGACCGAGTAGGGTTTAATGTAATTAATGTGATGGTCACACTTTAGGATTTATATTCATGCAGACTACAATGTGGATTGCTTGATTTACTTGTTGATTGGATAATATGCTTGAAGTGTATTCTACATGGTCATCTGCATGGCTCACCATCTAGGTACGTGGTTATTCTTATGATTACATGTATCAACTTCTAACGCTTGTCTAGGTTTCTCAAAGATTGAATGAATGATATCTATTGCATGTTTATTAGTTCAAGCAAATTATAAAACTCTATGAGTATCACATAAAGTAAATAATGATATTTTGAATCCTAGTTACACTGATCGAAGGGTAACACATATAAGTCCAATGATGGATAGTGGATACACCTGAGATAGTAGACCATATATGGGTTAGAATATGAAAGATAATATATGTTCTTATGTGAAAATGATTGATGGTTGATTATATGTAATTGTGATTATTGGATGAACCCATGTTCCAGTACATAAATATGTTGACTGTGTTTTGTTTGTTGACATTTTAGGTAGTTGATACACAAGATACAAATATGAAGATAAAGATGAAATCCATGGAAGATATTAAAGCAATCCAGGAGGATTAGATAGGTGATACTTCTTCTGAATAGATATTAGTTCCATGAGGTATATCAATTTACAATTTGTAAACAATACTTGAAATTGTTTTCTATTATTTGTTATTTGACTAATCTGGATCCTTGGGATTAAAGGTAATGACTCTCAACTTGAAAATATTTCCTTAATTGGGGGACGCTAAAAGTGAGGTCATTACAAGACATACATAAAATTTGGGGCCACGTCTAGGGATGACACATGTAGTTTTTCAGACCCGATCACACTGAGGTCTTTCTTTTGATTTATATTTTTAGTTCGGTTTTATAATTTTTTGTTGGTTCTATAATTTTGATCTTGTTTCATAATTCCTTAGCTTGTTTATAATTTTGAGACTTGTTCTATAATTTTTCTCCTTCTTTCTTTCTCCTATCGAGCTACATTCTGATAGTGATTATCCTCTTTCTACCAAGTTCCATTCCAGTATTACTACTTCCTAGTTTGTTTTGTAATTTTTAGTTGCTCAATAATTTTTAGTTCCATTATAATCTCTTCAATTATCTTGTAATTTTCCTTTAGTTTACTTTCAATTTTTTTTGTCTTGTTTTATAATTTCTTTCCTAACACTTTTGTAATTTATTTTCCTATAGAGACCCATTCTGGCTGCATATCCCCTCCTTCTACCAAGTTCTTATTTCAGTAGTACCAATTTCTAGTTGTTTTATAAGTTTTAGTCTTGTTTATAATTTCTTTTTTTTGGGTCAACAATCGTGTGAGGCCTTTTTTGTATTTTTCTTGTGAAGTGTATGTACAATGCATTTACTCAACCAATGTGGAAGAGTAACAAGAAGATAAAATAACCAGAGAAGAAAAGAAAAAAGCTATACAAGTATAGCTCATATCTAAAGAATGGGAATCCTAAAGAAAGAAGGAAAACATTCCTTCACATCCAATGACAACCAGGAAGACCCAGATCGTAATGGTAGAAAAGCATATGACTTAGGGATGGATCGAATATGTGAGATAGATAAAATCACACTTGATCCTATTCCAACCAATATCAGTCGAATTGGACCTATCTTCATGTACACATAAGTTTGTTTCCATCCAAGATCTATAGTGTATTAAGAAATTTTTTTTTCTATCTCTAGTCAATCCTTTGACATTAGACCAACTCGAGTAAGAAAGACTTGACTTTAAGTCCTTGAGAGCATAAGAATATATACATTTGACAAAACTACAGTCAAACATCAGATGAATCAAATATGCATATGCATTAAAGCATAAAAAACAAACAAAAGCCATCTGACCCCCCTTCTCGCATAATCACCAATTGGAAGTTTATTGAGATACACTTTCCAGATGTGAGAAAGAAAACTTTTAGGGACTTTAGCTTTCTGTAACTAAATAAGGAAATGATATTCACATTTAGAAGAAAAAACAACATTCCTAAAGTTCTTTAACCCTGGTTTTTTTAGACCCTTATAGGTAATAAAATCCAAGCACATGTGAGGATCCTACTATCCACTTATTAAATCCTTGAACTTCATGTTCAATCTATTATCCTAGGCAAGCCAAGAAGAATTACATACAATAGACTTGACTGAGCAATCATGAGCCAAATCAGATTTCAGATACGAATCCTTCCCAATATGATCTTCAATAAGAGCTTTCTCTTTAATCTAGTGGTCAAGCCAAAGTTTGGTATTACATCCATAACCAATAACAAACTCAGTGTCCTATAGAATTAACGATGTACACTTGATAACCTTCTGACTAAACCAAGACCAACTTGAATTTGGAGTGGCTGATCATAAGGTTTGCTTTTTAAAGTACTTTTTACCCACCCATTTGAACCAGAGAATATCTTTCTTCGAAGCAAGATTCCAGGCATTTGACCAAGCAACAACAATAGATACGCCCTTAGTGTTCCTTATTCCAAGACCACCCTCAGCCTTGGGCAGGGTGACTTTGTCCCAAGAGACGAGATGTAAGTTGTATTTGTCTTCAGTCTTACCCTAGAGAAAATCACGACATAATTTATCAATTTGATCACATATAGAAGCTGGAAAAGGAAAACCATACGAGCAGTAAATATGCAAGGTAGATAAAGTAGTCTTAACTAACTCACATCTTCCTGCTAAAAAAAGAGAATGAGCTTTCCAACCATCTAAATTAGATTTGACCTTATCAATAAGAGGTGCACAATCCGAATTTATGAGTTTCCCAACAAATAGGGGAATGTCCAAATACTTCACAGGTAGAGAACAGTTAGGAATCTTTAGGATGTTGATGATCATTTCTTTAGGAGAATTCTTACTGAATAAGTCAATTTTTTTACTAGAGTTAATGATGAGACCTGAAGTTTCCTGAAAAGCCTTGAGAATAGAGTTAATGGTGAAAACATTACCTTTATTTGCTTCTAGAAAGATCATTAAGTCATCTATGAAAAGGATATGAGAGATAGAAAGACTGTCTAAGGCTATTATAGGGTTCAATCTTTTGTTAGAAGCATCATCTTTGAACATTTCTGACAATCCTTGCTTAACAATAACAAAAAGATAGAGAGCAATTGGGTCTCCCTTTCTAATCCCATTGGATGACTTGAATTTAACATCAGGCTCACTATTGACTAAAACTTGGTAGGATGTTGAAATAGAAAACTCTTCAATCCATCTTATCAACTTCGAAGGAAATCCCATTTTAAAAAGAATTGAGAACAAATAGCTCCACTGAACTGAGTCATAAGCCTTGGAAAGATCAATCTTCAAGCACATATTATTTCTAGAGTTAGCTCTATTGATGTCATGAATAAGTTTGTTAGAAAGCATAATAGAATCCTTAATGATGCATCCTTTTATAAAAGCACATTCGTAAGGACTAATAATATCAAGAAGAATGATATGTAGCCTATTTGCCATAATCTTTGATATGACTTTATACATCACATTGCACAACGCAATTGGACACCAATTTCTCAAATCACTGTAGTCCCGATCCTTAGGAATTAAAGTGATAAATGTGTTGTTAGCTTCCTGAAGAAGTTTCCCACTATTGAAGAATTCTTGGATAGCCTCACTAACATCAGATTTAATAATATGCCAAGATTTCTTGAAGAAAGCTCCGTTGAAACCATCTGGCCCTGGGGCCTTTTCTGGGTTTAGGTTATTAATGATATCATCAATCTCTTTTTGAAAAACATGTTCATTAGAATCTTTGTATGTTCCATAGTAATCTTAGGACCATTCTAATTGCCTTGGAATACCCCTAGTCTAATTCCTATTGAAAATATTCTTGTAGAAATCAGAGACATAACTCTTCATGAAATAAGAACATAAGAAATATTGCCTTCTATATTCAAGGATCCAATGTTGTTCCTCTGCCTTCTGCTTATGAGAGAAGAGTAAAATAAGGTAGTGTTGGAATCACCATCCTTGAGAAACTAAACATGAGACTTTTTTCTCATGAGATTCTCTTCTTTGAGAGAAGCTTCAAAAGCAATTTTCCTCAGCCTGTTGGCAATGGAGATTGAGGAATCATCCAAAGGATTACTACCTTCCATCTCCCGAGATTATAATTTCTTAGCTTATCTTTATAAGTTTTTCATTAGTAATTATAATTTTATTTCATAATTTTAGTTTTTAATATCTTCTAGTTTAGATCATTTTCCTTTCTTTCTATCTTAGATTCCTTCTTGTAAATTATATCTTTCAAAAAAAATTTAAACAAAGTGGTCAACATATTATGGTTCACAATGTCAATTGTGTGGTTATTATGACCATACATCATTAGACTGTCCAAATGTGTCCCCTCATATTATAGTGGCACCTTGTAATATCAAGTCTTCTTAAAATGGTGGATATGATGAAAATTACTATCCGTAAACTTCTAAAGGCTATTACGAGGAACAATGCTATAAATATCAATATTAAGGATGTTATAACTAAGAATGTTATGGGGGTATGGTGAGGATAACCAACTAAATTATGCTGGGTATGAACCTAATTTTAGCCAGTAACTGTAGGGGATATGGAAACAAAGACGATAGTGGATTTTTTTCTTCTTTTATCCATGTTCCCCATAACCAATAGATCGTGTCAAAACTATGAATTGGGAAGGAAGGTTGCAAGATCTATACATTGTCATAGAGAAAGTACAGAGATAACTCTTGAAGAGTTGTAATTCTTTCTCAAGCAACACATAAATAGTCATCGGTGGCGGAAACTTGGTGTAGTACCACAAACAGTGGCTGATGATATTCTCCTATCCTGATGGAAACAACCTCGATGCATACCACTAGGAACTTCACATCACACTTCCCTAGAAGATGGGAAGGATTTGTCCCTTCGTGTTGTCAACATGATAGCATTGACTTTCTCGCCTTTTGGGTATCTCTCCCTTTTCAGGTAAGATGCCTCTTTGACTATATTTCCCTTTTAAATGTAAGATGCCACTGGATCTCATGTTACCACAACATTGAGATGAGGAGTATTATCATAAAAGTGTTTTGAGAGCCTTGTACATCCCCCTTTATATAGGAGTGCATGGGATAGGGTTCCCACAAACCCAGTGACACGATGGGACAAATTTCATGAATTTCAGCTGCTGCAAATCATGAGTTGATTGACTTGGCTCCCAATCGGTCGACTAGCAGTTCATTCGGTCAACTAGATTTATTGATAATCATAACATGGTATAAATTATTTCTAATACATCATTGTTTTCAAGTGGAGTTCATTTTGATACATTATCATGGTGTCCCATAAGGTCATCAAACTCTTGGTTCTAGTATTCTTCACATTGATCAATTGGATGTGTTTTAATACTAGTACCAACCTTTAGAAATTGTTCTAAAAGGTATACATGTATCATTATGTATGAGTCCTAATAGATCACTCATTGTCTCATTGTTTCCAGCAAAAAGAGCTTTTGTCATCTTTCCCAACAAATAAGACTCACATGTCTCTATTGGCTCAAAACCAAAAGAGTCAAGATGACCATCCTCATGGATTCTAGAAATGCATTATTTATTTATGTGTCTTAGATGATAATGTTATAGGTATATATCATTTGTGTCATCGAGTCATTCAATATATATATATATATATATATATATATATATATATATATTTCGCTAGAACTATTGAGTATAGACTATGAGACATTGGAGCATTGTCGTAAAAGATCTTATCTTTAAAATAAAACATCAATGATTCATGATACTATTATCCAAACAAGATACATCTATGTTGTTTTTATTAATGGTAGGTACATAATAGAAATTCACAAATTCTATTACATTCCCACTAGGTTGAGATAAATGACGTGTTCCAACTATAGTGGCACCAACTCTTGTTCTGCGTAGTTCCACCTTATCTAGCTTCATTTGTTCTCGAATCCTAAAGCGAAGACCTCTATCTCTTACTTCTTCAACATGAGTTCCTCTACACAAAGAGGATAGGTCCTCTGCTAGTGTCCAGGCTGGTGATAGTTGTGACACTTTCCTTCCTTATTCACTCCTCCCTTTGCTTTAAGTGCAAAAGACGTGGGTTTCTGGCTGGCTTTAGAACTCTTCTTCACTTTTCCTTTGCCCTTAGACTTCCCCTTACTTCTACTAATCATCATCACAAAAATAAGATTGTATTTCTTCATTTATGCTTCTATAGTTCTCAACATGCCAAGCAATTTTGACAATGTCTTACCAAAATTGAACATGTTGTAGTTCATAACAAACTGGCTATATGATTCCGACAATGACTTTAGAATCACATCTATGGATGACTCCTGGTCTCGTTAGGTTGTCTACATACCCAATCAACTTGAGAACATGGGGCTCCACTGGATCTGTCTCTGCCATATTGCACTTAATCAATGCCTTTGAGATATCATATCTCTCTTGTCTTGCCTGATTTTGAAACAAGTTATTACGATGTGTTACCATCTCAGTGACTTCCATGTTTTCACATTGTCTCTACAACTCATAGTTCATTGAGCATAGCATCATGCACTTGACATCCATGGCATCTTTAGAGTGCTTCATGTAAGCATCCCTATTAGCCTTAGACACAGTGGGGTGGGTTCATATGGCTCTGGTATCTCCAAGATAGAGAGCTTGTTCTCTTGAGTGAGAATGATTTTCAACATCCTGAACAAGTTGTGGAATTTATTCCCATTTAGTTTGTCATTCTCAAAGACTGATCGCAATGAAAACATGTTTGTGTTTGCCATTTATTTCTACAAAAGAAATTTTGCATTTTATCGAAAGACCTTTTGATTTAATTTGATTTGATAATTTTTACAATAATAATAAGGCCTTTAAATGATTATCACTCCCACTATTTTGTTCAAATTGATATCCCTCATTTATCAATTCTAAAGATTACAATGAACAATCTTCTAGTGATTTAAGATCCAAAATAATTAAGTCATTACCCAGCCAACATTGGCACTCACAACCAATTATTAAGGTAGGCATCATTTGCTAATTACATCTAATGCAATACTTGGTTAGATGGAATGGACAACTCCTTGCCATAGTCCATCTATAAGCTTCTAGACACTTAATATCATTAATGCCACTTAGTTTGGCCTGACCCAAAAACCAATATGATAGAATATGAACCCTTCTTTGGTAGACCCACATATCTACCATCACACTTCCATGAGATAGATGACGTACCGTGCTTTAGCATGCCCATACTTGGTCAATCAAGCTTTCATGTGTGTATCTTATGGAAAGCATCTTAGACTTAGTATTTATTGAGGGATTTTATATAAATACATATACATTTCCAACCATCCCATACTTATAATATGTATCGTATACATACTATATCCATAAAAGGAAACATGCAATAAAAAATATACGAGTGATTCTTATAGCCATGTCAATGCAATTTTTGGAACCAAAAGAATTTCTATCCACCAAAGGTCAAACATAACATGTCACAACCTACAAAGGAAAATATGCTATCAAGAACATGTTGGTCGATCGGCTGGACCTTCCAGTCATTCGATTTGACTATCAGTCGGTCTATTGGTTTCCATTGACTAGTCAATTGGCTTTTGGCTGAAGCAGCTATTTGGACTCCTCCATTTAGACGATTAAGCTTCCATTCGATAGATTGGCTACTCTGGTATGCTGCCTCTTTGGTCTTATGATCAATCGACATGACTTCCCAATCAGTCAACTCTCCTGGTGTAGAGAATCTTCTCTTTTCTGAAACAAAAATTAGAACTATCCTATTAAAGTATTACATTGTGCAAGTGAAGCCTCGAGTTACATTCAAGGGGAGTATATGGAGGACAAATTAACTTACATATGGAGAAAGAGAGAGGCTTAGTATGCAAAACAAATATAGGAGATAGGACTAAAACCATCTAACCATGCACACATATCCATAAGGGGTATTGTCCATAACCATGCAGACATCCACGATAAAAAATGTTTTAGGGTGACATGTATAGATTGCATATATATCATATCATATGTATAAAAGGGATCTATGGGACATTCCCTAATGTATGTTGTATTAAATCAGATAAACACATTAATCATGTCAAGTATTCACATTACATGCAATAAATTAAATGATATGACGTGTCTCTGATACCATTCTAGGGTGATATGGCGATAAATATGGCAGTGGAAATAAACATTTTCTGGCCCTATTTCCCATAACCATTGGATCATGTCATGATTTGGGTGTGAGAAATCCTAATGCATGTCTATGGAGCTCAAAGAGGGTGATTCATGTGAGGATGGATGCCTATGTGTGTTTGGGTCACCAGAGGTGCATTTTTGGAGGCCAAAGTAGGTTCTTCACATATGAATATGAGCCAGTTTGATTGATGGAGGAACCTGAAGTGACTCACTTATGGGATGAAATGAATTTTCTCTACCAAATATATGAATATGTGACCTCTTCGACCCTAGGGCTCATTTAGTTCACCATATAGAACACACTGGAGATAAAAACTTTGATCAACTATGAGAAGAGTGTTCTTTGAGATGGAACTCATGCATGTTGATGTATGTTGGTGATCTAGCTTGCTTTTAGAGGATTGTCATCTATCTTTAGCATCATTCCATATAACTTCCTCCCTATATTCTCATATTTTTCTATCATTTCCTCTCACTCTACCCTATTGTCTGAAGTTGTTGTCTATGTTTGGTGAAGATATGTTCTTTTCTCCTAAAACCCCTTCTTTGGCCTAGTTAGTGCTAGATCAAGCAAGAGTGAACATTTTAGGATGTTTAAAGAAATTTGGATTCAAGCTTATGTGATTTCTAGATGGAGATTGTGTTTTGTACATAAAGTGAGAGATTTATAATCTGTTTAGTATTCTACATGATGTAATTCCTACACTGAACCACTAAATCTCACTAATTATAAGATCAATGATATAAATCTGGCATTTATTGGGGTTCTTTTTACTATAACTTGGGTAAGTTCAAT
This sequence comes from Alisma plantago-aquatica, assembly GCA_963693085.1. Lineage (NCBI taxonomy): Eukaryota > Viridiplantae > Streptophyta > Magnoliopsida > Alismatales > Alismataceae > Alisma > Alisma plantago-aquatica. The sequence continues at coordinate 583,298,027 of OY856412.1, forward strand.
ATAATTAACCTCTTGTTTTTACTTGCTGATCTAAAAGAAAACATGAAACTTTAACTTCCATTTCTCTTTAAAATTTGAAATCTACATGTATTATGCCCTAAATGGCTAATGTAGGAACTTTTTACTACCTTTTGCATATCGAACCCATACAATGGGTTTTTTAGGAAAAAGGATTTGTGTTGTGATTCCTTACTAATATTAAAATATATTTCGTAACTAAATGTGGCTTTTGAGCCCTTAGTATTTTATGTCCTTTGTGTTTCCAAGATTGTGAAATAATTTTCTATATAAGTGCAGACCTAGTTTGAATACATGTTATATTACTTTTAGTGATTTATCTTGTATATCTTAGTACAAAAATGTGTAGTATACCTTCTTTTCATATGAAATATGAGTAATTGACTTAATTAATGATTAAAACACATGTAGTGTCATATGTCCCTATAACTATACCACTTCTCAAAAGTCTAGATAGAGAAACAAGTGTTCTTATAGAAGTATAGGGATTGAAAGAAGGTACTCAAGAGTCATATTTGTTGAATATGTGTGTAATTTAGAATCCATTTTAATTATGGTCCCATCCATGCCTTAAAACCACCCATTTATATTAGTAATGATGGTGATATTATATGTTAATTATTATCTTTGTAACAGCTAATAGCAAATTGTACTTAATCCCATTAACATTGATTTAGTTTATACTATGTTGTGTCTCAAATACACTATACCTTGAGACTAGTATCTATATAACTCTTTCTACTCCTCTCAAATTGTAATAAGAATTTGTCTTCACATTGTATCAATAGCAATAATCTGACCCTCATGGTCCAAAGGAGTAGAAGTCCATTCCCTATCTTTCTCTCTCTCTCCCCCTACACTACCACCCTTATTTTCTTCTTGTTTCTCTCTCTCCATCTATCACCCTCCCACCTACAACCTTCTCACCTACCACCCTTTTACACCATCTCGGCCTCCTCCATCGGTGCACTGTGCAACTGGTAATAGCACACTAGTGCACCACTAGGATGCAACCGACTGTTGGTCGAGTGCCACATAAGAACATCGCAACTATAGTTGTTTCAGACACTCATCCATCTTGATTATCCTCCTCTACTACTCTCTTTCTCTCTCTATGTGATTCCTCTATTCCCACCTACCCAATCTTTTATGTTCTCATCCTCAATTTCTCTCTTCTAGGGGTTTCACTGCTCTAGCTTGTTTAGTCTATTAAAAAAGGGAGTCACCTGTAATCATCCCCTTATAAGTTTCATCCATTGCCCCTTCATATAGTGTCCTCTATCTTAGCAACCTTGATAGGAATCTGACTAGCACGTCTTCCCTTTTCCATCGGCCACTAGATCTGGTGGTGGCTTGTTGATTGCAAAATCATAGAGATCCTTTTCTAGAATTTTGTACCATCCTCTCCTTTGTTTTCCTCCTCATGTATTATCTTTACATTCATGGGTTACAACTTTTAATGGTTAGGTGCCATTTATAATTTTCCTATCACAAGGACTTCTTCCTTTGATAGTACTTCAACCATAATTTTTTTGGCTATCTCTCTCTTCTCATCATTGCATATAACCAGTGATTGACTATCTCCATTGTTGTTCTATTTGTATAACTTATTTGTAATCATCCATCTCCACTATTATTATAATATTGTGACTGATTCGTCATCATAATCTATCTCCACTAATGTTCTATTGGTGTAACTAATTTTTTATCATGTCTGAAGACAAGGATGAAGGCAAAGGTTCACCTCAGACAATTTCTATAATGACATTTCTCCTATCTCCATCATCAACTAAATTGAGAGAGCTAACTTCTTTTGATGAAACCTATTCTATCAATTCTTGAATCCAAAGATAAGGTGAAGTTCATAGACAAGCCTAGTGAGGATACGCCCAAATGGAAATGGGAAAATAGCAAAGTCAAAAGCTAACTTTAGAATGACATGGAGTTGTTAATTCCCTCCAAATATATGTTCTACAATAGTGTGAATGAGTTATGGAATGTTGCTCATCATCACTACATGTAGGAAAATAATGTGTTGCAGACCTATAAAATTTGTGACAAACTTTTTAGGTGAAACCTAGGGAGATAGGACCCTTGATGAATATCATGACTCCATCACCATCCTATCTCAATAGCTTGATTAATCTCAAACTGTCTCTTCTGAGGATAAAATGAAAGAGCTTGCTAATATCATCACTACTAAAATAGAGGCCTCACTCTAACCTATGCTCTAATTGACAACATCATATTGTAAGGAGACAAGTTCCCCACTCTGGAAGATGTCTTCTCTCCTCTTCAACAATTTGACACTTGCCTCCTATCTTGAACTCCACCCAATTCACAACTAGCATTTGTAGTCGTTGCTTGTGGATGTGGTTGTGGACATCCTGCAAGGCCCAAACACACGTTCAGCAATAAGTTGGGACACCTTGAGCAGAGTGCTACCAGAATCACAATCACCTCTACCAGTGCAGTCGTGGAACTAGTGATTACCATGTTGTTAAAGGGATAAATATGCCTTTCGTCACTGTCTTGTCAGTCTAATATGAACAATTTCTACATGCCTCTCAAATTGATCCTCAACAACTGACATGATCTAAGGATTCCATGACCATGCAACATGTTGCAACATCTTTGAGACATCTAGCCTCCAACTAAGGTCAAATTGAGGCCTACGTGGTAGCATATGGTTCTTCCTAGATTGTTAATTTTGGGGCCACCCAACATATTATAGGTATGATATATCTTCTCTCCTTCACTGAGTTCTATATTCCAACTTCATCTATCACTTTGGTAGATGGGTCCATGAAAACTATTTAACAATGTGGGAGTGTTAACATCTCACATAATCTTAAACTTAAATGGAGTGTTAACATCCATTTACTTTGATGTACAATGCTAAATTAGTGTATGGCTTCACTTGCAACTTCACCTTTGATATGGTTTCATGATGTATGATTCTCAGACTTTGATGATGATTGGTTCAGATTCTAGATCTGGTGTTTTTTACTACTTTGATTATGGTGTCCCTTCATCTATCATTTATGTACACACCTCTTCAACTACATCAGTCCTACAATCACCCCTCTCTTAAAAAGTTGAAGCACCTAGAACCCTCTTTATATAGTTTACCAGGTCTTTCATGTGACTCTTGTTAGTTTGGGAAGCATCATAGGAGTTCTTTTTCTCACAAAACTAGTTTATGTTGTAAAGCTATTTTAATGTTATTCCTAGAGACATTTGTGGTCCTTCTCAAACCACTAGTTTTAATAGATTTCATTACCTTTGTTGATGATTTCTCTTGCATGGCTTTCTTATAATTACATGAATATTGTGATCATACAATTGGTGTTTTTCAAACTTTCTATAAAATCATCTCAACACAATTTAATAAATCCATTAAAATCTTTCAAACTGACAATGCTTTAGAATATGTTTCAGGCTAATGTCATCATTTTTCTATTGCATTGGAAGCATCCATCAACGTTGCTGTGCTCACACACCACAACAAATTGTCATTTTAGAACGTCTTGACACTTCTCACACTCTTATTACCCAAGTCAAATTGGTAAGAAGTTGGTTTCACTACCTAATACCTTATCAATTGACACTACCCTTCCAATCTATGAAACAAGACACAATTTTCTATTTTTTTTCCTTCCTTAAAAGGATTTTCCTATTTGTTTTTGTGGTTTTAGGTGTACTACTTTTGTTCAAAACATTGATCTAAAGACAGATGAACTTTATCTCCCCTCTATCAAAATGGATTTTCTTGGCTATTCTACCTTTTAGAAAGGTTACCACTGCTATAATCCAAGAACTGTCCAATGTATGTCTGTGCTGAACTCATATTCCATGAATTAGATTTGTTCTATGATCCTCTTGTCATCCTCTCTATCTCAACATTAGTTTGTTGAGCTTGATCTCTCTAACCCACTGGATCATTTATCAAAAACCCATCCTCATGTGACTCCTGGCACTCATCTCATTCCTTCACCTCTAGAATAGGACTTGGAACACTTGTACACTTTTGAGGATCCATCATGCCATATGGCTCTCTATAAAGTAACATTCTTGCACTCTTTTTCATCCAATTTCTCATACTTGATGCCTATCTAAGATTTACCATACTACTAAAACCATCACCAATGAACTTGATTCTATTTACATTTTGAAAAACTATTGTGAGGCCCTTTAGCAAAATGGTAGGAAAGCTACAATGCTTGAAGAAATGACAATGTTGTGTGAGAATGGGATGTTGGATCTTGTTCCACCCCATAAAAATTATTGTCACCTACCAATTGTCCTTCTCCATGATATTCAAGTCATATGCATCGGTGGAATGACTCAAAGCCCATCGTGTTTCCAAAGGATTCACCAAAACATAAGATGTTGATATTATTGAGACCTCCTCACCAATCACTCACATTGCTTCTGTTAAGATTGTGATTTATCTTGCTACTCACATGGACTAGCCTCAATTCCATATTAATATGAAAAATGCCTCCCTCCTTGGTGATTTCAAGGAGGAAGTTTATATGCAACACCCTCTGGGATTTTTTGTTTAGGGGAATCATTTTCCTATCTTGAGCACTATACATACACAGTTGGAAAAATTATTTATCTTACAATTTTCCAATCACACATAGCCATTTCTGTTAGTGATGTTAGTCAATACATGGCCAAACTCCTTGTATTCCACTAGATTCGGGTACAATATATTCTAAGATATTTGAAAAGTGCATCTGGAAGAGGCCTTTTATATAAGAAACCACCTTCTCTGCATATTTCTATACAGATGTCGATTGAGTTAGAGATGTGACTGATAGGAGATCCCATATCTGTCTTCTATGTTCTATTGAGGTTCATCCCATCAATTGGAGGAGTAAGAAGCCTTCTGGTTTGTCTTGTTGCAACACTGAGGTAGAATATCATGTCATGGAACATGCTTGTTGTGACATTCAATGGGTGACATCCATTATTCGAGAAATAGGTTTCCCTTTGTCATGCCCAACAACTCTAAATGTGATCACCATGCAACTATTCATATAGATAATAATCTAGTTTTTCTTAAATGTACCAAGCACGTTGAGGTTGACTGCCACTTTGAGAGAGATCTAGTTCATGCCAAAACGATCATTACACCAAATGTTCATACTAGAGAACACTATTGGTATCTTCACTAAGCCGCTTCCACCTACATCCTTCGCCTACATGTGTCAAGTTGGGAATACATGATGTGTACTCTCCAATTTGAGGGGTGTGTTAGTCGAATTTTATGTTAGTTACTATCCCTATAATAGATAAATAAGTTGACTCTGCTTAAGCCCATTAACATTCGTTTAGTTTATGTTATGTTGTGTCTCTGATACAATTTACCTTGATATGATTCTATATATATATATATATATATATATATATATGACTCTCTGGTACTCCTCACAAATAATAATAAGAATTTCTCATCACAAGTATGATCTACGTCGTTTCTCATGTTTTGGATGGTAGTCATGCCAAAGTGATTGGAGTTATGAAATATGATGATATTTGGGCATAATATGATAATATTTGAACAATAATACCTTTGTGATATGATGTGTCATGATCTAGGTACCTAAGAGGGACTTATTTTTATATGTAGTTTACATGATGATGGGCCCCTACATATTATCTTTTCACCTACCAAGGTGTTCTAGAGTCTTAAGGAGGTAGGATAAACCTAAGGTTCCTTATAATGGAATGTGGGACTTTGCAATCACTAGCTAGTAGCTTGCTAATACATCCCAACTACCTAGGTCTTAATAGTAACAAAGGAAATGGAGTGGTGTATCTTTGCTTGAAATTATCTTAACACTTTTATTTTGTAATTGTATAACTAATATAATGTGTCACATACATTTTATGATTGTGAAAAGAAGCATCAAGGGTAGAGAAAGAAAAAAACAAATCCATTTCCCTCCAGCATATCTGGTCAATAATGATTTATTAGGATGGGGCACAAGGTATACCTTGTCATGGAGAAATTCCAACGACTTTCTCATGTAGGGTTGTGTGTTACTTGTGGTGATGAATGAACAAATGTCAATGATGTCCTCCCAATGCAATCACAAAAGTGTGTGTCATTACTTAGGACGCACGTGTGTTGGGCAACTCCTTGTCATGCTTATTTATCTAGTAGGAAGGACCATCCTTTCACTTGATAATGCTCAAGAGTCATGATCTTTCTCCTTCTGTCTCTCCCTTTGGGTAATGACAATTAGTGTTCACGTGTCAAAGCATGTAAACCAACATTGGTTGTCAAGCTCTTTTAAATAGGACATGATAGAGAACATGGTTTCTGACCAAAACTGAGAAGTGAAAAATTAGCGACTACATTTGAAAATCCCACCCACCAGAAAGACAATCAATCACCATCTAGCCCAATCTTATGATTGGTTAGCATAAAAAAGTTTTGGAATCAATCCGTGGATTCATTGATCTTATAGTCAATCTACTAGATTTTCAGTCAACTGACTGGGATGATCTTGTGCAGTTGATATAATTGACTTTCCAATTGATTAACATATGTTATATTTATCCAATGGATCAATCAGATTTTCTTATTGATCGACCAGGCTTCCAGTCAGTCTATCATTGTTCTAATTGATTACCTAAACCTTTTGAGTAACCGATTTAATTTTTCTAATGCACTGAATATTATCTGCATTTCACATGCTATTTTGCTATGTATTTCAGGCATAATTGAACATTTATATACTTCAGATGCAATGTTTGTCATAATTATCATGTGACTTATTATTGCATCAAATGTTACCTATTTTGACTGTATTATATTATTTATCATATTTAAACTTATCTTCTGTATTTCTATATTTTAGGCAATTTGAGTAGTTCTAAGTCATCTTGGTGCTACCAACATTTGGAGAAAAAGAACAGACCTGAATCAAAGATTTTCGATGCTACTGACTCCTTGGTTGATACTATCAACTTTCAGGATAGACCTACATGAAAGCATCTCAGTGCCACCAACAACCAAGTTGATAGTACCGACCGTTACATGAAGAATGCGTTAGAAAGATCAGAGATCAACTCAGTGCCATTGACATATTTATCAGTAGTACCGAAACTTACAAGGAGTCACTAATCTAGGAGAGGAATCGGTGCCATCGACTTGGTGTTGGTGCTACCAACTTTGCACATTCAAGCGAGCTTAAAGATCTCAATCAATCTAATGGTCACAACTTAACGATGATTAGAGACTCTCTTATGACCTAAGAGGAGTTTGTCCAGACTTATTATCGCCATTTTGTTCCGTTGCATGAGAGCACAAAGGAAGGGGAGGAGAAAGAGAATGATACGACCACATCTCAGGCGACTCGAGCACCTCTAGAGAGCGTATTTGTAGCTGAAACACAACAGATCACAATGTTCATTGGAGGAGTCATCCAGATCACCTTCTCTAGGGATTTCCACTGGATCTCTAATGTTTACCTTATTCTCTTCTTCCATATTTATCTGTAATGATAGAAATCATGTGGGGCTAGGCTAATCCACTAGTTCCTTAGGACCCGAGAGTAGCCAATTTTGCATTGTAATTGACACTATGAATTAAATTATATATATATATATATATATATATATATATATATATATAGAGAGAGAGAGAGAGAGAGATATTTCCTAATTGTTTGACACAGTTCTATGATTGCATAATGAATTGACCATGCCTGATCAACATAGCTGATTTCTCAGTCAATTAATTGCTTCAAGAGAGGGATTAAGGGTCAGATAAGTTACAGAATTACACAATCTATACTATGCCCTAAGAGAGGGCTTACAACTATGAAGGATATTGTTGGTATGTATGCCCTGATACCCAATCATGGGATGATTGGTGGGATACATTAAGATTGATTTGATAAACATCAAAGGCAAGCTTCCAATTCAATCTAATTCAGTCATATGAGATAATGATAGAACAGATTGAATGTCTAGAGAATGACATTACTCAATGACGTATGCTTTCAGGTTCATGACCTGAATGATGAGATCATACAGATGCTAAGAGTTTGTACATTCTTATTATGTCCCTAGTTGGATGTCATTGTGGAAGGTAGATAGACAACAATGACACACAAGACTAGATTGTGGTGTTGGTTGATGACAAAATCTCATTAGTCATGATATGGAGATATCAAACCATACACATAGGTACTTGTTAGAGAACAAGTGTACTGGACAGACCCACCGTGAGTTTGACACATGGAACCATGACATGGTAGTCACAGTCAGTTCTCACAGTGATGGTGGTGAGTGTGATTCTTTGACCTGAAATCACTACACTCAACACATGTCGTTGGGTACACTTTGACATCATCAAACATAGTCCTAAAACATGGGTTGTTATAAAGGTGATGATTGGGTGGCTTTGACACATGGGGCTTTTGAGGGGTGAGTGATAGATATGGGATTTGTCCCTCTTGAGGGAGTTTGATATCCATGGACACTTGATGAGTAGGATTGAGATAGGCATGCATGCATGTGTGAATTAGTATGTGATATTGATGTCATACATATCTCCTCCAATCTACTCTGAGATCAAGAAAGTGAATGAACATTGACAGGATGACTGTTCCATGCCTTGAGTTCATTCGAGATATCAGTGACAAAGGAATTATACATTCATTGTAACACCATTCATGGATTGTAGGATTGAAAGTTGTTCTCCAACTTTCTATTTCACTTGGGTAGCACTGATGTGCGACTAGGCTCCGCTCTATTCTTGTGAAGTCATAAGTGTTATGGACTTTCACTACCAATGTGAAATGGACATGCAGGGTCACACACATATGATTTAACATGAAAGATGATTTTATCCATAAACAATATTTAGATTGATTACTAAAGGAGTTTAGTAGTTCAATTAAACACTCAATCAATTGATAGCTCAATATCATAGTGTTCAAGGTGTTGGACCGATTGATTAGAGTATCAGATTGATTGAAACTACAATTGACTGATTTTGCATAGTTTGCTGCTCCAACTGATCGACTCATGGGATGAACCGATTGGCACAGGTTGGTGAACCGATCGGCTCAACTGGTGAGACGATCGACTCATATATCAATGAGACGATCGGCTCAATTATTGAACCAGTCGATTCATGGACCAACTGAGATCATTTGGAAAGTCAGAAGACTATTTTGCAAATACAATTTGTTTCAATTGTACAAATTCTATTTGGATAAGGATTAATATTTGATTAATCAGAAGCAAATATGAAAGTCAATTTGAGTTGGATCGGGACCACAAATCGATCGGCTCAGGCATGAACTGATCAGCTCAGAGTACCAGATGATCGGCTCAGGGCCCGCAATGATCATTTTAGGGTGTGAACCGATCGGTTCAGCTAGCGCAGATTGGTTGTTTTGTGGAAAATCTCAAACCCTTCTAATCTTGCTTTAATCTCGCATTGCCCGGGGTAGAGAATCATGTCCCATGACTCTCCTATATGTATAGGATTATTGGGGGCTTCTCATGTACAACAACTAAGAACATCAGTTACTCTACAAAGTTATTATTCTCTCTGGTTGTGGTAACCGAGAGAGCCCGAGCAAGTGCTACCCGATAAGGGAGGCACATCAAGGGAAAGACAAATACAGAAAAATGACTGGTTGTAGGAGAGTGTGTCAGTGACTGATAAATGTGTTTTCATCACTTTTATTTGCATCTTTTAGATATTTTTTTTATGATTTTTTTGTTGTTTATTTTCTTAGTTTTATAATTAATTACATTATATTATATTTTTCTCTTCAATAATAATTTTAATTACATTTTCTTATATTTTGTAGGAAATGAGATAAATATTCTTGGAGTATAATTACACAATTTCCAGCAGTCCTGTAATTATTGTATATCTGTCACCAAAAGTGCCATAACTCTTGTATCCAAAGTCAAAATTGAGTGTACAAATATTCATTGGAAAGGAAATTTAGATTCCTAAAAGAATATCCTATTATTTGGACCGCTTTTGTGTTGTTACGGGAGAGAAATACGTTAGTAATCGCTGCTGTGGGAATCTGCATTGAAGAGAGTTACATGGTCAAGACAATTAAAGTGTATCAAATTCCTATTGACCAAATCTTGAAAATTCAAAAGGATAGCTCCTTCTCTTTTTCCCCCCTCTTTTTTTTGATAGCCTACCCCTCCTTCTCCTATAAAAGGAAGATCACTTCCTCCTCCGAAGCATCATCTTTTGTATTGGAATTCTGAGCATTTGTTCTCCTATTATTCAAGCAATATAATTTCTTCTTAGTGTTCTCTAATTCTTGCAATTTATATTCTTGCAATATATCTAGTTGTTCTTCCTTTCTTATTCTTTCTCTTCCATGGATTGGAGCAAGGGTTGAAGAGATTGGCCATTTAATTGTCTCTAGCCTAAGGATTTTCCTTTAGTAAGACTAGACTATGGCCATTTCTCTTCTCCCCTCTACCTCTATATTTTCCACAAGCATGTGTGAGTAGACTTCTATCGAAGCAAGGGGAATAACCCCTTAGCCATGGTTTTAATGACTTTTTCTTAAACAACTAGATGGTAATCGATTTTAATTAACAGTTGATCTTCAGATCCCACGTTAATCCAGATGGAAATGACCATGGAAATCCGGATTTAGAACAATAAAATCGATTGCATAGATGTTTTGATATGACCGTGGATTTTCGTCTTTTAGGATGATAAACTAGGAAGCATGAGCACCAAGACCAATGGGCTCATATGGAGTTTATCTCTTGTGAGTTTTTAAATTTGCAAACCTTCATCAAATCGTCGCTTAAGAATTAGTTGTTATCGCCTAGGCTAAGGTAGTGAAAACCCCTATGAGCCTCGATTCTCTCTCTTTGATTTCAACCTCCGTTGATTTCCTTTCTTTACTTCTAGACTTTTTCCAATAGTCTACCTGTGCTAACAATTGTTTCTTTTCCTTGTGACAAGGGCAAAATAAATTCTTGTTATTACATTATTGCTTTATGTTTATTTCTTATTTTAGTGTAATCAATCAAACCCCCAACCCAACTTTTATTTTCCGTTCTAAATCTGAAAATACAAAAAAATAATAAAATAGTTCTTCAAAATAATTGGGATAAAAGAAACAATCTTAAAAAGTTGTCATGTGGGATTGACCCTTTCTATACTAGCCTTAATCGGAAAGTTGAGAAAGGATTAAACTCTAGGATAATTATCTTAGTGATTGTAAGTGCTAAGCGACACATTAACAATTTGGCGCTGTTGCCGGGGACAACGAATTTGTTTCTTTCGAACCCCAAAATTTTTGAAAAAACGTTTTTTCCTTTTTTTATGCCTTCCGAGTAACATTCCGGAAGTGTTACTCCTTCTGCCGAGTTTGCATTCCGGCAGTCCATTTTTTCTACAAATACGCTAATTTGTAAAAAAATTGTAATTTTAGTTAGTTTTGTAAATTTTAACATTGAGTCATAATCCCTTAGCTTTTTTTTGTAATTTACGATCTTGAAAAAAATCTTTAGCTCTTTTTTGAATTGTAAAAAAAAAACCTTTCAAATGGAGTGGGCATTGCAATATCCTCCACAATTTAATTATTGTGGTCATTGCCACCACGCATCTTTTGCATGTCCAAATTTATCCCATTGCACCCCTCTTTATGAGCCCTTTCATCCTGGTGGGTACAATGTAAATCTTTATTTTTTTGAAAACCATTATAGGGAACCTTGCTATCGATATTCTGAGAGAGGGTATGACCAACAAAACTTTGGGGGAAATGGACCTATTTATGATACCCAATATAATCCTCAACAAGAAGAGAAACTTAGGTCCCTAGAGAAGATGGAAACAAAACTCATAACTAGCCAAACCTTGCTGGCCACCTTGCTGAAATCCCAATCCCAAAACCCAGATGTTCCAAATATGTTCCCCCATGACTCGGTGACACCTTGTAATATTGTATCTTCCCACCATGATGAGAGCAATGGAAATAACAATCCAACATCTTCTGAAGATTATTATGAGGTGCAACACCACAACCAACATACTGGGTACCATGACCAAGATCCTTATGGGGGAATGGTGAGGATGGTAATTTTTTTGGGATTTATGAATCTAATAATGAAAATCAACTAAAAGAGAGATTTGGGGCTTTAGAAAAAATGGAAGTAGAAAGACAGAAAAAACTAGAAACCAGCCAAGCCCTTTTAGCAACCTTACTAGAGGCCCAAGCACAAAAATATGTGGAGGACTTAAAGCAACCTAAGATGGTTCTTCCCAAATATGATGATGATGATCTAATTTTTATGTCATATATGTCAGATTCTAAAGAAACAATACATACCATTGGGTCATATTTCTTGTGCGATGAGAACATTGGCATTCCTACCCTTCCCTTGGAGACTTTATTACTCGAGTATGAAAAGTCAATCTCAGAGAGTCGTCCTAAAGACCCAACAACCTTTCCCATCATTTGCCAAAGTACAATTGTTATCGATGACCAATCCCCTCTGGTAGGATCTATTCTGGATAATGAGCAGCCCACCTCCATTGATGAAACAATTCCTCCCATTCTGCCGCAACCAATTCCCATTCTACATAAGGATGATATAGAAGGGGAGAACTCCTTATAAGAAATTTATATACCCCCTTCTACTGGATGTAAGGAATATATCCCCATTTTTATCCTTCAAGAACCCTTGGGAAATCCTTGCATAGAGGAACTACAGTCACCTGCAATATCAACCATGAAATTCATCTATCCCAAGGTTGATTGCATGAATTTTGAGGAGAGCCAAAATATGTATGATGCTGATTTAAATTCATGTGTCCCTTTCATATTACCACCAATTTTACTATATGTAGATCAATATGACAGAGGGAAACCAAAGCCTGATCCCCCACCCGATGTTGCAGAGTCGACACCATATGTGCCACCCACTGAACACCCGCCAATCCCCCCCAAGCCATTCCCATTTATGACATTTCCTTTACTACTAAAGGAAGATGTGTGGATCCTTTTGGAAGGAGTGTGAGGAAAAAGACATTATGAAATCCTCTTTCAGCATCTACGATCACCCATTAATTGGGTGTACCATGAAGCTCCTTTGTTCAAAGCTACAACCATCATCAACATCCCCTTCAGCTGGACATTTTTTTAGCTACCAGGACCTCCTGGTGATCCTAGTGATTTTCTTCCCTCCATCCAGGATTAGTGTTTTGCTCGGGATGAGCAAAATTTAAAGTCTGGGGTGGTGGTGGGTGGTACATACTCCTTCCACCTACACTATCTTATTTTTATAAAATAATTCATTATGTTATATAATTTAGTTTTAATTTCCTTAAAAAAATCTTAAATTTTCAAAATTTTTAGTTTGGCCCTTATCTAGTTGGCCATGTTTTATTTCTTTTGTTGCAAAACGACCTTTATCTAGTCGACCATTGAGTAGACATATATCATTGCACCCAAAATTGAATTTAGTATTTTTTTTGCAAAGACTATTACAAATTTCCATGTCTGAAACCATCATGTCACCTAGGATCCTTAATAACATCACTCCTCGGAATAGTTGGCAAGTCATAAGGAATCGATTAGAACCAAACATAATTTTCCCTATATTTAAACAATGGATTATCTTGTTATAAAATTTGTATGATGTGATTTATAGGAATACTCTAACTAGAGCAATGACACTCTCTGACAAAAATATATGAAAAAAAATTGAAAGTTATAAGCACAAGAACATCTCTTCCTTCCCTCTATTTTTCTTCTAAAAAGAGAAGCAAAGAATCACCACCAGACAAAAATCAAGTGCGGGTTGGCATGCTTCCCGAAATGAAAACTCCATACCCCACAAAGGGGCATACCATCAAAAGATGCCAAAAGTGTACATGAATAAAAATTGTGACCAATGTAGCCACAACTCTATAAATTCATTTCCCGAGTCGAATAGAGGAGGGATCAATATATTTTCATCACTTCTTTCTTTGTTTTCACACACCCAAATTCATCATATTCTTGTACAATAACATTTAAAAAAAAAGAGTAATAAAAATTGAGAGTGTCAAAGTGAAAGTAAGAGATGCCTATTTTCTACAAATTCTTATTTTAGAAGCTAGATTTGACAATTGTTTTGATAGGGAATATATAATTTTATGCTATGTGGTTCTAGGAGATCGGGTCACTTGGCCAAAATTTGGAGGTGAGGATTGTAGTGATGTTATTAAGGTGATGATGGCATATTGGGAGTATAAATTGGACTTTATTTGTGATTTTACTTGCTTGAGGACAAGCAAAGATTCAAGTCTGGGGTATTTTGATAATTGTGTTTTCATCACTTTTATTTGCATCTTTTAGATATCTTTTTATGATTGTTTTGTTTTTTATTTTCTTAGTTTTATAATTAATTACATTATATTATATTTTTCTCTTAAATATTAATTTTAATTACATTTTCTTGTATTTTTTAGGAAATGAGATAAATATTCTTGGAGTATAATTACACAATTTGCAGCAGTCCTGTAATTATTGTATATATGTCACCAAAAGTGCCATAACTCTTGCATCCAAAGTCCAAATAGAGTGTACAAATATTCATTGGAAAGAAAATTTAATTTCCTAAAAACATATCCTATTATCTGGACCGCTTTTGTGCTTTTTACGGGATAGAAATACGTTAGAAATCGCTGCTGTGGGAATCTGCATTGGAGAGAGTTACATGGTCAAGACAATTAAAGTCTATCAAATTCCTATTGACCAAATCTTGAAAATTCAAAAGAATAGCTCCCTCTCTCCCCCCCCCTCTTTTTTTTGGATAGCCTACCCCTCCTTCTCCTATAAAAGGAAGGACACTTCCTCCTCCGAAGCATCATCTTTTGTATCATCTTTTGTATTGGAATTCTGAACATTTGTTCTCCTATTATTCAAGCAATATAATTTATTCTTAGTGTTCTTCAATTATTGCAATTTATATTCTTGCAATATATCTAGTTGTTCTTCCTTTCTTCTTCTTTCTCTTCCGTGGATTGGAGAAAGGGTTGAAGAGATTGGCCATTTAATTGTCTCTAGCCTAAGGATTTTCCTTTAGTAAGACTAGACTATGGCCATTTCGCTTCTCCCCTCTGCCTCCATATTTTCCACAAGCATGTGTGAGTAGACTTATATCAAAGCAAGGGGAATAACCCCTTAGCCATGGTTTTAATGACTTTTTCTTAAACGACTAGATGGTAATCAATTTTAATTAATGGTTGATCTTTGGATACCACGTTAATCCGGATGGAAATGACCATGGAAATTCGGATTTAGAACAATAAAATCGATTGCATAGACATTTTGATATGACCGTAGATTTTCGTCTTTTAGGATGATAAACTAGGAAGCATGAGCACCAAGACCAATGGGCTCATGTGGAGTTTATCTCT
Source organism: Alisma plantago-aquatica (assembly GCA_963693085.1). Classification (NCBI taxonomy): domain Eukaryota; kingdom Viridiplantae; phylum Streptophyta; class Magnoliopsida; order Alismatales; family Alismataceae; genus Alisma; species Alisma plantago-aquatica. The sequence continues at coordinate 583,313,481 of OY856412.1, forward strand.
TGTGAGTTTTTAAATTTGCAAACCTTCATCGAATCGTCGCTTAAGAATTAGTTGTTATCGCCTAGGCTAAGGTAGTGAAAACCCCTACGAACCTTGATTCTCTCTCTTTCATTTCAACCTCCGTTGATTTGCTTTCTTTACTTCTAGTCTTTTTCCAATAGTCTACTTGTGCTAACAATTGTTTCTTTTCCTTGTGACAGGGGCAAAATAAATTCTTGTTATTACATTCTTACTTTATGTTTATTTCTTATTTTAGTGTAATCAATCAAACCCCCAAACCAACTTTTATTTTCCGTTCTAAATCTGAAAATACAAAAAAATAATAAAATAGTTCTTCAAAATAATTGGGATAAAAGAAACAATCTTAAAAAGTTGTCATGTGGGATCGGCCCTTTATATACTAGCCTTAATCGATAAGTTGAAAAAGGATTAAACTCTAGGATAATTATCTTAGTGATTGTAAGTGCTAAGCGACGCATTAACAGTGACTAGTACGTCGATAGGAGGGTGTGACTCCTTCTGATTCCTTGTGAGACAAGGAGATCAGAGTTCCAGGTGGTCTGGGTGGACTACTTCAGAGGCGGAAGACTTCTACCGCTCAGAGGATAGTTGTCAATCCCGACAGTCCCGGTAAGACCAGGAGTTGCACAGACACCGTCCAAGACTGGAGGTGAAGATCGCACAAGCCACGAGGTAACATCATCGAGCAAGCTTCGGGACAAGGTATGTCTCTACAAACCATCCTTCCTATTGTATAGATGTTGACACGATTCTTTTATTCTAGGTTTGGGAGGAGAAATTTTTTGTTTCTGCTGCCTTCTCTGTCTCCCCTAAAACCCAATAGTGGTATCAGAGCCACGTCAAGTGCTCTATACTTTAGGATTATCGATATGATATATTTTGGTTTGTCACCTTTAATTATTTCATACGATGTGAATAATATTGGATTTATGCATGTTCAATCCTAAATCTAGAAATCCCAATATACATATATGATATGTAATATGAATGCACTCGATATGCATTGCCGTTAAACGAGTTTTGTGGTGGATGTATAGCGTGGTTATGGCCAATAAACCCTATGTATGTATGCTTGGTTGAATGTGGTTGCTTGCATCTGGGTCTGTGCACTGATTCCCTATCTCCTATTCCTGATGTAACTTGAGATAACTCGAGATTTCTTTCCTACCTTTTCTCCCCCCGAATGTAACTCGAGGTTTCCCAATTCAAATGTAAAATAGGATAGATCCTTTATTTCCTGTTATGTCAAAGAATGGAGGATAATCTGAAGACGACTGAGATGATCAGTTCAAGGCATAAACCGATCGGTTGGTGATCTAGACGATCGGCTCGAGGAGCGAGATGAGCGGGTGGCGACCTGAGGAGATGCACGACGACGAGGTGAACCGATCAGTTGGAGGAGCCAACCGATCGGCTGGTGGCACCTAGACGATCGGCCAGGGTGAGTAGGTCATTCATGTGATGAGTTGATCAACTCGGACGGCTATAGCACTTCATCATGGACAGGTTGTATGTGATGTAGACCTAGATGACCGTGATTCCTCTTGGCGAGAGGAATCACATTAGGATGGCCATAATCATCACTTTTATCATTTCCCATGTTTTCTGTGGGATATAGCATGTATATGATACATATTATATATTGTGGTGATTGGATATGTATATGTACCTATAAAAACCAAATCCCTCATTAAATATTAAAGTTTTAGATGCTTTCCAAATGCGGCACACGTGAAAAGCTTGATCGACCAAGTGTGGGCATGCCCTAGCGTAGTGTACTGTCTTTCTGGTGGAAGCGTGAATGATGGATATGTGGGTCTTCCCTAGCAGGGTGCATATTCATCATGTTGGCTTTGGGTCAAACTTAACAAGGTGACTTAGATAGGATCTAGCATCTTGAGGCATGGAGATGATCATGGTAAGGAGTTGCATATGACATCTTTCAAGAGTTGCATATGATGCAATTGGCAAAAGTTGCCTACCTGGAAGATCTAAGTTGTGGGTGACTGCCCTAGCTGGTCCATGACTCAGAAGATTTTAGGATCTTGACCCACTAGAAGATTGTACGCTACAATCTTCCAAATTGATGGTGATGGCTATCAATTTGAATAAAAATAGTGGGATCTATAATTAATTAAATCCCTAATTATAACGTTAACTTTTCAAATCAATTAAATAAGTCAAAATTGAGTTTTGGACTAAATTGCATATATTTCCTTTTGTAGTTCAAATGAAAATAAACAACAATCACTTTTCATTGCGATCGGTCCTTGAAAAGGAAAAGTTGAATGGGACTAACTTCCACGACTGGTTTAGGACATTGAGAATTGTTCTCACTCAAGAACGAAAGCTCTATGTCCTGGATACTCCAACTCCTGAGGAACCTGCTCCTACTGCACCAAAGGTAGAAAGGGATGCTTATAAGAAGCATTCTGATGATGCCATTGATGCAAAGATCTTGATGTTGTGCTCCATGAACCACGAGTTGCAGAGACAACATGAGAACATGGGTGTTAGTGAGATGATTCATCATCTCAAGAACATGTATGAAGATCAAGCATGACAAGAGAGATATGATGTCTCCAGGGCGTTGTTCAAGTGTGTCATGACAGAAGGAGATCCATTTGGTCCTCACACGCTCAAAATGATTGGGTATGTGGAGAACCTGACAAGACTGGGATTTCCCCTGAGCCAAGAGTTGGCTACTGACATGATACTAAAATCGTTGCCAGAATCCTACAGTCAGTTTGTGATGAACTACAACATGAACAACTTTGACAAGCCATTGACAGAGTTGTTGGGCATGTTGAGGACAGTCGAGGCACAAATGAAGAAGGACAAGCCTAAACTCGTGATGGTGATCAGCAGCAAGAAAGGCAAGTCCAAGCGGAAGGGTAAGGGTAAGGCTAAGAAAGGTTCTGATGCTAGCCAGCAGCCCAAGTCGTCTTCAACTCTCAAGGCCAAGGGAGGTGTGACCAAGAGAGGAAATTGCCACCATTGTCAAAAGCCAGGACATTGGAAAAAGAATTGTCTACTCTATCTGGAAGAACTAAATAAGAAGGAGGCGATAGATGTCTCCACCTGAAGGTGTCATGAAATAAACTTATAACACTTTTAAGGTATATGATACCAAGATGTAAAGTGTAAAACACCCAATAAATGGGGAAAATGTTGTCACCATAGATAGGAGTACTTTAGTTTATTTTCAGCCTTAAAGGCATGTACTAGAGTTATGAACTGCTATTTCATATTTTCCAATAGATAGAAACACATTATTTTTGCATATTGTATGACAATAATGGAAATTAATAAAGTTGATGTTTCAATCTTTATGGCAATGCCTTGCTTATCTTGTGGTACTTGGTATGCATAAGATAAAATGATACCTAAAAGTTATTGATAACTCAAACAATCAAATTAGCGTAAATCATGAGAAATTCATTTCTAGTTTCCATATGATGGATAAGCTAGACTCTTTTGGTTAGAGAACCAATAAGAGACATGAATCTCTTGGACATGATTAATCAATCTTCACTAAGGTAGTGGGAGAATGATTATCCTATTAGGTATAATACATGAGATGTATTTACATACCTATTAGAGTTAATGCTAATACTTCAAATGGTGTTTAGAGAAATACCAATATGAATATATTGAAGTGTTCAAGAATATCATGGATGAAGTACGCATTTGGTAAAGTGTAATTCTTGATGAGATCAATGAATGAAATACTTAGACCAAATGTTTGAGAACCTTGTGAGTGATTATGATAGTGTATCATAGTGAGCTCATGATTAAGGCATGGTGATGTCTAAATCAACAAGGAGTCATACTCTAAGGAGTTAGAGGATGATTATCAAATAACTAATTTCTTCTTAAATAAAGAATACCCCACCCAAATAAAGGACATTAAGAATCGCAAAGGGTTGTGAGTTCTTATATCCTTGACAGATGCACCTCGATTATCTATGTAATGAGTTGGTCATGTGATGAGTCAACTATCTAGATGAATATGAGGAACCGTATTTTGAGTTATGGTTTATGACCATTACATCCTAAATGACTTCCATGTGATCCATAAGGTATGACCTTGATGGTAGCACCCATTGGGATGAAATCCATAAGTGCAAATGAGTCTTAAGCGTTAAGACACATGGATAACATATTGAGAAGGATGATGCTTGTTGATTGTAACTTAATGACTAAGAGATTTGGCATACAGATACTAAAACCGCATTCCTGTAAGGATTAAGACAAGGATGTGTGCGTGACACAACTTATAAGGTTTGTGAATCCATTAATGCAAATGAAGTCTATAAGTTACAATGGACTAATCAATGTGGTTGATTAAGTACAAGAAACTCAAAACTATGATCTTTACTTTGATAATATAGTCAAAGGGTTTGATTGATATGACAAAGATAAAGAAGGGATTTGTGATTTAGTGGGAGCGTATTTGCATTCCACATGTCGATGAGGAATGGAAATGTTATAGAATGGAAATACAAAGTGGAAATTAGGGAAGATAGAGACGTTTCCTATGTGATAGGAATAGAGATCTATAGAGATAGTTCTCGAAAAACCTCTTGACCTGAAAAGAGAAAGTATACATTGGCAATCTGTACTGAAAGGTTCAATATACATAGATTCAGTGGGACAAAACTTGTCCATGTTACATGGAGTTAGTATCCCAAGGCCAAGTGTCCAATTCTTATGAAGAATGGGAACACTAAGAGTAGATAAGGATCTATCATGTATGTAATTATCCCATTATCTTGCATGTATGGACATAGCAAGAATAAAATGCATTCATCATCTTGTATGTAGGACATGACAATATGATGTTCTCATCCTGATAACTCATATGTGGGACATGATGAGTGGATGTCTGTCTGGTTCCAGTAAGGGTTACAGGAATACCATAAGAACTTGATAAATACTTGAGAAGTACTAGTTCTATGGAAATTAGGAAGGGTTCACTATACAGATTTACACTGATGCGAACTTCCGGAAAGGACATAAAATTAATCACAAAATATATATGGGATATATAAAAGTGAACATTTGTTGAATAATGGAAACGTTCCAAGAAAGTCATTTAAAAGGAAAAAGCTGAGTATCCATGTGTTAGAGAACATTAGTGGATACTATATGGATCTGGAAGTTCATGAGATGAACTTATAGATATTTCAAACTTTGATGACAAGTAAGGAGTACTTGGTCATGCAATGTGGCTAAAGGTTAGCAAAGGAATACTAGATCGTATATTACGACAACTCCATCTCATACGTGTGACGTATAGTGAAGAGATGAGAGACATGCAGTTAATACCGACTTTGGCAAAGTGTTGCCATAACTCACTATGTAAGAACTAGAGCATAGAAACATGTGGGACATGTTTGAAGATCACTAAGAATATGATTCATGGGTGATTGGCTCACAGTGCAAGTGGGAGTCTGTTGGTATGTATGCCCTGAGAGACAATCATGGGATGATTGGTGGGATACATTAAGATTGATTTGATAAACATCAAAGGAAAGCTTCCAATTCTATCTGATTTAGTCATATGAGATAATGATAGGACAGATTGAATGTCTATAGAATGATAGTACTCAATGACGTATGCTTTCAGGTTCAGGACCTAAACGATGAGATCATACAGATGCTAAGAGTTTGTACATTCTTATTATGTCCCTAGTCAGATGTCATTATGGAAGGTAGATAGACAACAATGACACACAAAACTAGATTGTGGTGTTGGTTGATGACAGAATCTCATTAGTCATGATATGGAGATATCAAACCAAACACATAGGTACTTGTTAGAGAACAAGTGTACCAGACAGACCCACCGTGAGTTTGACACATGGAACCATGACATGGTAGTCACAGTCAGTTCTCATAGTGATGGTGGTGAGTGTGATTCTTTGACCTAAAATCACTAAACTCAACACATGTCATTGGGTACACTTTGACATCATCAAACGTAGTCCTGAAACATGGGTTGTTATAAAGGTGATGATTGGGTGGCTTTGACACATGGGGCTTTTGAGGGGTGAGTGATAGATATGGGATTTATCCCTCCTAAGGGAGTTTGATATCCATGGCCACTTGATGAGTAGGATTGAGATAGGCATGCATGCATGTGTGAATCAGTATGTGATATTGATGTCATACATATCTCCTCCAATCTACTCTGAGATCAAGAAAGTGAATGAACATTGGCAGGATGATTGTTCCATGCCTTGAGTTCATTCGGGATATCAATGACAAAGGAATTATACATTCACTGTAACACCATTCATGGATTGTAGGATTGAAAGATGTTCTCCAACTTTCTATTTCACTTGGGTTGCACTGATGTGTGACTAGGCACCGCTCTTTTCTTGTGAAGTCATAAGTGTTATGGAATTTCACTGCCAACGTGAAATGGACCTGCAAGGTCACACACATAAGATTTAACCTGGAAGAGGAGTTTATCCACAAACGATGTTTAGATTGATTATTAAAGGAGTTTAGTAGTTCAATTAAACACTGAATCAATTGATAGCTCAATATCATAGTGTTCAAGGTGTTGCACCGATTGATTAGAGTATCAGATTGATTGAAACTGCAATTGACTAATTTTGCATAGTCTGCTGCTCCAACCGATCGACTCATGGGATGAACCGATCGGCTCAGGTTGGTGAACCAATCGGCTCAAATGGTGAGATGATGTGCTCATGTATCAATGAGACGATCAACTCAATTGTTGAACCAGTCAATTCGTGGACCAACCAAGATCGTTTGGGAAGTCAGAAGACTATTTTGCAAATACAATTTGTTTCACTTGTACAAATTCGATTTGGACAAGGATTAATATTTGATTAATCGGAAACAAATATGAAAGTCAATTTGAGTTGGATCAGGACCACGAACCGATCGGCTCAGGCATGAACCGATAAGCTCAGAGCACCAGACGATTGGCTCAGGTCCCAAATGATCAGCTCAGGGCCCGAAATGATCACTTTAGGGTGTGAACCGATCGGTTCCACTGGCGCAGATTGGTTGTTTTGTGGAAAATCTCGAACCCTTCTACTCCTACTTTAATCCCGCATTGCCTGGGGTAGAGAACCCTGTCCCATGACCCTCCTATATATATAGGGGTACTGGGGGCTTCTCATGTATAACAACTCAGAATACCAGTTTCTCTACAAAGTTGTCGTTCTCTCTGGTTCTGGTAACCAAGAGAGCACGAGCAAGTGCTACCCAATAAGGGAGGGACATCAAGGGAAAGACAACTGCAGAAAAGTGACTGGTTGCAGGAGAGTGTGTCGATGACTAGTACGCCGATAGGAGGGTGTGACTCCTTCTTATTCCTTGTGAGATAAGGAGATCAGAGTTCTAGGTGGTCTGTGTGGACTATTTCAGAGGCGGGAGACTTCTTCCACTCATAGGACAGCTGTCAATCCCGACAGTCCCGGTAAGACCAGAAGATGCATAGACACCATCCAAGACTAGAGGTGAAGACTGCACAAGCCGCGAGGTAACGTTGCTGAGCAAGCCTCGGGACAAGGTATGTCTCTACAAACCATCCTTCCTACTGTATAGACGTTGACACGATTCCTTTATTCTGGGTTTGGGAGGAGAAAATTTTTGTTTCCATTGCCTTCTCTGTCTCCCCTAAAACCCAACAGATATATCCTAGGACATTTGTTAAACCACCTAGCTAATAGTTACATTACAATGATTGTGGGATTTATATTAGAATAAGTAGTGAATTATGTTGTGAGAGTGGGTAATTCTTGCTACAGGTCCCTTAATCTAGGGTTAGGAGAAATACATATTAATGAATGATGTTAATTGTAGTGTGAACTGTGGTAAAACCATAATCCTAAGGAATCCATCAATATGCGATTACAAGCCAATTAATTTGGTTTTAGTTCTTGCAATTATTTAATTAATCAATCAACCAATTCCTTATTAGGTCTAGTTGATTGAGTCATAGTTAGTAGTAGTGTAACGACCCTACCTCCCGGTAACCCCCAATTAAGGAAGACCAAGAGGTCAGAGTCGTTATCCCAAATAATTAATAATAATTATCAAATTCTACCAGACTAAACTGAAAGCTGGAATAGCATGAAACTTTGCATACCTTTTTCAAAAACTTGGATATCTAACTCCTATCCACATCTGGACTCTATTCTAACTAATCCTCCTTGCACTTTATTTCTTAATTTCACAATATGCCACTTTACTGTCTGTCCTTTTTAACTTTGTACCTAAAACACCGACAAACAAAACATCGGTCAGCATATAAGAATATGATGATATGTGGGGGCAACCAAAATTTCACAAATATGGCTAACAAACTAAATATCACAATCAAGTTAATTAACAAGACAATTTATGCTTTCAATGCGACATTTTCCACCACTTTTTCCCTAATCTTGGCATACCCTCCTTGGGGTTTCTCTTTTGCCAATGACTTAAGGCCACCTTCTCAATCTCAAGCTTGGTGCCTGGGGTCACCTCTCATAGTGTCCATTAGTCATTCAATAAAGACCACCTTCTCAATCCCGAGCTTGGTGTCTGTGGTCATGATAACCTCCCATTTTCTGATGTTATCTTACTAGTTTTTCTTAATTTTCCATACTCTTTCTTAAATAATATAGATAGAATCCTTAACTTTCCACTTTATTGTAAATATACCAATAGGTTGACATTTCTCCTTTTCTTCTTACAGAAAAGCCCAAAAAAATTGCAAAAAGCCCCAAACGGTTGCAAGACCGAATGAAGTCCAAACGGTCCCAAGACTGTATGAACCCAAATGGTCCCAAGACCATATGAAGCCAAACGGTCCCAAGACCGAATGAAGTCCAAACGGTCTCAAGACCGTATGAACCCAAATGGTCCCAAGACCGTATAAGGCCAAACGGTCTCAAGACCGAATGAGATCCAAATGGTCCCAAGACCGAATGAAGCCAAACGGTCCTAAGACCGTATGAAAGCCAAATGGTCTCAAGACCGAATGGAAGCCAAACGGTCTCAAGACCGTATGAACCCAAATGGTCCCATGACTGAATGAGTCCAAATAGTCTCCAAACCATTAAAAGACCCAAACGGTCCTAAGATCATTTGGGATTCCTTGGAAGCCTATAAATAGGACCAAAGGGCTCCTCATTTGGGAGGGGATTCTTGGACGTCCAGAGGCTACCCCAATCACTCTAGAGCTATTCATCCTTCATCCTTCACCCCAAGGTTTCCGGTCCAAGATCCACATTCCATCCTCAAGCTACTTCCTCTCTCATCGACATAGAAGGTGGGAAGTGAAGGATTCTTCATCAAGGAAACCACGTGGTGTGAAGATAGTTGCTCTCTACTCCAAGGGGTCAACCTTCCTCCCTCCTACGTGGAGATTATGCTTTCTTTCTCTCTTCCCGCCTCCTTCTTTGTTCTTACCATGAGCGAGTAGTCCCATACACTAGGGTGCGGGGAGTAGCCCCACTACCCATGTTTTCATTTCATACATTGTAAATCATGAGTTTGCAATAGAAAAATACTATCTTTTCAGTTCAACATCAATCGTTTAATGAATGCTAGTTGCTTGATCACCAACTTGTGTTATCTATTATCTATTAGTATGAATTGTCTATGTTTGTACTTCTAGATTCAAATATTGACTGCTTGTTGGTTCCAGATGTATGCAGTCACCATACATTTGGTTCGGTATCTAGGAGTGTTTCTCAAAGAGTGGGGTAAACTCACCTCCATCCTTGTACTTTTATTCTATGAAATGGAATCAGTTTACGTATGAAAGTACAACCTTGACAGGTCGAGGAACACACTTTATGAGGGGAGTGATGCAAAGTAAGTGACCATTTGTTTGGGGATGGCTGGCATTGCAACGCTTCCATGTTTCTCGTAGTTAGTTATCTGAAAGGAAGCTAAGTCTACAAAGATACTAACTGTTTTGACTCTCTTCTTTGCAAGCCATGTTATTATGATGTATGTTTTGATCCATGTGTAGTGGTGGTGAAATTCAGTCACATCCTAGTGGTTTCCCAAATATCATTTACAACCTCAAATTTACTTTTCTACCATTTACTTTACTTTGCACTTTAGTATAATCATTAAATCAACTGTCGCCCGATGGTCAGGGCGATGGTCAGAGCGTGGGCTGTGGCGGCGACGGCAGGTAGGGTCTGGCCCCAGATCATCTCTGTCTTTGGTTCCCCTACAACCTTCGTTCTGGTGGTAGCTTCGATGGACCCTCCTTGCAACTGCCGCCAGGCTGGGTGGTCGGCTCCTCCTTTTTCTGCCTTTTCTGTTTCAGCGTTTCTTTGTGTTAGGAGTCGTGTTGGTAGTAGGATCGTCTCTCAGTCGCCGCTGGGTCGGCGTTTTTTGGTTGGCTGTTGTTTGTGTCCCTTGAATAAGGGTTATGTCTCCCTACGTGGAGGACGGCGGGATTTGGGTTTCCCTCAGGTGCTTGGCCGTGATCACGGTTTCCCCCTGATCCATCATCTTCCTAGCTTCGTTGTTGCTGGTTGGGTGTGTTGCTATACTTATGCTGCTGCTGATGGCTCCCCCAATAGGGTCATTGTTCACAGATCTAAACATGAGCGATTGGGTCTCCTCTCGACAGGCGTTTCCGAAGATTGTGGAAGAATTCCATTGATAAGCTGCTTTGGCCAGCTCACCGTGAAGGAATTCAAGCTGAAGCGTTCAATCTCTACTCCAATCTTTCATCTGTTGGGCGTTATGATCTTATCTTTTATTGTGTTTGTATCAGTTGATCATGGTCTGTTTGTAGATGCCGTTTGGCTTCCATAATCCATTAGCAACTCTTCAAAAAAAAAAAAAACTCTTAACAAGACGGTTAACTCATGGATTTGACCCTTAACTGCACTATGATAAGACTTCCACGTATCTTAGCATATGTGGGTGGAGATCTTATTATAGCACACAAAAGGCTAAACTTAGAGACTTACTATCTGATGGCGACGCCTGTCCCTGGGCTAACTTTTTCCCCCACGACGCCCACCAAATGGCCCATATCATCCCTTGCTGCCAATCTTGTTCCTGCCCCTTCATCCTTGCCCATCGAGCCATCCACGTTAATTTTAATTTTTCCCTATGGTGGTTTCCTCCAGGCACAACGTCCATTATCTGACACTCTGCCGTCTTCCCCGCCACCTCCCTGGTGAGCAGTTGCACCCCCTCTACCCCATTGTTGAGCATCGTTGCCCCTTCCGCACCTCCCCCAAACCCCGTCCCCCACATAATGCCTCTGTTGATCACCATCTCTCCTCTCTTCACTCAGGTGTGCGTCTTCTTCCCCACCTTGCCGTTCCTGCATGGTGCTGCCCCAGCCTGCAACTCCACCCGCCTGTGCATGTCGCTGCCCCCCTCGACGCACCATCATCAATGCACTCCACAACAGGTAGCCACTTCGAACGTCATTTCTCTGGAAAGTCTGTGTGCTTCTAGCCTTCCACACTGTCCACTTGCCCACAACTAAATGATCAACCTCATGAGTGGCCTCCTTTCTAATGCAGCTTCCAAGGAAGAGATGATGTCCTCATCCCTAACTTCATCCACCCATGCTTGCACCCCTCTCGGTGTTTGCTCCCACACTTCAACTGCATTTGGACAGTGGAAAAACATGTGGGGGATAGTCTCCTTCTCTGACCCACACAACATACATGTGCCATCTTCCACGCAGTGTCTATCGAAGATACGCCCCCTCATTGCTAAGCATCCCATGTATGCCCTCCATAGAAAATGGGCTATTTTGGGACTCCATCTAGCATGCCATATACTTTTCCATAGAGAATCACCATAGAGATACGCAAAACTCCTTGCTTCCTCTTTTCCCAGCAACCCCAGCCAGTAAGCAGAGCAGACAGAGAACTCCCTATCCCTTGAAGGCCACCACATCAACATATCTTTTGGTCTCCACATGCTGAGCTGTATAGCGCATATTCTTTTAACGTAGCAGTCCGGGAAACATTCTCTGATTCTGTCCTCGTCCCATTGGGTTCCATCCTTTGACATAAGCTCACAGACTGTGCTATATTCTGGACCATTCTCCCTCTTAAAATGTGCTAGCTTTTCATCCTCCTTAGGCAGCCAATTCTCTTCCCAAATGTTCACCTCAGTTTCTTCACCCACTCTCCATTGTGCCCCTTCCTTTAGAAGTGCTTTTTCTCCCCACAAGATCCTCCAAGAAAAACTGGGGTTATGTCCCCGTCTAGCTTCCCATATGGTTGTCCTTGGGAAATACCTAGCTTTGAGAACTCTAGTCACTAGGGATTCTGGGTTGTTTGCTAACCGCCATAGTTGCCTTACCAGGAGGGCTTGGTTAAAGGTCTGGAAATCCCTGAAACCAAGACCCCCCTGTCTCTTTGGACTGCACATTCTATCCTAGCTCATCCATGATATTTTTCTCTCTTTGTCTTTTGCTCCCCACATGAATCTAGCCACCATCCTCTGTATCTCAGCTATGGTACCCGCCGGTAGCTGTAAAATGCTCATAATATATGTGGGAATGGCTTGAGCAACTGCTTTGATGAGTACTTCTCTCCTTGCTTTGGACATCAACTTTTCCGACCACCCTTGGAGCTTCTGCCAAATCCTTTCTCTAATGTAGCTAAACACCTGCTTTTTAGACCTTCCAATGGCTGTTGGGAGGCCCAAATAGCTGGCGTGACGGTCCACCACTCTCACACCTAGAAGGTGCCTCAACTCCTCCTGTTTATCCACCTCTATCCCTTTGCTGAAAACAATCTGTCTTTGAGAAATTTATCTTTTGACCCGAAGCCTATTCATATTGGCTGATGATTTCCTCTACCTTCAGATATTCTGTAGTGGTTTCTCTAGCAAAAAGAATACTATCATCTGTGGAAAAAAAGATGTGAGATACAGGGCGCACCCCTACTCGGCTTTATGCCGTGTAGCAGTTTGTCACGGGCAGCAGTGGAAATCAAAGTCACCATCATGGAAATGCTAGCAACAAGAGCAGCACTGTTATGGGCAAAGAAAGGGGGATATGACAACATCAAAGTGGAAACGCACTCTATGGAGACAGTCCATGCATGCACTAGCAAGAAGACGTGAATGGATTACTTAGGAGTGATTGCTGAAGATTTCAAAGCTCTACAACTTCAATTTTCCTCTTGTAGCTTACATTATATCAACCGTAGGTGCAATAGGGTTGCTCATGAGGTAGCCAACTCAGCTCGTAGAGGCCAAGTAGCTAGTTTTTCTTTTTCTCAATCTTTCCCTTTGAATTTGTTATCTCTTGTGAACCTTGATTTAATTGGCTAATAGTAGTTTTGGGGAGCCCACCCATAGGTTTTCCCATCCCTCTTTAAAAAAAATAGAGACTTACTATCTCTAGGATTTAGTGGTGTACGCAACTCCACGCAAGTTGATGCTCCATAAAAAATTGGCACCGTTGTCGGGGACAATGGAAAATTTTAATTCCATTTGTCCACTTGCTAGTTGATTAGGATTTTACACTTTACCTTGATAATTACTTCATATATATTTTTGACCTCATCATTTCTCCACATCGTCTAAAGTGTTATTTTTTCTTCTACTCAGGTAGAAAACGTGTATGCAACCTTTGCATAACATTGGATTCTCCCCTGAATCAGAGTACGACTCTGAGGTAGAATGAAGCTTCCACCAATGCGTTAGACTCAACTGCCAATGACCCAGATAGATGGTTAAAGAACAACACCAGGATGCTTTGGTACTGGAAAGAGTCAACGCAGCCATAGAAGCTCAAAGAGCACAACTCATCCCGATACACGTGCTCAAATTCAAGCTAAAGTTTGTGCTGAAGAGCAAGCCCGTATCCATGCTGAAAATGAAGCAGCTACAGTAGCCACTCAACTTTTGACAAGGAACAAGCAGCTTCGAGATTACACTATTCCTAAGAACTCTAAAGATAATCACCCAGTCCATCCACCTCTCATCAACACTCCTAACTTTGAGATCTGAACACAATGGATCCAAATTATGTAAGGCATCTCATTCTCTGGGAATGCTGGAGAGGATTGCATGGATCACCTAAAGCGATTCAAGACACTCTATCGATTGGTACCACATGTCGGAGCTATTAATGATGCAATCATGCTTCTAGTTTTCAACTTTACTCTATCTGGAAGGGCATTGAGTTGGTGTAACTCATTAGATGGAGAGACAATCACTACCTGGGCTCCCTTGGAAGAAAAGTTCTTGGAAAAGTTCTTTCCTCCCTCACTGACCTACTATATTAGGGGACACATCAACCAATTCTCCCAACTTCCCGGAGAATCTCTAGCAGAATCCTGGGAAAGGTTTAAGGAATTACTGAGGAAATGTCCACATCACGGAATCTCACAACATTAGCTCATAGAAACATTCTATAGAGGAGTAAGTGATGACATTAAGAAGTTTTTGGATTCCTCATCTGGGGGGAATTTCATGCGAAAGAATTATGAAGATGCCTAGAAGATTGTCACACTCGGAGCTGAGAACCAATCTAATTGGGGAAGGCCATCTACTGGAGGAGTTCTAAAGGTTTGTAAAGCTGAGGAATCTGTAGAGTTGAAAGCCATCGCTGAAGCTCTAAAAACCATAGCTCATAAGTAACAAGTTCATGAAACATTGTTTGGGGAATATGATAGAAAGAAGAACTCCCAAGTTCAATAATTTAAAGCAGCCACTGAGACCTGAAAATCTTATCATGCATCCAATCACCCCACGTTATCATGTGGTCTCCTATACAATATGATGATGGATCTAAAACCACCACAACTACAATATGAACTAATTATTGAACATCTCGAGGTTCAGCTACCAGAGCAAGTGAATTCTATCCACTCCATACCAGGCCAAGTATATTATAATCCAGATCAACTAAGGAACCATCCCAGTTTTCAGTATGGGAATCCTACAGGAACTGCCAACCCACAACATCATATGCAAGGTGGGTCTTCCAATAGATTACCACCTGGATTTCAAAGCAATTATAATCGAAATCAAGGAAATTATAGGGGTGGGCCTCAAAGGCTTGTCTACCCAAGAAATTCTTCTACATACTACCCTTTGTTGCATTCACAATTGCAACAAACTCAACTACAACAACCACAACAACCTCAATTACCAACACCTCAGCAACAACAACCTTAAGGGAAGCAACAAGTTACACAATATCAATAAAAGAATGATCCGCCTCTTCCAACAGATGAGTTATCCATGATTAGGCAAATGCTGCAATCTCAATAGATCATGCTTGCCAATTAGAAAGCCCAACAAAAGGTTGTAGAAACTCAACTGGTATAGATCGCAGCCCAGCTGAAACCCCCAGTAGGTACTTTTGTTGGTCAGCCAGAAATAAACCCGAGACACGATCAACGCAGACCAGAACAACTGAACGTAGTCACCATAAGGTCTGGTCGTGTCCTTGCTGAAGTCACCAATGTTATTCAAGAAGATGAAGATATAACTGAAGTCAACCCAATTGCAAGCACATATCAAGAAACAATAAAATCTACAGAGGCTCGGAAGGAAAAGGAAAAAGAGCAAGTTACTAAGGAACTAGAAGCCCCACCATATAAAGCTAGGATACCTTACCCAGGTAGATTGAGAGAAACTAAACTGGACACTAGATTCTAGAAATTCAAGAAATCTATGAAGAAGCTATATGTCGATATTCCATTCCTCGATGCTCTTTCTAAAATCCCAACTTAGTCCAAATACCTGAAGACCTTACTATCAAAGAAATATATGACTGAAGAACATGAGACTGTCAAATTAGCTCAAACTACTTCTGACATCATTCTTAATAAGATGTCAAAGAAGTAGAAGGACCCTGGCTCCTTTGGCATCCAATGTTTTATCAGAAATACTTCTTGCAAGAAAGGATTAGCCGATTTGGGGGCCAACATATCCATTATGCCATTTTCCATGTGTAAAAGATTGGGTTTTACTGATTTACTACCCACATCAATGACAATTCAATTGGATTATTCTACCATCACTACACCCTTGGGAATTATTGAAGATATCCCAGTAAGAGTAGGGAAAGACTCGTATGTTCCCTGTGACTTTGTTATTATGGATATAAAAGAAGACCTGCGGTATCTAATAATATTTGGCAGACCCTTCCTTGCTACAGCCAGAGCACTAATCAATGTTGAAGTTGGCACCATTACCTTAATATTAGGAAAGGAAGTTGTTCAATTCAGAGTCTTTGACAGCTTAAAAGGGCCTAGTATCCACGAAGAAGTTTTTCTTCTCAAAGCAATTGATAAAATGTATTAGTTAAAGCAAGAACCTTTTGAACCATCTGATGATTTGGAAAACGTTTTAACAAATCCAAAAGCTAAATTCTCAACCGGCGAACTGGTTTAGCAATGTCTGCAATACCTTGAACAAGCTGAAGAAACCCCTAAAGCTACCTTTGAGGTGTTGAAATCTGTCACCATTTTGGAAACCACAGAAGTACCCAAGACACCTGAAATGAAAGTTCTACTAGTTGGGCTCAAGCATGTCTTCCTTGATGAAGAAAAATTATGTTCGGTCATTATCAGTTCCACTTTAATAGACGACCAAGAAGAAAGACTACTTATTGTGTTATGAAAGCACAAGAAAGTCATTGGATACAAGATGATTAACCTAACGGGAATAAATCCAACTCTGTGCATGCACAAATTACCCACGGTAGAAGAGTTTAAACCTTCACGGGAACACCAGAGGAAACGAAATCCAAATCAAAAAGAGGTGGTTCACCTCGAGGTTCTTAAACTCCTAAAAGGTGGTATCATTTATGCAATTTCCGATTCTCAATGTGTTAGTCCAGTCCAAGTGGTCCCTAAAAAGGGGAAAACCACTGTCTTTTTGAAAGATAAAAATGAACTGGTACCCACAAGGACTGTTACTGGATGGAGGATGTGTATCGATTACAGGAAACTGAACAAGGCAACAAGAAAAGATCATTTACCTCTACCTTTCCTTGATGAGGTCCTCAAACGTCTAGCCCGCCAAAAATTCTTTTGCTTTCTTGACGGTTATTTAGGGTTTTATCAAATTCTAATAGACCCTGAAGATCAAGAAAAGATGACTTTTACTTGCCCCTTCAAAACTTACAGCTTTAGAAGAATGCCTTTAGGACTATGTAATGCACCCATAACATTTCAGAGGTGTATGTCTTCCATATTTGCAGGATTAACTGAGTCCATCATGGAAGTTTTCATGGATGAATTTTCAGTTTATGGGGACTCTTTTGACAATTGTCTGCTTAACCTCTGTAGAGTGCTACAAAGATGTGAGGAAACAAATCTGATCCTTAATTGGGAAAAGTGTCATTTTATGGTGACAGAAGGAGTTGTCCTCAAGCATCGAGTGAGAAAAAGAGGGATTGAAGTGGACAAAGCAAAGATAGATGTTATTTCAAAACTGACGCACCCAAAAGACATCAAGGGAGTATGAGCCTTTTTGGGCCATGTCAGATTTTATCAAAGATTTATCAAATGTTTATCAAAAATAGCAAAACCCATGTCTCACTTGTTGACTAAAGATGCATATTTTAATTTTGATCAAGAATACTTACACAGTTTAAGGACTTTAAAGAATGCCCTAGTTTCTACACCTATACTAAGAGCCCCTAACTAGTCACAACCCTTCGAGATAATGTGTGATGTCAGTGACTATGCTATAGGGGCAGTATTACGGTAGAGAATAGATAAGAAACCCTATGTGATATACTATGCATAAAAAATACTTGATGAAGCCCAAAAGAACTATACAACTACCAAAAAAGAGTTCTTGGCAGTCATCTACACTTTTGAAAATTTTCGCTCTTATCTAATCTGATTAAAAGTCATAGTATACACAGACCACTCTGCAATAAAATATCTGATTCTGAAACAAGATGCAAAACCTAGACTTATTCGCTGGGTGTTGATGCTTCAAGAATTTGATTTGGAAATAAAAGATAAAAGTGGTGTATAAAATGTCATCGCTGACCATTTAAGTCGTATTGAACCTCAGGACGATGACAACATACCCATTCAAGACTCTCTACCCATCGATCAACTCAGGAAAGTCTCCACCGGATTTCCTTAGTGCACCGATATAGTAAACTATTTGGCTACATGAATTGTCTACCCTGCTGCTTCATACCACGGCAGAAAGAAATTTCTTCACGACGTCACACAATACTTTAGGGATGAACCATATCTTTTCCACTTATGCGCTGACAGATTATTCCGCCACTGTCTCCCTAAAGAAGAAATTATTCTAGTCTTAGAACATTGTCATTCTGGCCCTACTGGAGGGCGCATGAGTTCGCAGAAGACCGTCCTTAAAGTCGTACAGTCAGGATTCTTCTAGCCCACAATAGTGAAGGATGCCTATGAATTTGTCCAATCTTGCAATAAATTTCAACTGTCTGGAGGGACATTGAAACGAAACAAAATGCCACTAACTCTGTGGCAGGAGATCGAACTTTTTGATGTATGGGGAGTGGACTATATGGGTCCATTTCCCCCATCTTATGGATTCTCTTATATTTTGGTTGTTGTGGACTATGTTTCCGAATGGGTAGAAGCTATACCCACTATATCTGACTCTAAGTCGGTGATTAAGTTGTTCAAGGATATCATCTTTCCTAGATTCAGAGTCCCTAGAACGGTTATATCTGATGGAGGGTCACATTTCTTAGAAAGAAGCTACAAAGATCTTCTACCAAGATATAGAGTAAAACATAAGGTTGCTACGCCTTATCATTCATAGACTAGCGGCCAAGTTGAAGTTTCAAATAGACAATGGAAGGCTATCTTAGATAAAACTGTCAATAGAAACTGCACGGATTGGTCCACCAAACTTCCCAATGCTCTCTAGGCATATCGTACTGCTTACAAAACACCAATAGGAACAACGTCATTTCGTTTGATGTATGGGAAGTCGTTCCATCTCCCAATCGAATTGGAACACAAAGATTGGTGGGCCATTAAACAATTGAATTTTGATTTCAAAAGTGTCGGTGAATACAGACAACTTCAATTACAAGAAATAGAGGAACTATGAATGACTTCCTATCAAAGTGCCAGGATCTACAAAGAACAAACCAAGATGTGGCATGATGGCCACCTTAAGAGGAAAGATATCATTTTCGGAGATAAAGTTCTTCTTTTTAATTCTAGACTCAAAATGTTTCCTAGGAAACTCCACACAAAATGGTCTGGGCCATTCACCATCAAGCACATCTACCCAACTGGAGCTGTAATCACTTTCGATGACAACGGAGGAGAAAGAACTGTTAATGGTCATAGAATGAAGAAATACTATACTCCAGACGATAAAACTCCAAAACAAACCATCGAGATTCATGACCCAACTGCATCAACCTAACCAAACTAGAATATCATTGAGCCAGCGACATAAAACTAAAGCGCTACTTGGGAGGCAACCCAAGAAATCAGTATCACTTTTCCATTTTATTTTTCTTAATTTTGACAATTTTCTATTTTTCTTAACTACATATTTTAAACCTATCATCTCTATTCAGAAAATATAAAAATTTACATAAGCAACTAAAACAAATATAAAAACCAAAAACCAAAATAATCTCATCCAAACGGTCTCAAAACTATTTGGATCCAAATGGTCTCGAAACCATTTAATCATGAGAATTTGTACCTCCACCCCTCCTTTTCCTATAAATATCACCCGACCCCCTCCCTTTTTCATTCCCTCAGTTTCTCAAAATTTCTTTCTCACACGATTCCTGTTACATTCCTCCCAATTCTCCTGCTCTTGTGCGATTACCACCTCCATCACCTCTCACACTCTCTATTCGTGTTGTTCCGTTCCATGTTCACCACCGTCTCTGTGACCTTTTGTAAATGTTGCACCATCCTTCTCTGCCGTTTTTCTCTCTTCATCGCTAGCAGCAAGGTAGACTGCAGAAACTATCACTGTCATTGTTTTCACCGACGCTACACCATGTTTCACATCCTTCTTTTCATCGCCACTGTTATCATTGATGTCGTCGCTATCACTGCCGTCGATGCCTACGTCACCAGCACTATTTGCACCATTTTCTCTGCCGCTTTAGTCACTCGCCGCCTCTGGCGCTTCACCTTCCGAACCGTTTCATCTCATATGTTCTTGAACCCAAACAGTCTTACAAACCATTTGGTTCAAAAATCGTTTGGACCCCAAACAGTCGTGAAACCGTTTGGAGCCAAACGATCGTGATACCGTTTGGACTCAATTGTCTTGAAACCATTTGGAACTAAATGGTCCTGAAATCATTTGGACCCAAATGGTCAACAAAACTGTTTGGTTCTTTTAAAACCTAAAAAACAATGAAATTTACACAATGTTGCATTTTCTTTTCATAAATCTATTGTCTTTACAATTTTAATCTAACATACATGATTTCTTGTTCAATTTTTCGAGAATGGCATCACCACCAAAAGAAATTGTTGACTCCCTCTTCTGGACCAGAGAAGAGCTCCTAGCGCGTTGCTCTAAGCTTCAGCGGATCCTTAACATATGCAAAAAAACTAGAAAGACTCCATTAAAAGTTAACTTGCCCAAGGTCATCCTTGCCCTTGAGCGAACCAACAAGTGTTTAGGAGACAATCCAATTGAAGAATTCGAAGAGATTTCCTCCACCGACGAAGGCTCGAAATACGAACCAAATTCTAAGGAGGAATCCTCGGCCACCAAATCCAAGGGCAAAAGGAAGGCCCAGGAGGCTACCGCAGAACAACCAACCAAGAAACGGGCACAGAAGCAAGTCCGACCCTCCAATGTGAGGGAACAAATCCTGGAAGGACATGCCACCCCTGCTGCTACCATTCCTACTACCACCATTGCAGAACCAACATTAGTTGATCTATACATCGAAAACCTCTCGGCTGGTGACAAAGTACTGCGACCAACAAAGTATGTCTGCTCCAATGTACTAAAGAAGATGGGAATCTATGACAGAGTTCTCGCCTTGCTCGACAATGCAAATCTCTCAAAACTCTGCTTTGTCATGGAAAATTCTTATGTTGAGCCCACGATAGAGTTCTTCACATACCTCAATAAAGAAACCGTGGACGCAAAGGATAAATGGAAGGACGGAGGCGACTGTAGGCCGGAAACCTCACTTTTTGGAAACAAAGTTGCCTTGACTGAGAACACATTGAATGAGATCTTCATCGACAACCAAGAACAACTAAAGAAAGCTAAAGAGGCAGGCCTGGACCACTCCCAGTTCAATAGGCACACCTTCTGGAAGTCCTGGATGGGGATTCCAACCTACGAGGCAAAGACTTGCAAGGCCTCTAACATATATTATGGCCTGGTGTGCACTCTGCACAAAATCATTACAGGTGCCATATTCCCCAGGACAGAGAGTGCGAACATTATTATTTCCGATCTCTTTATCTTATGGTCCATTCTCAAAGGGCTGCCGGTCAAAATTTGACGACATCTGATACATAAGCACTCAGCTTACGCCCTTGGAAAAGAAATCTGCATGGGGGGGGTCACATAACATCAATTCTAAAATATGTTAACTTGGACAGACCACTTCCCAAGTGCACGATGATAAATGGAGACATCCCAACAAATGAGCAGAGTCTAAAGAACTCATATATCATAAAGGAGAAGGATTCCAAACTTCATTATATCTTTTGCCCAACTGTCAAAGCATCATGGACTCTACTACCGCTTCCAGAACTAGCTGACTATGATAAAGAAAAACTTCTCTTCATTGAAGAGGAGCTTTCCAACCTCCTAGCCGTAGTCAAGGAAAAAGAGAAAAAAGAAAAGACATGCTAGATAGAGCATAGCGTCAGTGCCCCAGCAACAAGGCCAAAGAAAATACCAGTGATACAACTTTCAAAACTACGCACACAACAACAACAACAGTCAGGGACACCCACATCAAAGATTAACCCAGAGATAGACCCACCACACAGTGCCTAGAACATAGTAAACCCAATACCATAACCCTTCATCTTCGATCTGGATGTTGGGCTTACCTCTACAAACACTACCACCTTCCACCATTCCGCCATCCACCACTTTTCCACCATTTTCCACAATAATGCCCACCATAATTTCTTTTTCTACAACCAAAATTTCACTCGCATCTTCCGCCTCACTCATTTTCTCTTTATGAATCCCATTCTCTACCTTGACACCCGATCTCACCTTCACTTCAACTAATTTCCCCTCAGCATTCTTGGTTCTGCCATTTTCACCTGGGATGTCGCTATCATTCTCATCCACCACCACCCCGATACCTCTGGTGACTCCATCTACAGTCACCACACAATTCATCGGTCCATTAATAGTGTCTCTTTTGCAAGACACTACCACCTTCTCACCTCGACCCCATCCATCCCACCCATCCATCTCTGGGGTCCCCTTTTCACAAGTCGATGAGGAATTTGAACGTCAATTCGATGCCATTCAAAACCTCCTCACCGAGCCTTCTAACATATTACAATCCATTTTTTCCTGTGTGTAGGGGCTTGCTACACATGTATCCAAGATCGATGAGTGGAACCACACCTTACTAGGCATCCTCTCAAGCATTCAACAAAGGCAGGAAACAATGGCCAAGCAAGTCGACCGTATCGACGACCGCTTAAAACACCTGCCATAGTTAGTACTTGGGATGAAAGGCCAGCAAGAAGCGTTGGCTCAGCAAGTTGACAGGGTCTCTAAGAAAACTCAACCTTTTCCTGAGACCCTTCATGAGCTTCAGCAACAACAAACTGCCCTAAGCATGTGCTTGGACGACATCAACAACAACCTCATGCAGCTCATCCACTGCCAAAAGGAGCAATCAACTGATGAAATTAATCATCTACGTGCACAAGTAACAGATCTATCAGCACAACTCCTCTCTTCCAAAGTGAGATATACTGATCTTAAAGAAATCCATGATGCACTGCTCGAAACGCACGAGCACATACAAGTGGCACTCGATGAAATACAAGCTATCCATCAGCAGTGTAAGAAAACGTCGATCAAGAAGATAAAAGATAAGGTAGCGGATGATGATGAATATGAAAGCGAGGATGATGATGAGGATTATGATTCCTCGTCCGACTCCAACAATGAAAACTCCTCCTCAGACGATCAACTTGAAGACCCAGACAATGCTGGGTAGGCCACCAGCTGAGGGGAAGAACCTGCAAAGAAGGAAAATAATGGAGACCACCAAGATGGTGGAAACAAAGATATCAAGTCCCCCGATAATAATGATAATGTAATAATGTCATATGGGGATTGATTCTTTAACTTCTCAGCTATGGGATCCCTAGGGGATGCTACAAAATAAGCCACTTTTGCTGAGTTTCAACAATGCATAATGGCAACCAACATTAGCCCACCCACATTGTCCATTCATCAACATTCCGTTCCGGAGCAATCTGCACCCCTCCCCCCAGAATAGGAGGTATCCGAAAGAGTGAGTCCCGACACAGATGATAGACTTGACTCTGGAGATGACTCTGAAAAAGATGATGATCTGCCTCAATCTTTGGATGATAGCGAGCAGACCTCACTTCCTCCACCATAAGACCTTCCCACGCCACCACTTGTACCTCATAAGATGAATGACTTGGACATGGCAACCATCTCTACATTAGATATTTAGGACATCTTTATCCTAAACACTATTGTAGATGATGCCAATAACGGGGGGGGGGGCATCATCTATAACAATACAAAAACAAAGTCTAGGTTGACATGCAAAGACTTCCGTATTCTCCTTCGACCACAATCGGAGGTGAAGATGGCTATCTTTCGCATCCTCCTTGCTAACGCTATAGAGGAATTCTGGAGCCCAAAGAAGTTACAACCTGTTTTCAACACCTCACCTGCTCTATACTTATCCTTATTACACAAGGACTTACAAGCAAAGTCCATAGAGCAACTGCGAACTGGTCTTGCATGGAAATCACGCTACATCACAATGCCATTTAGAGTTTCCGGACACTGGCTGCTAATGATCGTCGACATTGAGGTCCGCGACGCCAAGTGTACAACTTCTGCGCCAGTGAGCAAAAGGTCAGACAGATAAATTTTGCTGGTTTAGAAGTTGGAGAAGCACGCTGCATTCCTTTCTGGCTTCTCAAAGAAATATGGGTTGCCTTCCCATCTCTTCAACATGGTTGGAACCAACCCTAGTTCCAAATCATCAACCCAATAGTCCAAACACTATAAGGTTAAGGGGATTGTGCTTTCTATACAATAAAATTCACAGAAGCACTCAATAGACAAATCCCCTTTACTGAGTTAGCCACAGAGGATATGGACTCTCTATGAGGACGTTATGCTATGGAGCTTATCTGCAACAGACGATTCTTCAAGGACTCGACAACGGCACAAGATAACGTCCCTTGATACATTTTTTTCATCTATCCAACGTCTGCAAAAGCTTCCATATAGAACAATTCTACAGGAGTTGGAGAAAAAGCAACAACAAACCGCCAAGGTCCCATAACAATGCCAATGGGACCCTTTTACTTTCGATATGGCGAATGACAAGGGGGACATCGATTTGTTAACCGGGGCCACCATCAGCAAATTATAGCAACCAATGGTGCCTCTATCTTCCATACAACCAACATTTCCAAACTTTGACCTCACTTCCTACAAGAGCCTTTCTGATAATGAACTCAAACTAATCATGTCTAGGCTATATGCAGAGAATGATGAGATTGTTTTCCTAAAAGGAAATATTCTAATAATGGAAGATTCACTCCGTGAAACCGTACATATGAAAGGTTCTTTATCCATGAGCTTGATGACTACATACCAACTTCTCCTCACACGAGACCAACCTACAGTTTATATGGCGTTAGCATACATGAAGGATGATCTACTAGGGTCAAAGAACTTCGGAACCATAGAGGCACTTATCTCATATCTTCAACTTTCAACTCAAAAGTTCATCATGCTTCCTTTTCTGCACTGTGAGCACTGGATGCTACTCGCAACAAACCTACATGAAGGAATGACAATCATCTACAATAGTTTTGACAGCCAGTTTGATCCAAACCAAAAACAATATGTCGTGACAGGAAAGACACCCACAGAGGAAGTGGTGAAGGATTGTGTCGAATGACTACATGATCTTCTCGGCAAACACACAAAAGCGTACAACAACGATCATTTTCACCGCCCATCCTTCAGCCACAGATGTCCCCAGTAGATTAGAGAATCTAACGACTGTGGTTTCCACATCCTTTACTGGATGTATACCCTTACTATCCTTGGTAAGCGTGTGGAGGACATGAAGGACATGGACTATCACGCTTTACGTAGAAATTTTGCAGCTAATCTCCTACGATCGTATGGAGCAAACAAGGGATTAACAGAACTGTGAAACCCTTGCCCATGTACTTCTCAACCTATCACCTTGACACTCTGAGGATAGAGTGGATGATAAGTTGGGGGGTACACTAGGCGAGGGCGAGGTATTACTTTCAAAACTTTCTTCTCTCTACTCTTCCATTTTCTTTGTTTCTATCGCACATTTTTTTTAACACTTAGATTCTTTTGATAATTTCTTGGATAAAATAGCTTTTTTACATAAGACAACACTCTTTTTGGAAAAGGGACACCCCTAGCTAAGTTAGAGATAAAGTAGTCCTCACTTACATAAGTAGCATTTAGGCATGTAATGGTGCATTAATAAATCACCTCCATACTCGATTTTCATGCTTTTGCTTCAATTCTACATCAGACTCTCCATAGGTTAACATCGTGGCCGAAACAAGCCAAACACTCTCAAGGACGGGAGGGAACCAGGAAAAATCTAAATCAAGGAACCTCGCAAGTGGACCACCAAGTACAAAACTGAAACAAGTGCATCTCTGAAAACTCTAGGGAATAGTTTTCTTCTTTTCAAAAAGAGGCTTGGCAGCCCAAATAAAATCCCTAAATACCCAATTCCTAAGTCAGTGAGCATATGAATAAAAGCCAGAGTGATGAATAAAAACATGAGAGTTGTGCCATGCATAAGGACCTATATGAAGAGCTAATAAAGATCTTGCCTGGCCGGTACATTCAGTTGCGCTCACAAAGGCAGATGTGTCGCACCCAGTAGTGAGATCCTAAGGTCTCCACATATATGAAAAAGCTGACAAAGGTCTTGCCCGACCGGTACATTCAGCTGCCCTCATAAAGGAAGTTGTATCACTCCCGGTAGTGAGACCCTAAAAGTTTAGATAAACCCTCCCCACTTAGAAGGGGGAGTTACACATCAGCCTTCAGCCAACCCTCATACCTATCTTAGCTCTCGGTAGGATTTTCGAAGAAGTATAAAAATGCTTAGAGTCAAAGACATGCCTAGAATGCGATTAAGGAAAGGGTGGTCCCAACGTGAGTTACACGATACGAAAGAAACCTGAGCTCCACGCAACTCCCGACACCCGAATGAGTCGGTGCAAGTAGAAACCTCGATAAAACTCTAGGAGATCTCTGGTTTAGAACTGAAGCAGGAGTATGGAAATCTTCACTGAATACAATCGCCTTGCCACTACATGCCTTAGCTCTATACAGCTAGAGGACAAGCTAGACTCAAAGTTAGGGGGGTGATAACTTTCCATTTTGTGATGTTATCTTACTAGTTCTTCTTCATTTTCCATACTCTTTCTTAGATAAATTAGATCGAATCCTTAACTTTCCACTTTATTGTAAATATACCAATAGACTGACATTTCTCCTTTTCTTCTTACAGAAAAACCCCAAAAAATTACAAAAAGCACCAAACAGTCCCAGACTGAATGAAGTCCAAACGGTCTCAAGACTGTATGAACCCAAACAGCCCCAAGACCGTATGAAGCCAAATGGTCCCAAGGCCAAATGAATTCCAAACGGTCTCAAGACCGTATGAACCCAAATGGTCCCAAGACCGTATAAGGCCAAACGATCTCAAGACCGAATGAAAGCCAAACGGTCACAATACTGAATGAAGCCAAACGGTCCCAAGACCGTATGAAGGCCAAACGGACTCAAGACCGAATGGAAGCCAAACGGTCTCAAGACCGTATGAACCCAAATGGTCCCATGACCGAATGAGTCCAAACGGTCTCTAAACCATTAAAAGTTCCGAACGGTCCCAAGACCGTTTGGGATTCCTTGGAAGCCTATAAATAGGACCAAAGGACTCCTCATTTTGGAGGGAATTATTGGATGTCCAGAGGTTGCCCCAATCACTCTAGAGTTGTTCATCCTTCGCCCCAAGGTTGCCAGTCCAAGATCTACATTCCATCCTCAAGCTACTTCCTCTCTCATTGACATAGAAGGTGGGCAGTGAAGGATTCATCATCAAGGCAACCACGTGGTGTGAAGATAGTTGCTCTCTACTCCAAGGGGTCGACCTTCCTACCTCCTACGTGGAGATGATGCTTTCTTTCTCTCTTCCTGCCTCTTTCTTTATTCTTGCCATGAGCGAGTAGTACCATACACTAGGGTGCGGGGAGTAGCCCCGCTACCCATGTTTTCATTTCATACATTGTAATTCATGAGTTTGCAATAGAAAAATACTATCTTTTCAGTTCAACATCAATCGTTTAATGAATGCTAGTTGATTGATCACCAACTTGTGTTATCTATTATCTATTAGTGCTAATTGTCTATGTTTGTACTTCTAGATTCGAATATCGACTGCTTGTTGGTTCTAGATGTATGTAGTCACCATACATTTGGTTCGGTATCTAGGAGCATTTCTCAAAGAGTGGTGTAAACTCACCTCCATCATTGTACTTTCGTGCTATGAAATGGAATCAGTTGACGTATGAAAGTACAACCTTGACAAGTTGAGGAACACACTTTGCGAGGGGAGTGATGCAAAGTAAGTGACCATTCATTTGGGGATGGCTGGCATTACAACGCTTCCACATTTCTTGCAGTTAGTTATTCGAAAGGAAGCTAAGTCTACAAAGATACTAACTATTTTGACTCTCTTCTTTGCAAGCCATGTTATTATGATGTATGTTTTGATCTATGCATAGTGGTGGTGAAACTCGGTCACATCTTAGTGGTTTCCCAAATATTGTTTACAACCTCAAATTTACTTTTCTGCCATTTACTTTACTTTGCACTTTAGTTTAATCATCAAATCAACTATTTGATCTAAATGTTAACTTTTAAGAAGATAAGTAGAATTATTACGTTTTCCATCTTGTTAAACTCATAACAACACCGTTGTCTTATGGATTCAACCCTTAACTGTACTACGATAAGACTTCCATGTATCTTAGCATACGTGGGTGGAGATCTTATTATAGCACACGAAAGGATAAACTTAGAGACTTACTATCTCTAGGATTTTTTGTGGTGCACATAACTCCATGTGAGTGGAGGCTCCATCAGGTCACCACTCATGGTGCCCATGGGTCTTCCCTCCTGGGCTTGACCTTTTGGCATCGTCCATCAGGGTGACATGTAGGTGCGAGAATACACACTTATATTATTATTGTGATAATCATAGTGACTTTATGATTTACAAGTATGAACATCCAAACTGATAGGTTGCATTCAATGTTATTAATCATTCGGAAAACCTTTGGGAAACTAATGCGATTAACCATAATTAACCACATACCTGTCAGGCTGACTTGAGTGTAGAAATAATACAACTAAGTAAGAAATCTAGTAAACAAGCAAGCACACAAGATGATCCTGAAATATGCATCCAATTTTCCTATCATTGATCAGGCCATCATGGTCTATTAAACCTAGCTCGCTTCCTATGGTTTCTAGTCCACTTTTAGGGTCTCCATTGCTATTAGGGTTTCACTTCATTTTTACTATTTTAAACCCTAATTATCTCATCTACTTCTCAAGAAAGATATTAAGGTTACCTTTTAACATATAACCCTAATTTCAGATTAAAAGTCCTTTTCTTTCCTTTTTCCTCTATTTTGGGTTTCTAAGTATATTCGCCATCATATTAGGTTTAAAACCCTAAATCTTACAATTTCATCTTCAAAATAGGTTAAGATTCATCTTTATCACTATACAAGTTAACAATGCTTGAATTAACTTATTTGCAATATTAAATCTATCCTTTATCATCAATTAGGGTTTCTAACCACAAACCAATACTTTTTCCTTCAAAATTATACCCTTTTGCAAAACGATACTGATTTAGGCTTTCAAACTATTTTTATCTTATTCCTCATATTTTTCTGATCAACTTTCATGTATAAACTTTTCTCATCAGAGTTACCAATAATTAGTTATGAATTTCGCGAGATAATTACCTCTTGGCCAATGGTAGAGCGCCACCTCAGCATCCGGCTCTTTTTTCCCTTTTCCACATGCGTAATTGTAGCCAATCATGCACGGCCCTCTTAGTGGCCCACTCCAGCGTGGTACAGTCAGGAACATAACTAAAAGATGACTTTACCCCTAAGTCTCTTCATTAACCTTGGGGGTAAAACAGACATTTCTGCGGCCCTCGCCTCCTTCCCCAATCTCTGCTTTACCTGCTCATGAGCAAAAGCCATGGCTCAGTCAACTAGAGGGTTGACTTCATGATTCCCACCCCCTCAGAAATGGGTGAAGATCTTCATCCCTCTGCCATATCCCACCGAAGCCAATGGTGGTCTCAGATGCGTCAGAGAGGCAGGAGATGTAGGGAGTACAGAGAATACTCCCATGGAAGAAACTTGGCTCCGAGGTGGATAACTGGTGGTGAAGGAAGGCATTCTCTTTTGAATTGACTGAAGGAACAAGTTCGGGATGTCTATAGAATCCTTGAGGATGAGCTAATTCCCCCTTTGGGGTTCTTCAATCCTCCTTTTATAGGTCTTGGTCGGGGGTCGATTATCGTGGAGATAGGAATTGGGGTTTCCATCAAATACCTTCCAAAGGCACCAAAATATAGGATGATATGGTTCATTTGTGCCTTGCAAATCTACTGAAGGGGTTTCCTTCTTTGCACACATATTGTCTCGTGAGAAAAACGATCGGGGAGTTTCCCTGCACTGTTCGTTCTTTCCTTTTTCCTACCCGAGGTAGGTGATGGCACATCCACTGTCGATCCCGGATCCAAGGGCTATCATCATGTGTGCCCAAAACGAATGTCAAAAAAATAAATAAATATAATTAATCATGACATTTTAATGGCATTCTTTTCACTTTAAGAATATTTAGAAAAATCATATCTTCTAATCCGTTTGTCCAATTAATCCCAAATTTTGAGGGAAACTTAGTAATGACTTAATATACTTCTCTGCCAAATTTGGGATCATTATCTAAAAGAAAACGTGCC
The DNA here is from genome assembly GCA_963693085.1 of Alisma plantago-aquatica. Classification (NCBI taxonomy): domain Eukaryota; kingdom Viridiplantae; phylum Streptophyta; class Magnoliopsida; order Alismatales; family Alismataceae; genus Alisma; species Alisma plantago-aquatica. The sequence goes on from OY856412.1 coordinate 583,343,782, forward strand.
TTTTATTTAGGTGTAAGATATTACTCAATTAGGCTTATTTCTCAAATCTTTTCTCTTTCTTATTTTCTTATTTCCCATTATTTCTATTCCTTGTAATCCAAGAAAGCAAGTGGGGTTTGAATTATCACTCATTATGACCAAACCCTCACTTCTCTCTTTATTTCTTGCATTATCTCCTTTATTCCAAATATTCTTGATTAATTGTTTATCTCTGATTTTTCTTTTGATTTTTGTTTCCTTTTTCCATTAGAAACTACGTGAACACGAAATATCATCCAAGATGGATCCATTATCCAAATATCCACATATTTCTTGTAATATTACTATTATCTCATATTTCCTATAATAAAGTAATATTTACTTGATATTTTCTCTCTCTTATTGCATTATCTTTGCAACTTGGACTCCTTGGAGCCCAAGGAATCCAAAAGGCATGAAATCCACCTTTGGGAATATTCTTTTGACTTCTATAGGTTTCTACAATTTTCTTTTCTCCATTTCTTAATTATTCATTTACTGATTGAATTTCCTTATTATTGGGACCAATAGCCAATAAAGCCCACAAAACAACCAACAAGGCTATTGTAACAAAATCCATTTATTCAAAACAAATCATATCCTTATTTGTTCAAATATCTTTAATAGGAGAAATTACATTTCTCACCAAAAGAACCCAAAAATTGGGGTTGTAACATCATTCCCCTCTTATAGGAATTTTGCCCCAAAAATTCCACCAGGCACACAAACAAATAAGATAGGCCTTTCTTATGTCCATCATGGCTCCCATGTGGCCTCACTCTTTCCATGGTGCTTCCCAAGAACCTTCATCATCTCATATTCTTTCATTTGATTTCTCTCTCACCTTGGTATATCATACCATCATAGGTGACTCGGGACATTTCATCCTCTCATAAAGCTGAATAGGTTCAGGGCTCCACACATGGCTTGGGTACCTCACATAGTGCTCTAGATCGGACTCATGGAACACATTATACATCATGTTATCTTGAGGGGTAAGGCTAAACATAACTATCTCCACAAATCCATCTCAAATAGACCCATATATCGGGGACTCAACTTTCTTAGTTGTAGCATAGAGGGGTCGGATTTTCACATCACATACTCTCCCACAATAAACTGCATCTCAGTCTGCTTTGCATCAGCTCACGACTCATGTCACCCCTAGGCTCTCTCTCAGCCATTACATGATCAAAGCGACTTCATCTGCACACAATGTGGTTCTTTCTTGACCTTCACGAGGTCCCTTCACCAACATCATCTTAATGAAGTGGTGACCGACACAACCTCCTTTGTAGAGCTTCTTTACATCCCGACACTGGCTATGGTGGTTATCATCACATCTTATAGAGGACAAGAACTGTCTCTAGATATCACCCTGAACGAGCATACATGCTCTCATCAGACCCTCTAGTATGGATCATAATAAGCATTAGCTAGGGGTGATAAACTGTACTAGCATCGAGTTTGTCTACTTCCACCTCATAGAAGTGAATCTTTAGGTTAAACTCAAGAACTTTTGAACTCGTATCATGGTGTAGTTGAACCATCTCTCTCTCATATGTAGTTCAACCAGATCCGTCCCTTGACAGTATTCTTTCTTTCTCATGTCATCTAGGTAAGCTGATCTACCATAACCCATATTGCATCTTGACCTTCCTTGGTCTAGGGGAGACTTACCACAACATCCATAGTGATGAACTCCCATTCCCTCTCGGGCACTCTTTATCCTCTACATCAACTCTTTGGTTTACTGGTGTTCATCCTTCACCTCCTGGCTTGCATGGTGACAACCCACATGCATCTTTATCTTAAGCATCCAAAGTACTACTGTCACTTACTTTCTTCATAGTACCATGATGTATGGTGATCTTAAAATCATGATCTCTTGTATGTCATGATTCCCCAAGATTGATTCCTCAGAAACCCTAAACCACTCTAATTAGGGTTTCATCACCTTCTTTTCCAGAGAAGTGCATCTGAGGTTATACCACCATACTTTTATTGCATCAAGGCCTAGGCTGGCTAACCAAACAACTACTAACTTGATCAACATTCTCGTTACATCTGAGTGTTAGTCCAAACATATCTCCTTTTTCAAACTTAGGGTTAACCTAATAGACTCTTCTAGCCTCTAGCTAACTAGGCAACTGCATCTCAACCACTTCACATCCTTATGTGTAAGGAAATGTTGAAGACATACACCTCCATCTATTTCACTTATCATCTCATCTCAGGTTTTAGGTCTATCTTGAACAAGAAAACCTAGAGCTCATATCCTTGGTTATCGAACTCGACCTTGTATACCTCACAAATTCCACATAGTTCATGATACAAGCATCCTCATAAGATGACTACCTTAGTTCTCTTGATGTTTGTAAACCATCCACATATCGTTTACTCCACAAGGGTATGTTATCACCTCTGTCTTCATACCTCATAGCAACATTCCAACTCACATCATCTTTATCCTTGGTGTATGACATGCGTACTGTCCTATCTCTCACTCCCATAACAAGAGGAAATAAGACTTTGGCGGTCGTCCAAACACAAAGTTCTTCTTATTCCAAGAGTAGAGATGGTACATCCCACATTGCCAGTACATCTTCAAATCTAAGTTGAAATGTGCAACATATGTCTCTACATCATGATCATCTCGATATCAAAGTTACTTCCATGGAAAAATGATCTCAAACCTACTTGGGTCCACACACAATCCTTGGTCATCTCCTCTAGGTCTGTAGGGTGCCTGCACTTTTGGGGTCATCCCTCTTCCCTTATGCATCCAGAGAGTGCCCTCCTCATCTGCCCTTGGGGTCCCATGAGTTCATGAAGGTGATCAATCTTCTAACCCAGGGCCCTCAGACAATGATAGTTGTTACCTCCCGACCATACAGTCATGTGCAACTAGGGAATTAGGAAACTCCTACTTCCATCAGTCTTATCCCTACCTGATCCTAGGATAGACTTAGGATTCTAACATAGTACATGTCCAACTTATAACCTTACCCAAGCCTTCATCATCTCTCTCTACAATCCTGGGCTGACTTTCATCCTTTTATAGGGGTCATGGCGACCTGCCAACCTTGGTCAGGCCCTATACCGGTTACCTCCATGGTAACACATCCACATGCACTTAGAGATGGTTATCTATGGGTCTACAAGTTCATTCTCATACTATGTACTTCTCACTTAGCTTCTCAAGATCCTATGAGACCTCTTTCGGTTACCTCAAAACCAACAAACTAGTGTACACCCTACAAAAGGGTCCCTCTCCCAGGATGGGAGGAAACTACATCTTGATAAAAAAGATCACAAACGTCCTTATGTCCAGGATTTACCTTCACATGAGCATGCTTAGCTCTAGAAAGCTACTAAGGCACATAGCATACCACCTACTAAACCATGCTAGGTCATACTTGTTCTCATTACTCAACATGGGATAAAGATCATACCTTCCCATGTCACCAACTTAGATGTGAGGGGTTCATCAAACATACCTTAGACTTAAGGGGTTTCCCTTTCCTCTGAACATGAGGAGTGCCATGCTCAATTCTATAGAAACTCAAATATCATCATGAGCATCAGTTACACCACTTCCCCTCTAAGGTCTAAGAACCCTAGGTTCACTTTTTGGATGTCCAACTGCATGCTCAACAATTAACCACGAACCAAGCATGTACAAGGTATGACATACACTTCCCATGATCCTTCTATTTGAACAACACTTCAAAGTGGAGTCCTCCTCAAGGACAACCAACTAAGTGTAAGGCCTCACAACCTGTTACTAAACCTCTTCAGGTCTAAGGAACTCTTCTTCCTAGCTCATAAGGTAAGCACCTATTTGCATATAGGTACTAGCAACCTCATCCTCTTTCTAGGGTTTGGTTCCTCTAAAGGCAACCAAGATATCATCAGCCTCTAGGGATCATGCATGAGGCAACCACAACCATCCACTTAGGTCACATCATCTTCAACTCCCCACTATTCCTCATATCTCTGAGTCTAAGCTTCCAACCTTCTTTCTTGGGTCCTGCTCTCTCTCTCTCTAGAGATAACCCGACAAACAGCCTTCCTACTAGAGGTCCTCTCCCCATGAAGGATCAAACTCATAGCATACCCCTACATGGGTGAAGCCTATGTTCAAACTTATGTTTCCTCAAGATTATCCATAGCCATTTTATTCTAACCTCATAAGCTATCCAACATACTCTCCTGGCTAGGGTTTCAACCTACTGCCCACACTACTAACGTACTCTGGGTTCATGTTATGCCTTACTCGCATAAGCCCATAGGGATTCTATAGGTTCTTTACTAACCTCATCATTGAAGGAGCTATCCTTCGCTCTAACATGCACGACCCTTTCCAGGGTTGGGTCACCAAAGGTACTAGGTCATTCAACCTCACATGGCTCATAACATCATGGGCATCTAAAAGCATGTCCAACCACACACCTGGTCTATCATGACATCTAACTCATCATGTCATCTCTCTCTCTTACCACCACTTAGGGTTAGGGTTAGCATCATCCTCAGAGGATGTGCCAGGTCTCTACTCATAATGGAGGTCTCTACCTCCAAGACTAACTCTCTCTACTCATCCTACTGGAAAGAAGGTCTAGCCTCAGGTCTCTGCTAAGGGCATGACAACTCATGTCACACGACCTAAGCATGCAACTATTCTTTAGTTTATGCTTAAACTATTAAGCTTATGTCCATGACATCTTATTTACATGCTTTTCATTAATTTAGTGGAGGATTCCTTAAACCTTATCAACTTTACCCATACCTCAAGAGGGTGAGGAAAGAAAGAAAACCCTAATCCTTATAATCCTTAAAAACCATTTGAGTTGAGAAGGGATGAACAAGATGAGAGAGTCCTAAAGGTATCTTATTTCAAGTCAAATCCTAAGACATCATCCAGGAAGTCACACAGATCTGGGAGTCCTTGTATTCCGACTAGCAGTACGGAGGAAAATCTTGCTAGCCCCCGGGTGTGATCCTTTTCTAGACACCTCTATCTTTTGGAAAATCATCTAATAACTCCCTTGGGTTCTACAGAGTTGGTAAAATTTAATAATTATTAAAGATTAAATGAGGAACCTATGCTCTGATACCAAATGTAACGATCCCGCCTCCCGGTAACCCCCTATTAAGGGAGACCAAGAGGTCAAAGTCATTATCCCAATTTCTGGATCAAAGGTTCAACAAATAATCAATAATGATTATCAAATTCTACCAGACTAAACAAAAAGCTGGAATAGAATAAAACTTTGCATAGCTTTTTCAAAAACTTAGATATCTACCTCCTTTCCACATCTGGACTCTATTCTAACCAATCCTCCTTACACTTCATTTCTTAGTTTCACAATATGCCACTTTATTGTTTGACCTTTTCAACATTGTACCTAAAACGCCGACAAACAAAATGCGGTCAACATATAAGAATATGCCGATATGTGGGGACAACCAAAATTTAACAAATATGGCTAACAATCTAAATATCACAATCAAGTTAATTAACAAGCCATTTTACGCTTTCCATGCGACATTCTCCACCGCTTTTACCCTAACCCTGGCATACCCTCCTTGGGGTTTCTCATTTACTAATGACTTAAGGCCACCTTCTCAATACGAAGCTTGGTTCTTGGGGTTACCACTCATAGTGCCCATTAGTCATTCAATGAAGACCACCTTCTAAATCCTGAGCTTGGTGTCTGGGGTCACCACTCATGGTGCCCATGGGTCTTCCCTCATGGGCTTGACCTTTTGGCATCATCCATCAGGGTGGCATGTAGGTGCGAGAATACACACTTATATTATTATTGTGATAATCATAGTGACTTTATGATTTACAAGTATGAACATCCAAACTGATAGGTTACATTTAATGCAATTAATCATCCAGAAAACCTTCAGGAAACTAATGTGATTAACCATAATGAACCACATATCTGTCAGGCTGACTTGAGTGCAAAAATAATCCAACTAAGCAAGAAATCCAATAAATAAGCAAGCACACAAGATGATCCTGAAATATGCATCCAATTTTGCTATCATTGATCTGACCATCAAGGTCTATTAAACCTAGCTCGCTTCCTAGGGTTTCTAGTCCACTTTTAGGGTCTCCATTGCTATTAGCATTTCACTTCATGTTTACTATTTTAAACCCTAATTTTATACAATTACTCACAAACCCTAATTATCTCATCTACTTCTCAAGAAAGATATTAAGGTTACCTTTTAATATATAACCCTAATTTCTGATTAAAGGTCCTTTTCTTTCCTTTTTCCCCTATTTAAGATTTCTAAGTATATTCACCATCATATTAGGTTTAAAACCCTAAATCTTACAATTTCATCTTCAAAATAGGTTAAGATTCATCTTTATCACTATACAAGTTAACTATGCTTGAATTAACTTATTTGCAATATTAAAACTATCCTTTATCATCAATTAGGGTTTCTAACCACAAACTAATACTTTTTCCATAAAAATTATATCCTTTTTGCAAAAATATACTGATTTAGGCTTTCAAACTATTTTTAACTTATTCCTCATATTTTTCTAATCAACTTTCATGTATCAACTTTTCTCATCATAATTACCAATAATTAGTTACGAATTTCACAAGATAATTACCTCTTGGCCAATCGCAGAGTGCCACCTCGGCATTTGGCTCCTTTTTCCCTTTTCCACATGTATAATTGCAGCCAATCATGTACGGCCCTCTCAGTGGCTTGCTCCAGTGTGGTGCAGTCGGGAACATAACTAAAAGATGACTTTACCCCTAAGTCTCTTTGTTAACCTTAGGGGTAAAATAGACATCTCTACAGCCCTTGCCTCCTTCCCCAATCTTTGCTTTACCTACTCATGAGCAAAAGCCATGGCTCAGTCAACCAGAGGGTTGACTTTGTGAATCCCGCCCCCTCAAAAGTGGGTGAAGATCTTCATCCCTACGCCATATCCCACTGAAGACAATGGTGGTCTCAGATGCGTCGGAGAGACAGGAGAAGTAGGGAGCACAAAGAATAATCCCACGGTAGAAACTTGGCTCTGAGGTGGATAACTGATGGTGAAGGAAGGCGTTCTCTTTCAAATTGACTGAAGGAACAAGTTCAAGATGTCTATAGAATCTTCGAGGATGAGTTAGTTCCCCATCTAGGGTTCTTCAATCCTCCTTTTATAGGTCTGGGTCGGGGGTCGATTGTCGTGGAGATGGAAATTGGGGTTTCCATCAAATACCTTCCAAAGGCACCAAAATATAGGATGATATGGTTTGTTTGTACCTTGCAAATCTACTGAAGGGGTTTCCTTCTTTGCACACAGATTGTCTCATGAGAAAAATGATCGGGAAGTTTCCCTGCACTGTTCGTTCTTTCCTTTATCCTACCCGAGGTAGGTGATGGCACAACCACTGTTGATCCCGGATCCAAGGGCTGTCGTCGCACGTTCCCAAAATGAAAGTAAGAAAAAAAATATAATTAATCATGACATTTTAATGCTATTCCTCTCACTTTTAGAATATTTATAAAAATCATATCTCCCAATCCGTTTGTCTAATTAATCCCAAATTTTGAGGGAAACTTAGTAATGACTTAATCTACTTCTTTGCCAAATTTGTGCTCATTATCTAAAAGAAAACGTGCCTTTTATTTAGGTGTATATTATTACTCAATTAGGCTTATTTCTCCCATATTTTCTCTTTCTTATTTTCTTATTTCCCATTATTTCTATTCCTTGTAATCCAAGAAAGCAAGTGGGGTTTGAATTATCACTCATTATGACCAAACCCTCACTTCTCTCTTTATTTCTTGCATTGTCACCTTTATTCCAAGTATTCTTGATTAATTGTTTATCTCTGGTTTTTCTTTTGATTTTTGTTTCCTTTTTCCATTAGAAAAAATGTGGACACGAAATCTCATCCAAGATGGATCCATTATCCAAATATTCACATATTTCTTGTAATATTACTATTATCTCATATTTCCTATAATAAAGCAATATTTACTTGATATTTTCTCTCTCTTGTTGCATTATCTTTGCAACTTGGACTCCTTGGAACCTAAGGAATCCTAAAGGCATGAAATCCACCTTTGGGGAATATTATTTTGCCTTCTAGAGGTTTCTACATTTTTCTTTTCTCCATTTCTTAATTATTCATTTACTGATTGAATTTCCTTGTTATTGGGCCCAATAGCCAATAAAGCCCACAAAACAACCAACAAGGCTATTATAACAAAATCCATTTATTCAAAAAAATCATATCCTTATTTGTTCAAATATATTTAATAGGAGAAATTACATTACTCATCAAAAGAACCCAAAAATTGGGGTTGTAACAAGTAGTCTCTAGATAACATTTCCCTAAGTTTGACACTTGGGCCTCATATGACTATATATGCGACACGTGCACTTGCATTTTATACATGTGTCTTACACACATCAAGTTTTTGGCACCATTGTCAGGAAAATGACAAATCCAACACTACGAGTGTTGTAAGCTGCCACTCTAGGCCACATTTTTTTATTCACCATTTCTTACTCTTCTTTAAGTTTTCATCAAAGTTGCTAATACCCACTTCTCACAATTTCTTATTATTGGTAGGTACTAGTGTATGGTTCAGGCCAGGACCACTGATTATGGAGAATCGACTCCATAGAGTATTGTCCAAGTGGAACTCTTGCACAGAGCAAAGGAGTATGATATCTCTATGGAAGGACATCCAAAATGCACCACCACAAGTGACAGAACCAAAAGAGGTGGATATGGGAGATGCCAATGAGAAGCTATGGAGAATATTGTCTAAGAAAAGATTAAAGATTCATCAGCTACAACATAGCTAGGGCCTACTGTAAAGAAGGCAATAAAGGTGGAAAGCTATAAAATTGATACAGGGTTGTTGGTACTCATAAAATCATAAGAATTTCATGGGTACAACATGGAGGATCCTATGTATTACATTAACAATTTGTTAGAAGGTTGTGATATGATGAAGATCGATAGGGTACCTATGATTGTGATTTATCCGAAGTTATTTTGTACTCTATAGCAGACAATACAAAGGCTTGGTTTTTGGTGTGATGCCCCGATGCACCTCAAAATGGGATTACTCAATACCAAACATGGAATTAAAACTAAACAGCCATGTTACCAGAAAATACAAGAAAATAAAACGGTTTGCACATAAGCACAAAATTGGATTATATCACATCAGAGTCCATAAAAGCCACCTCTATATATATAAAGCATGTTAAAAGATTATTACACGACATCATTCACTAGATCTCTAGCCACATCTTGTTACATATGGTAACATGTCACATATACATACATGCCATATCTATACAACAAAGGCATATATCCAAAATGTCATCTCGATATACAATAACTACGAGCTCCCCCAAGGACCTGAGAGTATAGGAATGACACATAGGAATCTATTACAAAACACATGCAACTTATCCAACCTTGACTCAGCTAGAGCTCCTCTTGCTGCTCAGCCTCAACAACACAATCTCTACCTCTACGTTCTTGACCACCTAAAAGACGTGGAAACCCATGAGGTGAGACCAAATGTCCCAGTGAGAGATATAACTCTCCACCTACATATATTAAAAGCATAGGTAGATTATAAAGCAAAGATTAAACATTTTAAATAGATTCAACTCAATGGTATTTATTAATAGATAGCACATGTTAAGCAGAATAGTGCAATTACCACTGAGCAGTAGATCAATTAATATTATAAGAAGGTATATGAAGAACATCTATAATAGTTGATTTCTCTTGCCACATTATAACTCAAGAAATCAGTACAAATATAAGGCAAAGGGGTCATCCAATGTGAAGCGTATTTTGACCCTAAGCCAATATTGCACGACTGTGTTACATCTTTTATTAGGTTCTGAGGATTTGAGTCGTACCACTCAAATCCAACCGACCACTGCGAAGTCCAAATTGGTGCCATACAAGGTCAATGGAAGAGTTGGAATCCAGGACCACCCCAACACCTCTTGGTCAGTATAAGAGAAATGCCATAGAGACATATCAGTCAACTACAGACAATGACATATGGTCTAGCTAAAGGATAGGCTCACACATGACCATCCCTATAAAACACCTAACCAACCTTGCACATGTCATTATTCTAGAAGAATAGGCTCACCCATGGCTATTGTAAAAAAGAGGCATCACATGCAGTTAAACTGTTGCCTATCACATATCACAAGGAGAACAACTAACACATGGCAGTATCACTCGACTTGGAACCACGCATATTCAAAAATATGAGCTCTAAGTTTCTCATAGGAATGACTTGTTTCACCATCCAACAATAAATTTGACACTAGAATGGATCTATGTCACATGAGACGTACATGATTAGGGTTCCACTTGATTAATTAAGCGAATTGGGTATCTTCTAGCATCAATTTAGTTACAACGTACAAACCCAAAACAAACACTACAAGGATAAGAGAAAAGGTACAACTCCAGAACATATAAAATGTATAAGGTGTGAACTTATCACATCATCATCACATGATACTTGTAGCATTGTCATTCACAAGGCCATCACCAATGTCATGTAGCTATACAAGGGTACCATCAATGTCTCATCACTGTGGGATATCAACCCCTAAATCACATCATTAGAGGATATCACCTCGCAACGGGCATTAAGCCTTCACCAGGTCATAGGACCCATCACATCAATATGATCTCGTCAGGTTTCATTAAGGCTCATAGCCATCACCCTATGTCATATGATCACTACCATAGCATACAAAAACTATGACATTCATTCAACTTGCAAGTTTAGAATCACACAATTGGGATAGAGAAAAGTAATCACATGCCATTCATACAATGAACTCAACAAGTATAGCATACCCTAGGATTAGGGTTCACTTGTATACGTGAATAGGGTTTTACACTCCAACACTATCAACAAACCGTAGGTATCTCACCTTCCCACATTCTTGGAACATGTGGGTCAACCACTATCATCATTGAAACCATTATTATCAACACATGTCATAACCCTTCATCGGTTGAATAAGGCATTGGGTCACAACCCATGCGATCAAAGGAGGGAAACACCTTAGGATCAAGACTAAAAACAATCAACCAAACATTGCCACAACACCCCAACAGTTGAAGGGATCTAAGGTCAAAGACACATCAACGACCAAGAGCAACACCAAAGGCGACAACCAAAACCAATCAACCCAAATCCATTAACACATATCAAGTGGTCACAGAGAAACCCTAGGTCGAATGAAACCATCAATTCATGTAATTGAAGGGAATCAACCTTACCTTGATTGAAGGAAACCAAACGGTCAAAGAGGACATCCATTTTAATCGGTCAAAGAAGACCAACAATCCTATGTGACCATAACCAAAGGAATTACTTCATTCAACCAAACTCAAACCAAACCTTCACAATAAGATATACCACATGAAGGAAGTTTTAGAGAGAGAAACAAACCATGAAAATAGAGATTAACATCTTAAAAATAGATCACTTTGAGAAAGAGTACTCATTCAGGCAAAGATCACATTCAAAACCCTAAACCCAAGCATCCTTGTCACCAACATCATGACAATGATATGACCAACGAAATCTTAGGATCAAGAACATGAAAATAGAACCAAAACTCCACCTTATACAAGGTAACCAAACCATGAACCAAGATGACAAAAACCAAGGTTAAAAATTGCATGCCAAGCCATCATATTCTCTATCACTTAGATTTTTGGGTAGGTGAATTAAGGTTTAAGAAAGGAAGCAAGTACATGCAAGATCAATATAAAAACTTAACCCAAATCAAGATAACATCAACAACAACAAAATATTATGTTTTAGAATGAGTTCATAGTCCAACAAACTCACTAGGTCCTAGATGAACTTTTGTCGCAGAGGACCATGGCCACAAAGGCACATGGTTTTAGAGAAACCAAGTGACCCACACAAACCAAGCGACCAAACCCTATGTTAAGCGACCCAAGGAACATATCCAAACCTTATGTGATCATAGAGATATCACAGAATCAACCAAAACTCATGAGACCATAGAGAAAACACCAAGGGACAACTAGGATGGTCACTGAAAGACCCAAAATCAAATGATCAACACAAGGGTCAATACAAAGCTAGGGCACCAAGGCAACCCTAGAAACCACTCCCAACATCTCACCAAGGTTCCCCAAAGAAGCATATTATCTCTCATGATGCCAAGGTATCAAAGGTACACTCTACATGTGACAAATTGCAAGACAATCCCTCAACATGGGTAAATTGTAACCGGGTCCAAAACAAGTACATATATAGAAAAATTTGCTGAAACATTATTCAAATAGGAACAAACTGAAAACATAAGCATGACATGTCATTAAGGCATATCAAAGGTTTAGATTAAGGTTTAAGAATCCTATTAACAAGGAAAGCACTATCAAGAACTAAGCTAGGTCATGGGTCTTACAACCATAAACCCCTAACAAGGATTTCACCCCTGAAATCCTACGTGAAAAGAGAAGGTTACTCCCTACCCATATCTTACTCAAGCTCCCATGTGGTTTCCTCAATGCCATGGTCATGACACAAAACCTTAACCAAAATGATGTCTGTTACAACCCCAAATTTTTGGGTTCTTTTGGTGAGAAATGTAATTTCTCCTATTAAAGATATTTGAAAAAATAATGATATAACAAATGGATTTCATTTACAATAGCCTTGTTGGTTGTTTTGTGGGCTTTATTGGCTATTGGGCCCAATAACAAGTATAAGACAAAAGAAACTCCATTATTAATAAGAAATGGAGAAAAGAAAGATGTAGAAACATCTAGAAGGCAAAAGAATATAATCCAAAGGTGATTTAGTGCCTCTTGGGTTCCTTGGGTTCTAAGGAGTCCAAAGTTGCAAAGATAATGCAACAAGAAAAGAAAAGATCAATTAAATATTTCTTTATTAAGAAAGAAATTGAAAATAATGATAAAATGTGGAAAATAAGTGGAAAGAGGTATAATTGAGTTATCCTTGGTGGATTTTCGTATCCATGAGGTTTCTAATATTAGAAGGATTTCCAATAAGGGAAATAAAAAGAGAGATAAAGAAAAATCCTAAAAAAGAGATATTTTAATCAAGAAATAAAAAGGATAATGAGAAATAATGGATATAGATGCATCTAGATGGATAATGAGTATCCACCAAAAAGGATTTCGAAATATTAGAGTTTCTTGGGGTCCAAGGAGCCCCAATAGAGAAAAAGAAATAGAAAATACCAATAAATACAAAAAGAGGATAATGTGATACATAATTAATATATTTTGTGGCATTGTTAAAAAGGAGGTATTTTCTACTAAAGGAAAATATAATTTTCGTGGCCAATGAATTTAAAGCCAAGAACAAGAAGATAAAAGAAATAATTTTCAAATTCCTTAATGACCAAGGATCATGGCTAAATAAGGAATTACTAAACAGAGAGAGAATACTTCATAAATAAAGGAAAATTGTTTTCCTATTAGGAAAAGACTTGTTTCTTCATGGTAAAGCACCCTAGGGTGTTGCTATCTATCCCTATATAAGGGATGAACCCAATAGCCTTGAGTTGCATTGTCTCCCACTCATCTCCAACCATGCACCTGCCCAAAAACCAAAACTAAGAAGAAGCAGCGTGATCATGAAGCCATGAGGTGGCAAGAGGGAGTTGTGAGGGAAGCCTGATGCTTCATGATACCAGGAAGCCGCTTTGCCATTGTGGTTGTGCCCTAATGCAGGCGCAGCAGCTGCAACTCGGCTGCAAGGCCACCTGCGTCGGAAGACCTAGCCAACGCGATCCAACTGCTTTGGCTGTGAGATCATGACATCCATGGGTGCACGGAGGAGAATCGACGGTGAAGGAACTTTCCCTGGTGGCCGAGGAGCCAAGGTTGGAGGGAGGGAACCCTCCCCCGAGCCGCTGCAGGCGGTAACATTAGGTTGTCGTGAGAAAGAAGAAGCACAGGTGTGCGTTGGACAAAAATGCCCCTCCACGGGCTAAAGAACCGACCACTTACCCGGGTGCAAAAGCGTCATTCTGTTATGTTTTCAAACAACCAAGCAACATTGCATGAGTAGGACGACGTGGCAGCTTGCCATTGGTCCAAGTAAGTTTATTTTACAAAATTCATATCTTTTTATTCGTAGCTCAGATGAATGCGTATAAAATATGAAAGTTGCTTAGAAAAACAAGAGGAATCTGTTATTTAGAAGCTAATTCTTCTTGCAATTTGAAAAGTAGTGGAAGTTATCCACTTTAATGTATTAATGATTAAAAACCCCTATTTTGAGATGATTAATGTATTTAGAAGGGTTTTATGGATGATTAAAGTTGATATTAACTTGTTAATTATAAAAAGGTACAGTAAGAAAAAAAAGGATGAACTTTGCATGTAATTAGTTTAATTTAGAATTCCATGTGCATAAACGAGCTTTAATGGGCCTTGAAACCCTGATGTTAGTCATTATGACTCATAATGGCTTTAATTGTTCAAATTCATGAATAAAGCTGAGATATGATGGTTCTAAGTCATTTTTTAGTATAAAAGTTCCTAATTGAGGATAAATACCCTTAATATGGTAATTAGGGTTTTCTAATGGATAAATGAAGAATTAATGGTAAATAGAGTTCATATGTGAATTAGATCCTAATGAACTATGAGTTGTTAATTCAGAAGGAACCAAAGACGATAATTAGGCTTAATGATCTTGTCATGAATTAAAAGGATAAAAATGGTAGTTTTAATGTAGAAAGAGAATAATGGACTTAATTGATGGTTAATTGTGCCTTTAATATGAAATTAGGGTTATATGTTGTTAAAAGATAACCTTAATATCTTTCGTGAAGAATGGATGAGAAAATTAGGGTTTGTATAAAATTAGGGTTTAAAATAGTATAAATGAAGAGAAACCCTAATTGCAATGGAAACCCTAAAAGTGGACTAGAAACCCTAGGAAGCGAGCTAGGTTTAATAGATCTTGATGGCATGATCAATGATAGGAAAATTTTGATGCATATTTCAGGATCATCTTGTGTGCTTGCTTGTTACTGGATTTCTTACTTAGTTGGATTATTTATGCACTCAAGCCAGCCTGACAGGTATGTGGTTATGCTTATGGTTAATCACTTTAGTTTCACGGTGATTCCTGGATGTTTTATTGGTTGCCTGAAAATAACTTCTTGGATGCCTTTACTTCATGCAACTATAGAGTGACTATGATTATCACAATTATAATAGGAGTGTGTATTCTCACACCTACATGCCACCCTGATGGATGATGCCAAAAGGTCAAGCCTAGGAAAGAAGACCCATGGGCACCATGAGTGGTGACCCCAGACACCAAGCTCAGGATTGAGAAGGTGGTCTTTATTGAATGACTAATGGGCATCATGAGAGGTGACCCCAAGCACCAAGCTTGGGATTGAGAAAGTGGCCTTAAGTCATTGGCAAAGAGAAACCCTAAGGAGGGTATTCCAGTGTTTGGGCAAAAGTGGTGGAGAATGTCACATTGAAAGCGTAAATTGGCTTGTTAATTAACTTGATTGTGATATTTTGATTGGTAGCCATATTTGTGAAATTTTGTTTGTCCCCACATACCGACATATTTCGATATGCTGAATGCCGTTTTGTTTTTCGGCATTTTAGGTGCAAGATTGAAAAGGACAAATAGTAAAGTGGCATATGTGGAATTAAATAAGAATTCAAGTACAAAGGAGGATTAGTTAAAATAGACTCCAGATGTGGATAGTAGTAGATATCCAAGTTTTTGAAAAAGGTATGCAAAGTTTATTTTTATTACAGCCTTTCAGTTTAGTTTGGTAGAATTTGATAATTATTATATATTATTTGTCGAACCTTTGATCCTGTTAATTAGGATAACAGCTATGACCTTCGAGTCTCCCTTAATTGGGGGTTACCGGGATGTGGGGTCGTTACAATGTTCTTCTTCTTCAACTTCTCGATCCTCCTATCCAGGATCAACACAAGACCCTCCACATAAGACACATCATCATCCAACTCTACCTCCACTAGATGAAGCACTAACTCGGTATCAGCATGGCACTTCCTCAACATTGACACATGAAACATCAGATGCAACTTGTGCAACTCATGTGGTAACTCCAACTTATACGGCACCTTCCCAACATGTGCCACCATAGGGTAAGGTCCCATATATATGGGTGGCAACTTACCCTTCTTCCCAAACCTCAAAACACCCTTCCAAGAAGAGACCTTGAGGTACACTATGTCTCCCACTTGTAATTCTAAGGGCATATGACAAGTATCTACATATGACTTCTGCCAATCCTAGGCTGCTTTCAACTACTATTGTATCATCTTTATCTTCTCTATTGTATGCTACACAAGATCAGGACCAAGAAGTTGATATTCATCAATCTCATACCAACACAATGAAGACCTGCAACATCTCCCATATAGTGCCTCATAAGGTGCCATATCAATGCTCCTCTGATAACTGTTATTGTAGGAAAACTCTATCAAGATGAGGTAGACATCCCAACTACCCAAAAACTATAACACACAAGCTCTCAACAAGTCCTCCAAAGTTTTTATTGTCCTCTCAGACTGTCTATTTGTCTGTGGGTGGAACGCAGTGTTGATCGTCAATTGCATACCCAAAATTGTGTGTAAGCACTCCCAAAAGTGACTAGTGAACTGAGGACCTCTGTCACCTCTGTCAGATACGATGGTAGTTGGGATACCATGCAAATGCACTATCTCATCATCATATATCTGTGCAAGCTTCTCTACTGTGTATGTTGTCTTCATTGGAAAAAGGTACGCTATCTTTATCAATCGGTCAACTATCACCCATATGGAGTCATGACCAACTAGGTGTCCTAGGAAGTCCAAACACAAAGTTCATCATAACACGATCCCATTTCCACTATGGTATAGGAAACAATTACAACGTCCATGTAGATTTTTGATGCTTCAACTTAATCGGTCGATACATCAGACACCTTGCAACAAACTCCACCACATCATGCTTCAAACCAGGCCACCAATACATATCTTTAAGGTTATGGTACATTTTGGTGCTACTTGGGTGCATAACATACATCTAAGAGTGAGCCTCTTCCTAAACCATCTTCCTCAAACTATCCCATCCTCTGCCCCATATGAACCATCACGTTGCTTGCTATCAAACTCTACTCGTATCTAATGTATCATAGTATCACTCTGTTATGCATCTCTAATATGTTACCTCAACGTAGGCTTCACTTGTAATTGTGCCCGCAAACCTACAAACAAGGAGACTTCCAATTTCATATTCATCTGACACAAGGATACCAACATGTCTCTCTTATGTCACACCAAGGAGCACAATTGTTCCTTATTCATAGATGATGATGATGATGAAGACTTCCCGGTCAAGGCATCTTCCACCACAATTGTGTTTCCTGGATGGTAATCTATGGTGCAATCATAATCTTTAATCAGCTCCATCTAGCATCTCTATCACATGTTCAACTCTTATTGTGAAAAGACATACTTCAAGTTCTTTTGATCTATGAATATCTGACACTTCTCACCATAAAGGTAATGTATCTAGATCTTTAAGGCATGAACCACTACAACTCACTCCAAAACATGGGCATAATAGTTCTCCTCATGCTTTTTCAACTGTCGTGATGCAAAAGAGATCACATTCTTCTCTTGCATCAACACGCAACCCAAACCATTCCTTGATGCATCACAGAAGACAATATAGCCTTTTCCTTGCTCAGGGAGAACCAACATTGGCGCACTAGTTAGCTTTTTCTTCAAAAACTAGAAAGTATGTTGAAAGTTATCATCTCGAACAAAAGGTGCATCTTTTCTTGTCAGCTTGGTTAAGAGTAATACTACTGCGCTGAAGTTCTTGAAGAACCTCCTATGATAGCCTGCCAAACCCAGAAAACTATAAACTTCTATAGGTATCTTCAACTGCTTCTACTCTATCACAGATTCAACCTTCTTGGGGTCCACATGAACACCCTCAACAGATATCACATGTCCTAGGAACGACACCTCCTTCAACAAAAATTCACACTTGTTCAATTTGGCATTCAACTGATGTAGTTTCAACAAGGTCAACGCCTAAAAAAGATGATACTCATGCTATTGGTTGTCTCTAGAGTCTATTAAGATATTGTCTATAAACACCACCACAATCTGGTCCAAATATAGCTGAAACACCCTATTCAGTAAGTCCATAAATTATGTTGGTTCATTGGTTAGCCCAAACGACATAATTACAAACTCATAGTGACCATACCAAGTCCTAAAGGCTGACTTGGTATGTCATCCGCCTTGATCCGTAAATTGGTGATATCTTGGTCTCAAGTCTATTTTTTAGAAGACTAGAACACCTTGTAATTGGTCAAATAGATCATCTATCTGTGACAAGGGATACTTGTTCTTTATCGTTACCTTGTTCAACTATCTATAGTCAATGCACAGTCTCATGGGCCCATCCTTCTTCTTCATGCATATCACAGGAGAACCCCATGGAGACATGCTCAGTCTGATAAATCCTTTCTCAAGTAGCTGTTGCAACTGTTTCTTTAACTTTGCCATCTCAATTGGTGTCATTCTGTACGGTGTCTGCATTATCAATTGCATGCCTAGAACTATATTAATTTCAAAATCAATCTCTTAAACTGGATGAATGCTTAGAAACTCATCAGGATTTAGGTCTTCAAACTCATGAACAACTGACACCTCTTGGATACTAGGACTCCTTGCCTTGGCATCCACCACATGCGCCAAGAACACATCACAACCTTACCTCTTCAACTTCTCTACCACCATAGATGACACTAAACACATCATAAGGATCTTCCTATCTCCTTAGAAGGCCCACATCATATCGCCATCAACAAATGTTGCTTCTCTAGAACTATAGTCCAAAAAATCATGGGATACTTCTCCAAAGTATCCTTTCTAAGGATCACATCGAATCCATGCATGTCAAGTGGTATAAGATCCACTTGAATGTTGTCCCAGAAAAAGAAAGGACACATGAAGGACACACCTCCCGCAACTCAGAAGAACCAAACAATGAGGTTTCTAAATGAAGGCTATCACATCTATGATTAATAAGAAAAGAAAAATTATCAATCACTTCTCAAGTAATAAAAGAGTGCATCACACCTGGGTCAACCAAATCAGATATAAAGCAAGAAGAAGACATATCTGAATGAAATAACTCCATCTGACCTGTCACAACTCACGGGCTGACCACTCCTTCCAATTGACTCATGGTGTAGAATCAAGTCGTTGATTGTTGTCACCCATGTCCTCTTCTAGCCTATCCAGAAGAACCATCCTATGACACTTGTCCACGTCCTCGGCCTCCCCCACCGCTAATAAGCTATCTCTGCAAGCCCTACCCCAGTCTCAGCTGTTAGGTCACCTCATCATCCTTCACAAGGCAATACAGTCTTGTATTCTTGGTCTGTCCACATTTGTAGAAAATTTTGGTCTCATAACATGTTCTAGATGGCCCTATTACTGACACTGACATTATGTTATGGGTTACTTCTGATGGAAAACTGTGGCCTATGCCTTTACTTGGCAACCACTATGCATGCGCACTTGACCTTTGTTGTGATAATGGTGCTGAGAACCTAGCCTTCTTAAAGCCCCCATAAGACTGCCCCTGATACTGTGCCAATCTCTTATTGGCACTCACCTTACATTTCTCAACAACTAACCTCTCTATCCTCCTAAATGACTCCATGAACATGGAAAACTACTTACGGTCCTCCAAAGATGACACTATGGTAGTCAACTCTATGCTCAAGCCTTTCTTAAAATGTATGTACCTCTCCTGATCTATCGCTATCATGTGAGGACAAAACCTTAGTAACTCCATAAACTTTGCCTCATACTCATTGATTAACATGGACCTGTCAGATCCTCTCAAACTGGTTGATCTTCTCGTCAAGGTAGGTCTAAGGAAAATACCAACAAATGAACTCATGATGGAACTCCTCCCAACTGATAGCAGCACCATGCCTCTTCTCCTCCTTAATGGCCCACCAATGGCCAACACTCCCCTTCAAAAGATACACAACATGCTTCACCTTGTATTCCTTAGGGATGTTGAGGATCTTAAAGGCCTTATCCAACTCTATCAACCAAAGGTCAGGATTTACTAGATCTGTGGTACCATCATACTCCACATCCCCCAATTGCCTCAACCTCTCAAAGGTATTCATGGTTCCCAAAGATTCAACACTGGGAACAACTACCCTTGATTGTTGTTTGGGCATTCTGTGTGCCATGTGCATCATCGTGGCCATGAATTGCCCAAACAAGGACTGAAAGGCAGTGTTTTCCATCATGGTCGGGTCAAATTGGGGTTTCTCGAGCACTCCATCAACCCTCTCCTTCCTCCTTGCACCACCTCTAGGTGTGAAACACTGCTCTCAACATCATGTTCTTCATGTTCTCCAACCATCTTCTCTTCTACATAAGCTTAAGTTACCATTAACAAATTGGAGGATACTAGAACACACACAAACCCTAGTACTATGTCCATGTAGACTTAATGAACCTAAATCTCTTTCACCAACCTTAACTATGACACCATGACACGCCACAAAATGAGATTACTCAAAACCAAATGTAGAATTAAAACTAAATAACTAGATTACCATAAAACATAGGAAATTAAAACTGTCTGCACATAAACACAAAATTGGATCATATCACATCGGAGTTCACAAAAGCCACTTGTATATATATAACACCTGCCAAAAGATTATTACATATCATCATTCATTGTCTCTCTAGACACATCGTGTTACATATGGTAACCTGTTACATATACATACATGCCATATCTATACAACAAAGGCATATAGCCAAAGCATCGTCTCAATATACAACAACTACAAACTTCCCCAAGGACCTAGAGTATAGGGATGACACATAGGAATCTACTACAAAACACAAGAAGCTTATCCAGCCTTTACTCAACTACTGCTCCTCTTGTTGCTCAGCCTCAACAACAAGATCTCTACCTTGACGTACTCGATCGACTAAAATATTTGGAAACCCACAGGGTGAGACCAAATGTCCCAGCATGAGATATAACTCTCCGTCAACGTCTATTAAAAGCAAAAGTAGATCATACAAATCATATTAAACATGTTAAACATATTCAAATCAATGATATGTATTAACAAATAACACAGGTTAAGCAACATAGGGAAATTGCTCTAAGAAATAGGTCAATTAATATTCTAAGAAGGTATGCGAATAACATGTATAAAAATCAATTTCTCTTACCACATTATAGTTCAAGAAATTAGTAGAAAGATAAGGCAAAGGGGTCATCCAATATGAAGCATATTTTGACCCTAATCAAATATGACACTACTATGTTACACATTTTATGACACCCTAAGGATTTGAGTCCTACCACTCGAATATAACCGACCACTTCAGAGCTAAAATCGATGCCATACAAGGTCAATGGAAGATCTAGAAGCCACGACCACCCCAAAACCTCTTGGTCAGTACAAGAGAGACACCACAGAGACATATTAGTCAACTGCAAACAATGACATATGGTCAAGCTAAAGGATAGGCTCATGCATGGCCATCCCTATAAAACACCTAGCCCACCTTGGTACATGTCATGGCGCTAGAAGAATAGGCTCACACATGGATACTCTTAAAAAGAGGCATCACATGCAGTTAAACTGTTACCTACCACATATCACAAGGAGAAAAGCTCACACATGGCCATCTCATACCACCTGTAATTGTGGATGCAAGGAGATACTAGACTTACACCCCCACATTTTCAAAAATATGTGCTCTGAGTTTTCTGTAGGAATGACTCATTTCACCATCCAGTAATAAAACTGATAGTGGAATGGATCTATGGCACACGGTACCTACATGATTAGCATTCCACTTGATTAATTAAGACAATTGGGTATCTTTTAGCATTAATCAAGTTACAACGTGCAAACCAAAAACAAACTCTACAAGGATAAGGGAAAAGGTACAATTCCAGATGATATAAAATGAATGAGGTGTGAACTTGTCACATCATAATCACATGATACTTGTAGCACTGTCATTCATAAGGCCATCACCAATGTCACAAAGCCATACAAGGCTACCATTAATTTCTCATCACTATGGGATATCAATCCCTCAATCACATCATTAGAGGATATCATCTTGCACTAGACATTCATCCCTTACCAGGTCATAGGACCCATCACATCAATATGATCTCATCATGTTTCATTAAGTCTCATAGCCATCACCCTGTGTCATATGGTCACTACCATAGCATACACAATCTATGACATTCATTCAACTTGCAAGATTAGAATCACACAAGTAGGAGAGACAAAAAGTAATCTCATGCCCTTCATCCAATGAACTCAACAAGTATAGCATACCCTAAAATTAGGGTTAGGATTCACTTGTATACACGATTAGGGTTTTACATTCCAAAACTATCAAAAAACCCTAGGTATCTCACCTTCCCACATTTTTGGAACCTATAGGTCCACTACTATCATCATGGAAATCATTATTATCAACACATGCCATAACCCTTCATTAGTTGGATAAGGCATTGGGTCACAACCCATGTGATCAAAGTAAGGAAACACCTCATGATCAAGACCAAAACCAATTGACCAAGCATAACGACAACACCCCAATGGCTGAAGGGATCCAAGGTCAAAGACACATCATCGATCAAGAGAAACACCAAAGGCAACACCCAAAACCAATTGACCCAAAGCCATTAACACATGTCAAGTGATTGTTGAGAAACCCTACATCAAATGAAATAATCAATTCATGCGACCGAAGGAAACCAACCTTACCTTGATCAAAGGAAACCAAACAGTGAAGAGAACATCCATTTCAATCGGTCGAAGAAGACCAACTACCTTATGCGACAAAAAAGGATCAACGTTCTATGCGACCAAAACCAAAGGAACCACTTCATTCGACCAAACTCAAACCAAACCTTCACAACAAGATACACCACATGAACGACATTTCATAATAGAGAAACAAACCATCAAAACAAAGATTAACATCATGAAAATAGAACTTTTTGAGAAAGAGAACTCATTAGGGAAAAGAACACATTCAAAACCCTAAAGTTAAGTGTCCTTGTCACCAACATTATAACCATTATATGGTCAACAAAATGTTAGAATCAAGCACATGAAAATAGAATGAAAATTCCACCTTATACAAGGTAACCAAACCATGACCCAAGATGACAAAAACCAAGGTTAAAAATTTCATGCCAAACCATCATCTTCTCCATAACTTAGATTTTTGGGTAGGTGAATTAGGATTTAAGCAAGGAAGAAAGCACATGCAAGATCAATATAAAAAATTAACCCAAATCAAGATAACATCATCAACAAAAAAATATTACATTTTATAATGAGTTGCATGTAGGATTAAAGTGTTATAATTAGAGAAGGAAGATAGTTATGTAACCCACCTTAGATGATTATTACACCACCTCCAAGAAAAGCTCCAAAAGCAAGAGAGAAAACCCTAGCTTTGATATCCTACACGATCTAGGTAGTCACCACCTCAAAAGAGAAGAAAAATTAGAGGTTAAAGGGCAAGAAAAAGAACCAAAAACTCAAGGCCGAAAGGAATAAGGAAGGGAGAGAAAGGGAGAAGATCTTGATATCACTCAGGTACTACAATGGAGAACCATGGATTCAACCTCTATGGAGATAAGTCTTATAAAAGACCACCATGCAAAACCATGTATTAGGCCAAGACAAGAAAGGAGATAAGGTTTTTAAAGAAAATGAAATCAAGAGACGGAATCCTTTACCAAGGATCAAATAACCACCAACAAAGAGTTTCTCCAAGCTTGAATAAACATATGCAAGGGATCTCGACCACCAAGTACCAAGGATGAGCTTCTCCTCAACACCAAGCACACAAGGGACGAGCACAAGATGGAAGAGAGAAAGATGAAGGCTAAAAGAGATACTTGCATGTGTAGGAGAGAGGTTATATACTTAATAGAATTAGAGAGATTGAAGGGTTGAGGTGTCGCGCACATAAGTGCCACATGTACACCAAAGAACTGACATGCACCCACTAAAACCATGCATGCAAGATAGGTCATAAAAAATTAGGTAAACACGGTGACCTCACTAGGTTATGGATGACCTTTGATCAAAAAGGACCATGGACAAAAAGGCACATGGTCACAGAGAAACCAAGCAACCCACACAAACTAAGTGACCAAACCCTAGGTCAAGTGACCCAAAGGAAGAGATACATACCTTATGCAATTCTAGAGATCTCAAAGAATCAACCAAAACTCATGTGACTATAGATAAAACACCAAGGGACAACAAGGATGGTCATTGAATGACCCAAAACCAAACGATCAACACAAGGGTCAACAGAAACCTAGGGCATCAAGGCAACCCTAGAAACCACTCTCAACATTTCACCACTTCTCTCCTAAAAAACCAAAGAATAAAAAGGTGCCCCAAGGAACAACCTTCTCTCTCATGATGCCAAGTTATGCAAGATACATTCTACATGTGACAAATTGAAAGATAACCCCTCAACATGGGTAAATTGCAACCAGGTCCAAAACAAGCACATATATAGAAAAATTGGCTCAAACATTATTCAAATAGGACTAAACTTAAAACATAAGCATGTCACATGTTATTAAGACATCTCAAAGAATTATATTCAAGTTTAAGCATCTTATTAAGCAAGGCAAGCATTATCAAGTACTAAGCTAAGTTAAGGGTCTTACACTTGGGCCTTCCCTCAGAATTCATATCCACCTAGGAGGGAATGATAGATGCATTTTCTTAAAGATATTTCCCTCCACATCAGACACATGATCTAGTTGGGAGGATCTACAACTTTAAGAAGCATGTAGAGGAGTCTTATTCAAAGGTCTGGGAGAGATTATAGAATATGTTGATGAAGGTCCCTCATCATGGGATTGACCCTTATGAACAAGCTGAGACATTCTACTACGTGATGCATAAAGGAGAAAGAACTACACTTGATAGTGCGGGAGCATGATTTTTTCTCAAAAATAAGGCATCTAGGTGCCATAAAATCTTAAAGAACATGGCTAAAAATTAGTCATGGGGAGAAAAGAGAGAAACTCCAACAACCATTAAAACTATCAAAGAATCTAAAGAGTCCACAATGCTGAAAGAAAAGATGGAAAACTTTGTCAGGAAATTAGATCAAAAGATAAGAAGCTCATCAGGAGGTGAGGAAGAAGAATGCATGTATATGCGGAAGCAAAACTATAGAGGTAGAAATGGATATTCATGAAGGAAGGATCCTAAATTTTAATGGAAGGATCCCAACAATTTTTAGTAGGATCTATCTCAAGCACAACATGCCAAGCCACAGTAGGGCAGTGCACAATAGCAGTATCAGCAGGATAGGGGTCCCAAAAAGATAGACTATATAGAGGACATGCAAGACAAATTGGTCAATCAAAATGAGACAATTACAGGCCAAACATAAAGGAACTTGCAGAATCAAGGGGCACAGTTCTGCAACATGGAAAATCAAATTTATCATACAGAAGAAGTAGCTTCTTTGGAGAAGACAAAATAATAAGGTTTCCCATCAAATACTAACATTACATCTACTAACCAATAGGTGAAGACAATATTTCTCCATAATGTCAAGGTGTTGTTGAAAGAACAAAAGACAATCCAAGAAAATAATAAAAAGGTTGGTGACACGAGAGCACTGTCAGCTAGTTATCCCCTTGAGCAGGACACCACACTACAGAGAAGGAACTGGTAGAGGAAGCCAAGAATCAGATGAAGTTAGGAAGGAGTCTTATGTGTTACCTCATCATAGGAATATGGTGACTCTAATACAATTCCCTAACTATTTGAAGAAAAAGAAGGCTGACCAGCAGTTTGAGAAGTTTCAAGATACTTTTAGAAAACTCCATGTCAACATACCCGACAGATGCAATAGAATAAATTTCATCATATGCAAATTTTTGAAGGACATGATCAGTAAAAAGGAGGATCGATGATTCGGATCTAGTGGTGTTGAAAGAAGAGTCCAGTGCACTTATATAGAGGAGATTGCCACAAAAGAGGCAAGATCTAGGTTGCTCTAATATACCGTGTTACATTGGCAATATTAAATTTGGTGAAGCTTTCTGGGCATTCATAAATATCAGGCTCGGGACAACATTCAAGAAATTGAGGCTGAAGGAATCTAGGAAGAGCAACATGACCATACAATTGGCAGATAATTCAATGGTGAGGCATATATGTATATGTGATGATATGTTAGTGAAGGTTGACAAATTCATCTTCCCAGTAGATTTTATTGTGATGAAAATACATTATGACCATGACAATGAGCTACTCTTAGGGGGTCCATTCCAATATGTAGTAGATATGATCCTTGAAATGGGCAGAGGAAGACTGACATTGGGCATTCAGGACAACTGCTTTGGAATAAAGATGTTGGGCTGTCAACCAATGGCTGGTGAAAAGGCACAGTGCCACATGTTGCAGCAATTGAACATCAAGGTGTCCTTATTTTTAGGGAAGCCATTTCTAGATATGGCTCACATAATGACCAAAGAGCAAAAGGGCACACCAATAGTTGATAACATGGAGAATACTAAGCAAGTTTTCTTAATAAACATAGTGAAATATCCTAATGATTCAGAATAAGAAGAATGCCCTATGACAATTGAAGAGGCAAGATCTTCCACTCTCACACAAGCATATCCACAACTACCATTAGATGCATGTATCATGAACTTGGTGGATGATTACACTTATCGTCATTCTCTTGATGAGGGCACCCTTTTTATGAAAGAATTTCCATGCTTGTACTCCAGGCACTATGAAAATTTGGGACCACCTCCACCACCATTGATCCTGTCATTGTAGTACCCCCCCGAGCTTGAGATGAAGCATCTTCCTCCATATCTGAAGTATATTTTCTTGGCGATAGATAAGAATCTCTACGTCATCATTTCATCTTCATTGAGCATGCACGAGGAGGAGTAGTTTCTTGCTATGCCAAAGAACCAACACACAACATTTGGGTGGTCTATTGCAGATATCAAGGGGATATCTCCTATCTTTTGTAGCATAAGATTCCAGTTGAAGAAGGACCTAAACTGATAGTACAACCTCAATGGAGTTTCAATCCGATCATGAGTGAGGTAGTCAAGAAACACTAAGTGAAGCTCCTATCACCATGTATAATTTATGCTATTTCTAATTCAATAAGGGTTATCCCAACCCAAGTATTTACTAAGAAAGGGCGGATAACAATCACCACAAAGTCAGCGAGTGAGTTCATTTCAACTAGGCTAGTGACTGGGTGGCGTGTGTGTGTTGATTGTCTCTGATTGAATATTTCCATGCTAAAAGATCATTTCCCACTTTCTTTTATTGACCAGATCCTTGAGAGGTTGTCTGATTGCTCTTATTTTTGTTTTCTTGATGGGTATTTCGGGTATAATGAAATTTCCATTGAACCAATAGATCAATAAAAGTCCACATTAACTTCCCCCTATGTAACTTCTGCTTACCGTCAGATGCCTTTTGGCCTTGTAATGCACCGACGACATTTGAGAGATGTATGTTCGCTATTCTTTCAGACATGGTATAACATTGTCTTGAGGTTTTTATGGATGTTTTTTTGGTGTTTAGAGAATCATATGAGGATTGTCTTGCCAGTTTTGACAAGGTTTTACAAAGGTGTCAAAACACTCACCTCATTTTGAATTGGGAAAAATGTCACATGATGGTGAGTGAGGGGATAGTTTTGGGACACAAGGTGTCCAATAAAGGAATGGAAGTTGATCCAGTTAAGATAGAGGTGATATATAAACTTCCTCCACCATCATCGATGAAAGTGGTTAGGAGTTTCTTAGGAAATATCAATTTTTATTAATAATTTATAAAAGATTTGTCAAAGATCACCAAACCGCTTTCTCAACTGCTCGAGAAAGATGTTGAATTTGATTTTGATTAGTGATGCTTGAAGGCTTTTGAGGTGTTGAAGGAGAAATTGGTGTTTGCACTGTGGTACAGACTCCATACTGGATCCATACATTTGAATTAATGTGTAATGCATTAGTCTATGTGGTAGGGGCTGTTTTGGGGAAACACAAAGACAAAACCCATGTTGTCATATGTTATGCATCGAAAACCCTTAATGATTCCCAACTCAATTAGACTACAACTGAAAAAGAACTTTTGGCTATGGTGTTTTCTTTTGAAGAATTTCATCAATACTTAATAGGGGCCAAGGTGATAGTTTGGACTGACCACTCAACTATTAAGTATCTTTTGTAGAAGAATGATGCCAAACCTAGATTAATAAGGTGGATTTTTCTACTGTAGGAATTTGATATAGCAATTAAAGATAAGGTTGTGACAGAATGTGGTAGATGATCATGTCTAGTTTGGAAAGAGTGGATGAGATGTATTTGGTAATACCCATTGTTGAGGAGTTTCCTGATGAATTGGTGTTAGTTTTACAAAAGAAAGACCCATGGTTTAAAAACATAGTGAACTACTTGGCATGTGGAAAGATACCATAAGATTGGGGATATCAGGATAATAAGAAATTCTTCCACTCCTTGAGATTTATGTTTGGGATGAATTGATTTTTCTCAAGCAATGTAGGGATGGAATTCTGAGGAAGTGTGCGTCCAGAATGTCAGTTTGAGAGCATATTGGCACATTGCCACTCCTTACATATAGGGGGACACCATGCTAGCTCAAGGATGATGGATAAAGTCTTTGAAAGTGGTTTTATTGGATACCACTAATTAAAGATGCTTATAATTATGTGCAATGTGATGCATACCAGTGTGCATGGAATATATCTAGGAGATACAAAATGACCTAGAATACCTTTAAGGAAATAGAGGTTTTTGATTAATGTGGGATTGAGTTAATGGGACCTTGCATGTCTTCAAATTCTAACCTATATATTCTACTTGTAGTGGACTATGTGTCTAAGTGGGTGAAGCAATTCCAACCCGCACTAATGATGCACATGGTTTCCAAATTTGTAAAAGACCACATTTTTAGTAGGTTTGGGGTGTCGAGAGTTATGATTAGTGACGGGGGATCTCATTTCACAGATAGAAAATTTGGAGATTTTCTGAGTAAGTATGGAGAGAGGCACTAGGTAGGAACATTGTATCATCCCCAGACCCAAGATCCAGTTGAGGTGTCTAATAGAAAGATTAAGAAGATTTTAGAAAAGATTGTCTCAACAAGTAGGACCAATTGGAGCATGCAGTTGAATGATGTTCTCCGGGAATACAGAACAAATGATAATAAACCAATAGGAACAACCCCTTGTTGGTTGGTCTATGTGAGAGGTTTTCATTTACTTGTGGAGTTGGAACACAAAGCCCAATGGGATTTAAGAAAGTTGAATTTTAATCTTAATAGTGTAAGGAAAAAGTGCATGTTGGAGCTAATGAATTGGATGATCTTAGGCTAGATTAAAATGAATGATCTATGATATACAAGGACATGTCTAAGAAAGTTCATGATGGACATATACTTCATAGAGTGTTTACTCTTAGACAAAGGGTGCTTTTGTTCAATTCTAAAATGAAACTGCATCCAGGAAAATTAAGATCGGGGTGGAGTGGTCCTTATGTGGTTTTTAAGGTTTTCCCTCATTGAGCAATAGAAATTAGTGATGGGGTTGAGTCATTTCTAGTAAATGGACAATGTTTAAAACATTACTACCGAGGAAAGTTTCTCCATGATGAAGAGGAGTTGAAGCTCAAGTTAAGATTCTACACGATCTGATCATCGAGCCTAGGATGTAAAACAACTTAACAAGGGTGCTTGTTGGGAGGCAACATGATTTTGTTTTATTTTTGATTCTATCTCTTACATGCTTTTTAGGGGTTCTCATTGTATAAAGTTTGCATTCAATTTATTAAAAGTCTTTGGATATTAAAAAGGTATCATGATCATTTTTGTTTGGTGTGCAAGCAATTGAAAAGTCGGTACCACCGACACACCTAAGGGTGATGTGAAATTCAGTAGTAAAATTTGTGAAACATTTCGGTATCATCAAGACAACAGTCAGTGGCACCAAGTTTGCACAAAAAATCACCATGAAAGTTTGCCAATTGCTCACTACCATCAACACCCCAGTCAGTGGCACTGATTCCTTGTATAGCCAAAATCTAAAACCACTGTGGGAAGTCAGTACCACCGACACCATCATAAGTAGCACCGACAATTTGAGAAGCTCCAAGTTGAAAATATTAAGGAGGTCATTTGAGAGCACCGACAAATTAACAACTCAGTACCACCAACCCTAAGAGTCAGTGGCACCAACACTTTTCATAGGAGTGATTGAGATACAACTCGGTGCCATTAAAAAACTATAAGTGGCACTAAAACAAGAAAACACAGAATCCATGGACATCAAGATCAATGCGCTAAATCATTTCTATCTAATGGTCGATGGTACTGATTTGATGACTCATACCAGATGTCAATACCACTGATACACCATCGATACTACCAATAGGGAGCTATCCGTGCATTGATACATCAACAACCACAAGCCATCAGTACCAACAATTGATATCAATACGCATGGATTGGGGGACAACTTGGTGCCACTGATGACCATGTCGGTGGTACCGACACGGTGCGTCAGGCCTAATCGCAAGCTATAGAAAGGGAGGTGTAGAACACACCCACATCACCTCCCTTGCATTCTCAGAGGCAACCCATGTTGTATGATGCTTGGAGTCTTCCCCAAGCTCTCTTCTTAATCTATATTATCTCTTTGGATCCATGGCTTCAAAGAGGTCAGCTTCATCGGTGGGAGTAGCCAACCTGATGGTTCCAAAGATGACACACATGGATTTCATCAACAAGTATCAAGAGAAGTTGTTCTCTAGCATGATGAAAAAATAAATCATACCCACACGGTATGGTGACCGAGCCTTCCTCGAGGACACAAGCTTCACCAAGAGTCTTCATCAAGTCTGTGTTGGACAAGACACAATGGGTGATTACCCTTTATTTGGTGATTGTCCCACCTACTAGGAGATCGTCTATGAGTTCTTGGAATCCTTCGAAGTCTGTTGCATCCCTGAGTATAGGGAAGGTTGGGAGGAAGGATCGGTGCGCACCTCACATTGGCAGAATTCAATGCAATCTATGGGTGGCCATTGGACAAAGGGTGTTCCACCCCCAGCACCTTCAACTTCACATGGGCATGGAGGCTTATGACAAACCTAACACAATGGTTCAAAATCAACTAGAATCAATCGTCAGTCATAGATATCAAGCATCCATTCACATAGATTTTGCATCGCTATCTGATGAACACCATCTTCTCCAAATGTACACAAGGGAAAGGGAAGGTGCAACAAGTTGATCTCTTCATCTTTTGGGCATTCTTGTACAAGGGACAAGAGAAGGTGGACCTATAGCAATATTTAGTTCTCCTAACCATGGAACAAGGGACATGTAGCA
This sequence comes from Alisma plantago-aquatica, assembly GCA_963693085.1. NCBI lineage: Eukaryota > Viridiplantae > Streptophyta > Magnoliopsida > Alismatales > Alismataceae > Alisma > Alisma plantago-aquatica. Next base: position 583,375,397 of record OY856412.1, read on the forward strand.
AGAATTACTCGCTCTCGCAACATAATTCACTATGTAATATAATATGAACCCCACTCTTATAGAAGTTTAATCATTAGTTAGGTGCTCTAACAATATCTATGGGCTATATCCTTCATAGTTGTAAGCCCTCTCTTGAGGTGCGGTCTAATAAATTTAAATATATGACTTGTCCAACCCTTAATCCCTTTTTCAAAGAAAATAATAGTCTAAGAATTCACCTATGGTGGTCAAACATAGATAATGTAACATCTCTAACCTGGGTTATGGCATAAACCTAGACGTTTTGCTTAATTAAGTTATTTATAAACTTGTTTTAATCTTTTGAAAAGTAATTAAGATTCAAGGAGAGTTTAATTTTCAAGTTTGAGCTTATTTGCAAACTGTTTGTGCATTATATGATAGTTTGGGTGTAAATTGCAATTTACCCAAGATGAGGGGTTATATTGCAATATGTCACATGTTGAACGTGCCACAAGTTCTTTATCATCATAAGATAAAGAATGACACTAAGGGGTGGCTTTTGGAAAGCCTAAGTTCCAAGTTGAAGCTTGTTTGAATAATGCTTATTCCTTGTATACCAATTTTGGTACAAATTGCAATTTACCCAAAATGTAGGGTTGATATGCAAATTACTACCTCTAGAGTGTCCCTACTCTCTCATACAATCATCTAGCGGAGATATAAATAAAGAGGCACCGTGTTTGAATCATATTTGAGTGATGGTATTCTTGGTGATGAAAAGACCAAGAAGAGTTGTATAGTTGAAACCCCAAAATGAGTTATATTGAGTTGTATTGAGTTGTAGAGCTTAGATGGGAGTGCCTATCGGCCAAAAAGTCATAAAGAAGGTCCCATATAATTTTTTAAACTCTTGGCAGAGGCCATGATGAGTTAAGCACATCAAGAATGTGATGGATATCAGTTTAAAACTTTTCGTGGAAAAGTTGTATCGGATTGTGAATAAAGTGATGTTGGGTTGAAATATCTTGTTCAACAAGATAACTAATGGCCAAAATATTATACCTATATTATCCCTAAGAGGTTTTCATTTCAATATAAATATGTGTGCATGAATGTACACGTGTCAACCCATGCATGGACATGTGTCACCTAGTAGTATAAGGTGATGATACCTCTTATAAACTCTCTCTCGTGAGCCCCAATTATATATACCACTCCTTTCACCTACTAGTGAAACTTTTCGAATACTAAAACTTGATTTCTCTTAGATATCATGCATAGTAGTTGAGGAGCAAGGAGGAGCTTGAGCCTTAAGCTTAAGGTGATGTCATGGTCATCTTCAACCTTGGTTGAAGCATGAATCTCGGGTTGTGATTATTCCTTTATTTTCTTCTTCACTAAGTTCTTATCTATGGTGATTCTTTGCATATAGAGGAGTTGTGAACAAGTATTGGATCTTTGATAAGTTCATCTTCAACATTTGGAACGTGAAGATTTGGAGCTTGGATCTTTGAAGTTGTTCTTGAGGCGGGTTATATAACTTGAACCCAATCATGTTATTATTCACCTTCAATCTTGCTATACTTGTTGATCTACTTTCAATTTCAATTTTTCTTGAATGATTTATGATTATATGAGTTCTAATAGTTGCATAGGGTTGTTGTCCATGAACTAGAATAGTAAGGGACGAAAGTCTAGATCTTGATGATGATGACATCATCATGGCACAAATTGATATTGGGTTTAAGCACCTCTAACTCGATGTGGTACTGAAACCCAATATGGTGATATGAAATCTATTATACCTTCGAACCCCACACCCCTATTGTTTTGTACATTTGGGTTGTTTGAAAAAGGACTAACCAGTTATCTAGGTTGTCACTCAAGACATGGTAGTTTGATACTTTGAAGGTTTGAAAAAGGTATGAGCATAAGGGTCTAACCCGATATGTAAAACCCTACACTTGAGTAACCCGATATAAGTGACACACACACACACCTCTTGCCCCATATGGTGGAAGCACCTCAAAACCAATATGAAGGTAAACACCTAAAATCCGATATACTTGATTGAGTAACACATGAAGTGTGTTATGTCAAATGATGCATTAATATGTAAAGAGTTTAATGTATTTTGATAACTGTAGGCCAATGTACCTTGAGAAAAGGGTTGATCCAACTTAATAAAGTATGATGTAATCAATATCCTAGTGAGGATGAGAGAGAAACTCATACTTTGTGTGATAATCATTTAATGATAAATGATGAGAATAAACAAGTATGATTGAATACTTATGATATCAATGTATGCTCCTAATATATGTGGAGCTATGAATTAGGATCTTGATTCTTGATAATATGAGCTTGAAACCCTAATTAGCTAAAAAGGGAAACCCTAACCCTAATAACGGGAAGGTTGTATTTCTATAGTATTGCATGGTGATGATATGTACTTGATATTGTTTTTATCATGAAATACTAACCATACAGGTATCATGTAACGTCTCAGGATTTGAGGCCTCAAATATAATGATCTTAAAAGGAATGATTGGACTACCCATATCACCAAGGTGGACCTCATTTTTGGGAATCCCATCACTAAAGAACTCCATAGTTAAGTGTGCTTAGCTTGGAGTAGTACTAGGATGGGTGACCAGTCGGGAAGTTGATCCCGACTTGTGTATGAGTGTAGACAAAGCGCATAGTTAAGGCTAGTGGTGGTCTATGGGTCCAGTCATCATTCGTGAAACTCTACTAGAGCCTAGGGCAGTAGGCCCGAGCATTACAAATGGTATCAGAGCCATAACCCCTCTAGTAGGTGGGGCCCACATGGGCATGTGGCATGCCAGTCTTGAGTCGTGCGGTCCAGGCATGTTGGAAAGGGTTGTCCATGGTTGATGTAGCCACCCTTGCGCTGGTATTCCATGATCGGGAGTTGGGTGTCCATGGGCCATTCTGGGTCTACATTTAAATGGGGAAGTATTATGAGGCCACATAGTTGATCCTTGACGAGGATGTCAAGAGTCTAAGTGGGGGAGATTGTAACATCTCAGGATTTGAGGCCTCAAATATAATGATCTTAAAAGGAATGATTGGACTACCCATATCACCAAGGTGCACCTCCTTTTCAGGAAGCCCATCACTAAAGAACTCCATAGTTAAGTGTGCTTAGCTTGGAGTAGTACTAGGATGGGTGACCAGTCGGGAAGTTGACCCCAGTTTGTACATGAGTGTGGACAAAATACACAGTTAAGGCTAGTGGTAGATTGTGGGGCCAATCATCATTCCTGAAACTCTACTAAAGCCTAGGGCAGTGGGCCCGAGCGTTAAATATAATGAGATGATGAGCATAGCCAGGTATGAGCTATGATGTTTCATTAGATACAGATTAAATGGGCCTTTTGATCCATGTGAAATACTTGTGCAACAAGTATAATTTATACCTGGGTCTGAGGACCTAGAGGTAATAGTTACCTAATAAGAGGTGACAATGTTCAACGATAAAATAAGGGTTTGAATACCCAGATCTAGCAATGATGATGATGATAATGTTAAGTGATGAAAATCCTAAGTAATGTGATAAGGGACTGAGATCCCGAGTGTTATGCATTCAATGTGTTCTAAAGATTATGAAAGTACTTGACAAATGTATTACACCTATCTTTGTAGCATCTGTTATAATTCATGCTTGTAACTTGGTTGATGTTAAAAGATACTGTAATTCACCTAAATAATCAAGTGAAACCTTATCATGTAGTTTCCCTGGACATATATCCATTTAGTGTCAGAATTTGGTGAATGGTGAAATGAGTTTAACTCAGAGAGTATATTTTTGAATATGTGGGGGTAATGGGAGAAAATATACTTATGTCCAAATAGGGATTGTTGTGTGATCTCCCTCATCATCATAAGAGTATGGCTATATGCCATTACTCAATATTAATATACCGAGGTCATTGTGTGACCTCCCTGAAGAGAATGCATGATGCGGCTGTAACTCTATAGCGAAGATGCCACTATACCCTGGAAAGCTAATTATAGTTTGGCACGTGATGTCACTTCTAGTGGTCTCATACTAACCGAGATAGATGAGGTCTTGGAAGCCGGCTCTTCCTTTGACCTTGTATGGTACCGATACTTTACATAGCCATGGTCGATTGCAGCATAAGTGGTATACCTAATCTCCTTAGGGCATAAGTGTGATTGTAAATATGTAATAAGCTCTGTAGCATATTTGATTAAGGAATAAACACAGAAACATTGTTTGATGTTACACTACTTTTATACATCTTAAATGGATAGATGTTATATGTGTTCTTCATATTCCTTATAAAGTGAATAGATGATTTATTGCTCTATCATAGATAGCTACTTTGCTTTAAAATATGATATTGCTTTGTTCTACTTATAAATAATGATTAATTTTGATTATTAATATAAAAGATCATCTGCTCAATTTTATACTATTTACCTGTGGTAATAATGTTCCTGGCGGAGAGTTATATCTCTTGTTGGGACTTGTGTCTCACCCTATTGGTCCCAACATTTTTAGGTGGACGTGGACAAGGAGGTAGAGACCGTACTACAGAGGGAGGACAAAAACAATAGGGACAATAGTAATAGCTCAGGTTGAGTGTGTTGTCTGTCGTGTCTTGTAAATAGAAGTCCTATTTGTCATCTTTGTACTCTCATGTCCTTAGGAGTTAGTACACAATGGTTTTATAAATGATATGAGATTTTGGCTTGTATGCCTCAAGGTTTTATGGTTTTTATGTATATGTTTGGGAAAAGCAATTGGTATATGATATCCTTGAGATGAGATGGTACAATGTATGTACAATGTGAACCATGATGTATATATTGCTTTGGTTCTTTCCTTAAGAGTTTCTTGGCTAGGGATATCTTTGCAAAATGGTTTTATTTTTTAGTGATTTTCGTTAATCTACTACTAATGGTTATTCTACGTAATTACTTTATGATTTGACTATCAGTTTGATAGTGGTCGTCATAAGATTTTAGTATCAGAGCCTAAGGTTCGTTGAGTCTATAGAGACATAGATTAAGGTTGTTGAGTCTATTCTAGTGTCCTCTAGTTTATCATATAGTGACTTTTGCTCATATATGAGAAGAAGTAAAGCTGAAAGATGGTTGGAGCACATGAAGAACATGCTGCTGACAGTGGTATTGTTGTACCAAGAGAAGGTGTAAGGGAACAAGCTAGAGAGGAATCAGTGCCTGAGAATCCCCATCTTGATGAAGCCATGCTAGAAAACCCAACCTTTCATGCTCTTTTTGGGTAGTTCATGACCACAATAACACATATGGCAGGACGAATGCCAGTACCAGCAGCTAGGGCACCAGCTTCCAATGAGGGACATGGGTCTGGTAAGACCTTTGAGCGGTTACACCGGGTAGGATCCACCGAATACGCCAGTGCAGATGACCCAACAGAAGCATATTTATGGCTCGCTAAGCTAGAAAAATCCTTTAGAATCCTTAGCATCCCATAAATTGATAAAGTTAGGCATGTTGTGTATCTTTTAAAAGGAAGTGTTGGCCATTGGTGGGCCATTAAAGAAAAGAAAAGACCGGGTGTTGAGGTCAGATGGGAAGAGTTCTGATGTGAGTTTGTCAGTAGATACTTTCCCAGGACTTATCTGGATGGGAAAATCTCACAGTTTCAGCATATTAATCAAGGACTAATGAAGATTAGTGAGTATGAAGCTAAGTTCATGGAGCTTCTGCGGTTTTGTTCACACATGGCTACTATAGAGGAGGAGAGGATTCAACATTTTGAGGAGGGTCGGAATGTTGAGTTATCTACAGTTGTAGCTACTCTAGAGAATAGAGAGAGGTTTTCCACCTTTGTGGAGTCAGTTAGGCAGATAGAGAGGTCCATGACTAAGAAATGTGAGGCTAATAGTTGGAAAGGACCTCCCTAATTCTAGGACCAGAGGTCTAGAAGTTTCAAGAAACCAAGGTTTTCCTGCACCATTAGCGCCAAAGAGGTTCAATGCATAGGCACAATGGACGTCAAGCAAGGGTAGAGGCCATAGTTTTCTACCAAGTGGAGCCCATAGTACGACATCAATGTTAGTAACATGACCATCTAGACCACAGTAGGACATAAACTGCTTCCAGTGTGGGCAGAAAGGACATATGATAAGGGATTGTCCAGTTAGAGACATGGAGGTAGCCCAACCACCAAGGTAGAGTCAACAAGGCTCTCAAAGGCAACAGTTTAGCAGAAGCACACGAGGATGTGGCTAGGCATCCCAAGAAGGTTCATCTAGACCAAACAACAGAGCACAAAGTCAGCAACAGGCAACGGTGAGATTCTATGTTATGAATCAGCCAGAGGTAGTAGTCAATCCATGAGTCGTGATAGGTTAGATGGAATTGATTCATTATGATATGTCTTCATCTTGCTTCATATATGTTTTGATTGATCCGAGTGCTACACATTCCTTTATCACTCGAGAAGTGATTCATGATTGCAATATGACTGTCAGTTGTAGAGCAGATAATCTGTTTTTAGAAACTCTGTTAGTTGGATATGTAGTGTTGCGGGAGGTATGCTCTCCTTGTGTTCTTTCTTTTTCAGAACACATCATTCAGGTGGATCTTATACCACTTTATATGCATGAGTTTGATGTAATTCTTGAGATGGATACCCTAGAAAAGTATAAGGTTGTCTTGGATTGTGGTTCCAAGCTAGCTATGTTCACAGACAGTAATGAGACATGGGTCTTTCAGGGGCATAGAAAGATTCTTCCAACCTATCTAGTATCAACAATGGTAGCTGAGAGACTGATGTGACAAGGATGTGAAGAATTCTTGGACACATGTGGTAGATACCAAAGCCAAAAGTCCTAGTCTTCTTGAAGTTTCTATTGTTAGGGAATTCAAGGATGTGTTTCCTGAAGAATTTCCAGATATACCTCCACCTCAAGAGATTGATTTCGAGATTAATCTAATTTTGGGTACGCAACCCATAGCCCAAACACCTTATAGGATGGCCCCTACTGAAATCAAAAAACTCAAGAAATAGTTACATGAGTTGCTTGAGAAAGGTTTCATTTGACTGAGTACTTCTCCATGGGGTGCTCCAGTTCTTTTTGTTAAAAAGAAGGATCTGTCTATGAGATTATGCATAGACTATAGACAACTTAACAAGGTGACTATAAAGAACAAATATCCTCTGCCAAGGATAGATGTTCTATATGACCAGTTGCATGGTGCAACAATGTTCTCTAAGATAGATCTAAGGCCAGGATATCATCAATTATGTATCAAGGATAATGACATACTTAAGTCAGCCTTTAGGACAAGGTACGGCCATTATGAGTTTGTAGTTATTTCATTTGGACTAACTAATGCACCAGCTACATTCATGGAGATGATGAATATAATCTTTCGGTCATTCCTTGATCAGTTCATAGTGTTATTCATAGACGACATCTTGATATATAGTAGAGATGGCCAACAACATGGACAATACCTTCATCAAGCCTTGACTTCATTGAGACAGCACAAGCAATATGCTAAGTTTAGTAAGTGTGAGTTCTGGTTGTCAGAAGTTTCCTTCCTAGGACACATCATATCTGCTTTAGGAATTTGTGTTGATCCACACAAAGTGGAGTCTTTTTTAGAGTGGGAACAACCCAAGACACCAACTGAGATTGGCAGTTTCTTAGGTCTGGCAGGTTACTATAGAAGGTTTATTAAATACTTCAGTTCTATAGCATTACCCCTAACTAGGTTGACCAAGAAGGAGGTTCCTTTTGTCTGGAATGACAAGTGTCAACGCTCTTTCCAGTTGTTGAAAGAAAGGTTGACTAGTGCACCTGTGTTAGTTTTACCTGAGTAGGGAAAGGGATACATTATTTTTTGTGATGCCTCTTAGAATGGTCCAGGATGTGTGATGATGCAGAGTGATCATGTAGTTTCTTTTGCTTCCTGATAGCTTAAGAAATACTAGGAGAATTATTTGATGCATGATCTAGAGTTAGTTGTAGTGGTCCACGTGTCGAATATTTGGAGGCATTATCTTTATGGAGAAACGTGTCAGATTTTCACAGACCATAAAAACTTAAAGTACATCTTCTCACAGCATGATTTGAACATGAGTCAACATCACTGGATGGAATTAATCAAGGACTACGATTGTATAATTGATTATCATCTAGGAAAAGCTAATGTAGTGGTAGATGCACTAAGTACGAAATCTTCATCTCCACCCATAGATAAAGCACAGTTGAATTCTTTAATGTGCTTTAAATGGGATGGTTTCCATGAGTCAGAGGATGAGGTAGTCTATTACCATGATAGGATGGTAGTACCTGATGCCAATGACTTAAGAAAGATAGTTATGGAGGAAGCTCATTCATCCATGTATGCAACGCATCTAGGGAGTACTAAAATGTATTATAACTTAAAAGATATGTATAGGTGGCTTAGTTTGAAGAAGTATGTATCTGAGTTTGTTATGCAGTGTCCAGTGTGTCACCAAGTTAAAGAAGAACACTAAAATCATATAGGAACATTGCAACCCTTACCTATACCGCAGTGGAAATGCGATCACATGATAATGGACTTTGTGGTTGGTTTACCCAGAACAGCCAAAATTCATGATCTCATTTGGGTGATAGTTGATAGGTTGACTAAGTCAGCACATTTTCTTCCTGTTAGAACAACCTATACTGGTGAAAAACTTGCACAGATTTACATAGATGAGATAGTGTGATTACACGAAGTTCCAGTCACAATTGTGTCTGATGAGATCCCCAGTTTACAAGTCATTTTTTATAACGACTACATAAAGTCTTGGGTACGCAGTTAAAGTTTAGCATAGCTTTTCACCCTCAGACAAATGGAAAATCTGAAAGGACTATACAAACTTTGGAGGACTCTCTTAGGGCATGTGTTCTTTAGTTTGTAGGTAGTCGGGACTTACACTTGAGCTTAATAGAGTTTGCCTACAACAATAGTTATCAGACTAGTATTTATATGGCACCATATGAAGCATTATATGGTAGACATTATAAATCTCTGTTATGTTGGTACGAGATAGGAGAATACCAACTTATGGGTCCTGAATTAGTGCAATTGTTACAACCCCAATTTTTGGGTTCTTTTAGTGAGAAATGTAATTTCTCTTATTAAAGATATTTGAATAAATAATGATATAATTTTTTTGAATAAAAGGATTTTGTTTACAATAGCCTTGTTGGTTGTTTTGTGGGCTTTATTGGCTATTGGGCCCAATAACAAGGAAAAGACAAAGGAAACTCCATTATTAAAGAAATGGAGAAAAGAAAGATGTAGAAACATCTAGAAGGCAAAGTAATATTATCTAAAGGTGGATTTCATGCCTCTTGGGTTCCTTGAGTTCCAAGGAGCCCAAAGTTGCAAAGATAATGCAACAAGAAAAGAAAAGATCAATTAAATATTTCTTTATTAAGAAAGAAATTGGAAACAATGATAAAATGTGGGAAATAAGTGGAAAGAGGTATGATTGAGTCATCTTTGGTGGATTTTTGTATCCATAAAGTTTCTAATATTATAAGGAATTCCAAAAAGGAAAATAAAAAGTGAGATAAAGAGAAATCCTCAAAAAGAGATATTTTAATAAGAAATAAATAAGATAATGAGAAATAATGGATGTAGATGCATCTAGAAGGATAATAAGTATCCTTAAAAAGGAATTTTGAAATATTAAGATTTCTTGGGATCCAAGGAGTCCCAATGAAGAAGAGGAAAGAGAAAATACAAATAATACAAAATAAGAGAATAATGTGATGCATAATTAATGAATTTTGTGGCATTGATAAAAAGGAGGTATTTTCTACTAAAAGAAAATATAAATGCATGCCAATGGATTAAAAATCAAGCATAAAAAAGAATAAGAGAGAGGATTTTCGAATTCCTAAATATCCAATGAACATGGCTTATTAAGAATATAATTAGGAGACAGAAGTTTGCTTCCTAATGAAGGAACTTGGGTTCCTATTGGGAAAAGGACTTATTAACTCATGGATGGTCATCGTAGGGCGTGGATACCGTCCCCTATATAAGGGGTAGAGTCTTTGGCCTGAGTTTAAGAGAATCCCAAGCATCCTTCTCTCTTCTCCTTGTTCTTTTCATACAAACCCTAACCATGAGAGGGTAGAGAGACCTTGGAGTAAACAAGGGAACATGGAGTGGTCTTGATGGAAGCATGATACTCCCACACTGCTAGAATGAAGCTCGACGGTCATCCCTTTGCCTTAGCCCAGACGCAACAACAGCAAGATGGCTGTGAGCCGGCAGTAAGTGAAGACTCAGCAAGCATGACCCCTCTATTCTAATCACAAGCTGCGGGCGTCTATGGGGGCACGGAGGCTCGTCGGAGGTGAGGGGGTTGTCCCTGGTGGCCACCGGGGCCTAGGGAGGAGAGGCACGGCCGCACTGGAACCCTGTAGCAGTGGAAACGGAGGGTTCCGCAAGGAAGAAGACGACCAGACCATGTTGGACAAAATTGCCCCTCCGAGTTTTAAAGAATCAATGAGCCACACCGGGGTATAAGAGTCAATCTGTTATGTTTCCAAATCAGCCATGTTGCCTGGGTATGATGACGTGTCAGCATGCCATTGGTCAAAGTAACTAATCCTTGCAAAATTCATATCTTTTTATTGGTAGCTCGGATGAATGCGTATAAAATATGAACTTTGCTCAAAAAAATGCGAGGAATCCATTAAACATTAGAAGCTAATTCCTCTTGCAATTAGAAAAATAGTGAAAGTTATCAACTTTAATGTATTAACGATTAAGAAACCCCATTTTGAGACGATTAATGTATTAAGAGGGGTTTTATGGATGATTGAAGTTGATATTAACCTGGTAATTATAAAAAGATAAATTAAGATCGAAAAGGATGAATTTTACACATAATTGGATTAATTTAGGGTTCCATGTGCATAAATGAGCTTTAATGGGCCTTGAAACCCTAACGTTAGTAATTATGACTCTTAATGACTTTAATTGTTCAAATTCATGGATAAGGCTGAGATATGACGGTTCAAAGATATTTTGAGTATAAAAGTTAATAATTGTGGATAAATACACTTAATATGGTAATTTGGGTTTTCTAATGGATACAGGTGGAATTAATGATAAAAGAGTTCATATGTGAATTGGACCATAATGAACTATGAGTTGTTAATCCAGAAGGAACCACATATGATAATTGGGACTAAAGGTTGTATCATGAATTAAAAGGATAAAAATGGTAGTTTTAATGTAAAAGGGGCATAATAGACTTATTTAACTTTTAATTGTGCCTTTAATCCAAAATTAGGGTTATATGTTGTTAAAAGGTAACCCTAATATCTTTCATGAGGAGTAGATGAGATAATTAGGGTTTGTGAGTAATTGTATAAAATTAGGGTTAAAATAGTAAAAATGAAGTGAAACCCTAATTGCAATGGAAACCCTAAAAGTGGACTAGAAACCCTAGGAAGCGAGCTAGGTTTAATAGACCTTGATGGCCTAATCAATGATAGGAAAATTGGATGCATGTTTTAGGATCATCTTGTGTGCTTGCTTGTTTACTGGATTTCTTGCGTAGTTGGATTATTTCTGCACTTAAGTCAGCTTAATAGGTATGTGGTTAATTATGGTTAATCGCATTAGTTTCCCGAAGGTTTCTTGAATGATTCATCACATTAAATGCAACCTATCAGTTTGGATGTTCCTACTTGCAAATCATAAAGTCACTATGATTATCACAATAATAATAAAAGTGTGTATTCTCACATAAAGTCACTGACACACTCTCCTGCCACCAGTCGCTTTCTACAATTCTCTCTCCCTTGTTGTGCCTCCCTTATCAGGTAGCACTTTCTCGAGCTCTCTCAGTTACCAAAACCAGAGAGAACGACAACTTTATAGAGCAACTGGTTTCACTGAGTTGTACTTTGAGAAGCCCCCAATACCCCTATATATAGGACGGTCATGGGACAGGGTTCTTGACACGTTTTTACCGTGCGTAGAATGCAAGTGTACACGTCAATGTAGTATAGGCCCTTGTGAGGCCCGAGTCAAACTCAGGGACACTGAACTATCGGTAGACTACTACTAATTGTTCACGATCAACTAAACCGATTAAAAGAGTTTGAAAGTTGTTGTAAAATTAAAGAAAATAAAATAAAACAAAGCAATCGATTAAATGTTTAGTTTAATCAATTCAAATGGAGATCTTTAGGGTTGTGGTTTCACCGTGGGTTGTCATTGTATGAATTTCCACATAGTTAATCAGATTCATCTCTCAATCTGGGTAGTGGCCTGTAGTCAGAATTGCCCACTGTCATGGTACAATTCACTACCTATGTCTAGGTCATTTCCACCGTCGTAGTAACCTATACCCTAAACTAGGTGCATTAGAATCGACCTATGGGTTTCCACCCTTAACCTTACATCACCTTGTTCAAGGGATTTGTTAATTAATGTGAATTTCATCTCTTTTCAATCGTTAATTCTTTTTTCAAAGTAATTAAAGGCATTAGATTAGCATTATGGTGATCAAGCATAACAATATAATTGAGAAAATGAAATCATACCACGGATTTAGGAGATAAATGATGAATTACTATGATAAAAACGTCATATAATGCTTCCCCGGGCTACTCCCGATCCTAAAGACAAAGCAGATTAGCCCCACATGTTCATCTCAAAGAAAAACATGGTAGAGAAAAGGGGAGACATGGAGAAAATGTGAATAAGTAAAGAAACCCCTGAACGGAGAAGATCCAAGCATTCCTCGGCATGGAATGCATGCTCTACAGCCTTTCGGAAGTGGAAAACATCTTCTTCGGCTTTTGAAATGGCTGGGGCGTGCTTATGGGCTCCGTTCTTCTCTCCACACCTTCTCGGGACATGTGCAACGGCTAATGATGTGATAGATTGCTCCTGGCCGCCGTCATTAGGTATAATCACCGAGTTCGGTTGCCAAAATATAACATCTGTCGGATTTAGATTGATCTGAAACAAACTTGCATCTGACGGTGTCGATACCATCGACGTGAGTCGATGGTGTAGACCCTGCACGATATCGGCAAGTCTTCTTTTCTTTTCTTCATTGTGCCTGATGCTGACTCGATACCATCGACGCGGGTTGATGGTATCGACACCCTTAGGCGTCGATTTTTTTTGTCATTTTCTATCGCTGAATCTTCTAGGGTTGATAGTATCGACGATCTACTTGCCAGCAACCTGAAGGTACATCGCTACCATCGACTTCCCTGTCGATGGTATCGAATCTGTGCTGCTCCTTGTGGATGGTAACTTGTGGCTGTGTCGATAGTATCGACAGCTGTCGATAGTATCGACAGCTGCAGATATGTGTTTTTCTTGAAATTGCAACACAAAACCACATAAGCCTAAATAAAACATGTTATTGTAATCATTTATGCTCAAAACAATAAAATAAGGGAGAATTGATGCTTAGAAGGATCATAGACCAAAGTAAATGAATTATGCAATATTAACCACCAAAAATGACCAAAATATGCATAAAACACAAGTAAAACAAGTCTATAAATGTGACTCAAAATCATCACATCAAACTCCCCTAAGCTTGAACATTGCTCTCCCTCGAGAAACTAAACTTTAGAATAGAATTGCGAGGGTCAACTAAAGAACAGATCATCACAACAAACATCACTATGTGATTCCCACCAGACATTCACATACCGACCCTTACTAACCACAGAATGATAATTACCCTAAAGGCGACAATGATCATCCATATAAGATATCTACCTCAAGATTAATGAACACCATCATATAAGGCAGTTAACTTAATAAACTTCACTGGTTCAGACTCGGTGCATCTTGTGATCTCCTATTCTACATTGCTCGCCCTAACTACCATCTACATGGAAGCAGCTCTCCTGATATTCACTAATGAGGAGAAAATCACGGTGGCCTACCAATTCAAGCAACGGGTGGATGGAATGGGTGGTTCATGGAAGAAATGGAAGCATTATACGATTCTAACATGCACAAAGAAAAAATAGCCTAAATGATGCATATGCAAATGAAAATGCCCTAATGCCTACATTTGGGTGGAATGATGCATGCACTATCATTCCGTCTCCAGGTGAGATGGAATATCTAAGAAAACTACATCATGTACTTATCCTTCTTAATATGCAGTGAGAACATGTTCCTTTCTCCCTCTCATTCCTATTTATTTCTCAATTCTTTTCTTTGTCTCTTTTTTTTCCAAATTTTTCTTCTTGTTTTTTTTCTTTTAAGGCCCTTATATCCATAAATGACAATGAATTATTTGTCGAGCTCACTTCTTATTGCACAACTATATACTTGAAGCATTCAGAAGGTATGGAACAAGTTTATCACCGTTAATGTTTCAGAAGAAATAAGATGCATGATGTAAGATATATACACAAAAAATGTGAATGCAGCTACAAAATGATATTATGCAACTAAATGATATGCACCTAAGGATGATGTGCATGTATAATTGATCCATTTTTTTATTATTTCATGCAAAATATGTGAAAATAGCTACACTGCAAGACCTGTCTACATGGAATGCAATCAAAGAAATTAAAACTGTAATGTACTTCCAGTTCTTAAGGTGGAGTATGAAAACAATGGGGTGGATAGATCACAAGACTAATTGAATGAACCTTTGAAAATTATTATGTGTCCCTCCTTACTGACATGTGTAGTAATTAAGAGGTTTTTCTCTCTTATTTCAAATTAAAGTCTCATTATCATTTGATCAGTTTAGGCTCAAACAACCAATTCCGTCCACTTTTCATGAATCACGAGAATGTATAGTTGTGATTTTCTGTTTTAGAATTGACAAACCCAATTATTTCCTTAAGTTATGTGCTCAAAGTTGAACAACAAAAGCTTGCAAAACACTAAAAAAAATTAAATTTGCCCCTGATTCCCATGTACAAGCAACGAGATGACACATGACTTAAGACATCCACAATTACACTAGATAGAGTGTGGATCCTACAAACAAACTAAAAATTGCAAGAACTAAAAGACAAAAGACAAAAGACAAAACAATAAAAACTAAAAACTAAAGGATAGAGTTGTTCCAACTCCTCCCCCCCCCCTAAGCTTGAATCCGACTATGGCCTCAAAGTCAAAAACAACCTTAAAAGGTGGAACAGAGATACCGATCATTCTTTCATAGGAGGCGGGTACTACAGAGCCGAGGGGTCCCAAGATGGGTACTGCCCCTGAAAACTCGGATCATACTGGGGCATAGGCGGAGGTTGTGGATACCCTCCAAAGTAATTCTGGCTCCAGTAATGATCATAGAAGGGCTGCTACTGCATCTACATCCTATGCAACCTGTCGTGGATGTGCTGTTGGTTGTCGAGGAGGAGGCGCTCATTTTCAAAAATAGCCCTCTAGTTATCTAGTAGCTGATTCATCGTATCCTGAATACTGGCATATGAAGTTGTGTGCTGCAGCTGGGTGTGCTAGATCTTTTGTAGCATCGTATACATCCCTTGCATGGAGTAGATATCCTCGCTTTGCTGCGAGGGCTGTGGTGGCGAAGGCTGTGAAGATGAAGATGCACCCGGATGCATGCGGGGATGCTTCCTAGGTTCCACTCGTGCGCGAAGAGGAGGGAAAGCCTCCTCTTCCTCTTCATTCTCGTCATCGTCATGGTCGTTTTCATCGTTGCCGCCATCTTCATCCGAGTCTTCAATGGCTATAACAGGCCATCTGAAATGCTGAGCGCCCGTGATGTGGAAGACAGGGTCTGGAAGTGAACACTCTTGATAGGTGTGATTAACATGGCAATGTGCATATGCCAGGCCATCACGAAGCAGGATGAGGCTGGAGCGATGCAGATGCTGCAAGTTGACTTTGCTCCAGTTGGAGAGGGGAGTAAGATGGGAGAAATTTAACCCAAGATAAGAGGCCAGTGGTGTGATGAGCCCTCCAAAATGGATTGGAGGCTTCCGCTTACTCCTCTTTACAGCCAACATGCGCGTCAAGAAAAATGCGCCCCAGTTACATTCCTCTCACTTCAGCAACTTGTGTAGGAAAAACAAGGATGTCTCTTGAAACTTGCTGAGAGACAGATCACCACGAGCGAACAAGGTGGTGTAGAGCATGCGGTGTAGAATCTGCACGAACGAATGTTCGAAATCTACCACCGCCGCATTGTGGTAGCTCACGGATTTGTCAGGCGGCGTAGTCACTAACTCAATGAAAATGGCATCGTAGTCTGTCCTATTGTCTGGCCGTGGGTACTGATCTCGCCCATGATTCCAGTTGTAGATGGAATTGAACTGCTTGAGGGTAAGAGTGTAATCATTGTTGTACAGCCGGAAAGAAATGTGGCCTTTGATCCATTCCTGATCAGTGGCGATGATGTCGTTTGGCACGACGCATATATCCATTCATTAAAGAATGGCTCGCAGTCGGCATGGAATTCCATCTCATCGGGCCTCCTGCCTATATGCCTTGCATGTCCCTTGAGAACGTAGGCAAAATTGGCCTCGAACCCAAGATTGCGGATCATGCCCCGATCGACGCAGTGGGTCGGCTCTATCTTTCTCTTCATCAGTTCCTCATAAACCTTCTTGACCTCTGTGGAAGGATGGACAATCCACGGTCGTGGAATAGACGCAGTCGATGGAGGAATGAACACTGGGATCTCCATTGGTATCGCACATGAAGAAGATGCACCAGCGGTATGCACCATTGTCGAAGAAGAAGGGATAGAAGACGGAGCTTGGGGGAGGTCGAAGAAGACAATCTCCGCTCGGTGAAGGATCGTGGAAGAACACTCTCCTTGGATGCTCGTAGCTGGGCTCCGATCGCTCAACAAGACGCTCGGCACAAGTGGAGGAAGAAAGCTCTGAAGGTGTGACGTCATATGATGACAATCCATCCCTTTTATAATCGTGGCCGGCACTGCTGTATGACCGTTGATACCATCGACACGAGTTGATGGTATCGACTCCTGTAGCACAATCTGTCTTCCGCTAGTATCGACGGTTGTCAATAGCCTGATTTGGGGGCCCAGATCGATGACACGTCGATACCATCAATGGGTGTCGATGGTATTGACCCTTCCCACGGATCGACTCTCTTGATGCAGCGATCGCCGTTGATTTCCTCTCGCGGATCAGTGACATGTCGCGTCGATACTATCGACTCAAGTCGATAGTATCAACTTCTGCTTAGGGCAAACACCCTCGCGAGGCCCGGCCGCCGCCTTCTGCCTGTAACCGGGTCGATACCATTGACACTCCCGTCGATGGTATCGACTTTACTGAGACAAATTTTTTTGAATATCTCCAGAGATCTCATGAGTATCGACACCTATGTCGATACTATCGACCCCATTTTGGCGAGCAACCTGATGGTATGTCGATACTATCGACGAGGCCGTCGATAGTATTGACTCAGTGAGAATTTCGCAGCCACCTACCTGTGCCTATCTCGATACCATCGACACAAGGGTCGATGGTATCGACCCTACCTCAGTCATGCACATTGAACAAACGATCAAGGTATCATTTTTACACTAAAAACAAAATCAAATCAAACCAAAGTACAAATGTGAAAGAAACTAAACGAAGCTACTGATGGTTGGTTTGCCTCCCAACAAGCGTCCTTATTTAATGTCTTAGGCTAGATAAATCAAGCTTCATCACTTTGGAGCTTTGGAGAGTGTGCCCAGGGGATCATGCGGCAGTTTGAACTCAACTTGATAATGGCCAATCCCCAAGGTCAAAGTACCTCTCCCAATGGCAGTGACAACATCGGTCGTCGCTTGAAACGACCTTCCTAAGAGAATTTCAAAACCTTTGAGTTGCGGCATATCCATAACAATGAAATCCACCAGAAAGATAAACATGTCTACTTTGAAAAGTACATCCTCACACACTCCGTATGGCTTGACAATGGACCCATTTTCCAACTCAATAGTCACAGCATATTTCATTATTTTCTTCAACCCAAGCTTTTAAAACGTGGACATTGGCATAAGATTAATACTGGCCCCTGAGTCACACTATGCTTGTGGAAAATGTTGACCGCCTATAGAACATGGTATGTAGAAACCTCCCAGATCTTTCCTCTTCTGTGGTAGACTCCCATGGATAATTGAGCTCACCATCTGGTTCACCCGGAAAACATCTGTGTCTTTGATCTGCCTTTTCTTGGTTATGATTTCTTTAATAAACCTTCCGTAAGCTGGAATTCGCTCTATCATTTCTACTAACAGAATATTGATATGGAGTTTCCTAAACATCTCCAAGAACTTCATGTAGTGTCGATGCTCTTTCTTCATCCTCGGGTTGTCCGGAAAAGACACGACTGCCTCATTTAGACGCTTATGAGGTGGCACATATGGTCTTTTCGGGGTCTCCTCCCCCAAGCTGGCTTCAATGTCACCTTCTGGCATAGACTTTGGTACATCATTTGCAATAGGTGCAACTTGTGGCGGCTCCTCCCTCACAGGGAATGTTGCTTCACCATGACACATGACCTTCACCTACTCTTCTTGCCTAGGTGCAGGTGCGACCGTGTTGGGCTCTTGGTGGGTTTTTGTGAATGGGACATATCTGCCCAGTAGACCATAATGACTGCGAGGATACGATATTTTCGGTGTATCCTCCATATCAAAAATCATTTTGATTTTATCCTGGACTCCCACAACCGTGGGCTCTGCCTCAGTAATCACAGGTATGTACTTTACTTGATGATGTGCTTGAACAACCTCTGCATTCCCAGCCTGTCTTTGTTGACTGGCAAGCTTCATGGCCACCACTTCATTATAAATCTGGGTCACAGTCATCTCTAATGCCCTCATATTTGCTCCATGGCTTTGTAATGTTTGCCCAAACTTAGTCAAGATCTCACCTTGGGACTGCAATTGCTTACTAAACATGCTCATCATCTCCTGATTTTACTGCACCACTTGACTAAGCAACTCGGTGCTTTTTTCTTCAGCCCTTGGTTGTGGCTTTGCATCTGGATCTTGTAGGAAGTTGTTTGCATCCTTCCATGAGAATTTCTTATCCTTCCTCCAAGCATAATCATTGTTTCTATAGCCCTGTTGTTGCATAAATTTTACCTGGGCTTCCTCATCTGATTTTGCATCTTCTTTGGCAAGCAATTTCTTGGCTAAAAGGTCTAATTTATCATTCAGCTCCTTGATGGCCCTGGACTCACCTGCAAATTTCACTTGTTCTGGTGCATCCCTGTCGCCCCAAGATTGCTTCTTTGCCATATTTTTTAGAATCTCCCAACATCTCGTACCTTTGTTGTTTAAGAAGAACCCTGAACCCGCATAGTCTAGGTTACTTCTATCATACTCGGAGAGAGAAAAATAGAAGATTTTAACCTGCTTCTACTTGTCAAGCCCATGGTGCGGGCACCTCCTTAGCATGATCTGGAACCTCTCCCAAGTATCGGAGTAAGTCTCCCCTGCCTTCTGGCTGAAATTATGGACTTTCTTGATCATATCATTTGTCTTCTCAGGCGGAAAGAACCTTTCAAAGAACACTTCCACCATGTGGTTCCATGATTCCACATATTCATCGTCAAGATTGTGCAACCATTCTCGTGCATTTCCTGCCAGAGAGCTTGGAAACAGCTTCAGGTATAGTGTCTCCTGTGGAAACCTATCTATTTTTATCATATCACAGTTCTCCACAAACTGGCTAATGTGAGTCACCGGATCTTCGTTCTTTAGCCCATGGAATGCATTTGACTTGACCAAGTTGATTAATGCAGGATCAATCTTATAAGTAGGAATTTTGATCGCATGCTTCTTAATTGGCCCCTTTGAAGCGGATGACGAAGAAGCTTTTATCTTCTCCCATATCGTCTTCTCTTCGGCCATGGCTTCTTATTCTGAGCCGGAATCTATATCTTCCAGTTGGTCTTGATTGTAATCTTCATCGTCATCTGGTCCCTACAGTGGAACCTCTAGTGTAGGCTGCGTGTAGTCAGTGTTACGCATCCTCACCATGCACAGTACCTGCAAAATAATAATTTCAGTTCAGTACCGTGCTAGACAATTACACAATTTGAAAAATAAACTTAGATTTTTTTTTAAATGATTACAAAATAATAAAAATAAAAGGTGGCCTAGAATGGCCACTTGTAGCACTCGTAGTGCCGACAATTGTCGTGTCCCCGGCAACAGCGCCAAAAACTTGACACTGACATGCAGTTCACTGTGGGACAGTATGTGATGTGAAATCTGACCCCTCTAAGTTATATCTAAGAGAACTGAGTCTCGGCTGCATGGGTCCATTTGAGATGGATTAGTGGAGATGGTTATGTTTAGCCTTACCCCTAAGGATAACATGATGTACAATGTGTTCCATGAGTCCAATCTAGAGCACTATGTGAGGTACCCAAGCCATGTGTTGAGCCCTGAACCTATTCAGCTTTATGAGAGGCTGAAATGTCCTGAGTCACCTGTGAGGGTATCATATACCAAGGTGAGAGAGAACTCAGATGAAAGAATATGAGATGATGAAGGTTCTTGGGAAGAACCATGGAAAGGGTGAGGCCACATGGGAGCCATGATGGACATAAAAGAGGCTTATATTGTTTGTTTATGTGCCTAATGGAATTTTGGGGGCAAAATTCCTATAAGAGGGGAAGGATGTTACAACCCCAATTTTTGGGTTCTTTTGGTGAGAAATGTAATTTCTCCTATTAAATATATTTGAAAAAATAATGATATAATTTGTTTTGAATAAAAGGATTTTGTTTACAATAGCCTTGTTGGTTGTTTTGTGGGCTTTATTGGCTATTGGGCCCAATAACAAGGAAAAGACAAAGGAAACACCATTATTAAAGAAATGGAGAAAAGAAAGATGTAGAAACCTCTAGAAGGCAAAGGAATATTATCCAAAGTTGTATTTCATGCCTCTTGGGTTCCTTGGGTTCCAAGGAGTCCAACGTTGCAAATATAATGCAACAAGAAAAGAAAAGATCAATTAAATATTTCTTTATTAAGAAAGAAATTGGAAACAATGATAAAATGTGGGAAATAAGTGGAAAGAGGTATGATTGAGTCATATTTGGTGAATTTTCATATCCATAAGGTTTCTAATATTAAAAGGAATTCCAAAAAGGAAAATAAAAAGTGAGATAAAGAGAAATCCTCAACAAGAGATATTTTAATAAGAAATGAATAAGATAATGAGAAATAATGGATGTATATGCATCTAGAAGGATAATAAGTATCCTTAAAAAGGAATTTCGAAATATTAAGATTTCTTGGGATCCAAGGAGTCCCAATGAAGAAGAGGAAAGAGAAAATACAAATAATACAAAATAAGAGGATAATGTGATGCATAATTAATGAATTGTGTGGCATTGTTAAAAAGGAGGTATTTTCTACTAATGGAAAATATAAATTCATGCTAATGGATTAAAAGTCAAGCATAAAAAAGAATAAGAGAGAGGATTTTTGAATTCCTAAATATCTAATGAACATGGTTTATTAAGAATATAATTAGGAGAGAGAAGTTTGCTTCCTAATGAAGGAACTTGGGTTCCTATTGGGAAAAGGACTTATTAACTCGTAGATGGTCATCTTAGGGCGTGGATACCCACCCCTATATAAGGGGTAGAGCCTTTGGCCCGAGTTTAAGAGAATCCCAAGAATCCTTCTCTCTTCTCCTTGTTCTTTTTGTACAAACTCTAACCATGAGAGGGTAGAGAGACCCTGGAGCAAACAAGGGAACATGGAGTGGTCTTGATGGAAGCACGATGTTCCCACACTGCCGGAATGAAGCTCGGTAGTCATCCCTTTGCCTTAGCCCAGACGCAACAATAGCAAGATGGTTGTGAGCCAGTCGCAAGTGCAGACTCAGCAAGCATGACCCCGCTACTATAGTCATGAGCTGAGGGCATCTACGGGGGCGTGGAGGCTCATCAGAGGTGAGGGGGTTGTCCTTTGTGGTCGTCGAGCCTGGGGAGGAGAGGCACAACCGCACTGGAACCCTACAACAGTAGAAGCAGAGGGTTCTGCAAGGAAGAAGCTGACCAGGCCACATTGGACGAATTTCCCCTCTAGGTTTCGAAGAATCAATGAGTCACGTGGGGGTATAAGAGTTAATCCATTATCCATAATTAAATTTCTCTCCATGCCAATACCATTCATCTTATATGATCCCATTGCATATGACATGATTCTTAATTTCCTCAAAAGTATCAACTTTCAAATTGTTACCACAATTTCTACATGGACAATAGAACCTATCTATAGGTAGTTTTCTATGTTCCTCGGAAAATCTGATAAATTCATCAAGACCTTTGGCAAACTCTGGACTGCAATGGTTCTTGATAGACATCCAACTTCAATCCATTTTCTAGATAACATTATAAATTAATTATAAAAGTGAGCATTTAATATTGATACTATAAGTTGTAAGTTTTTATTGCTAGGAAGTTAATTACGTTTATCCTAAAGTGTACCAAATCAGCCGCGTTGCATGGGTCTGCTGACGTGTTAGCATGCCATTGATCCAAGTAAGTAATCCTTGCAAAATTTTTATCTTTTTATTGGTAGCTCGGATGAATGCGTATAAAATATGAATTTTTCTCAAAAAATGTGAGGAATCCATTAAAAATAGATTTAGAAGCTAATTCCTCTTACAATTCAAAAAATAGTGAAAGTTATCAACTTTAATGTATTAATGATTAAGAAACCCTATTTTGAGATGATTAATGTATTAAGAGGGGTTTAATGGATGATTAAAGTTGATATTAACCTGTTAATTATAAAAAGATACATTAAGATTGAAAAGGATGAACTTTACATGTAATTGTATTAATTTAGGGTTCCATGTGCATAAATGAGCTTTAATGGGCCTTGAAACCCTAATGTTAGTAATTATGACTCTTTATGACTTTAATTGTTCAAATTCATGAATAAGGCTAAGATATGATGGTTCAAAGCTATTTTGAGTATAAAAGTTCCTAATTGTGGATAAATACACTTAATATGGTAATTAGGGTTTTCTAATGAATAAAGGTGGAATTAATGATAAAAGAGTTCATATGTGAATTAGACCATAATGAACTATGAGTTGTTAATCCGGAAGGAACCAAAGATGATAATTGGGCCTAAAGGTTGTATCATGAATTAAAAGGATAAAAATGGTAGTTTTAATGTAAAAGGGGCATAATAGACTTATTTGACTTTTAATTGTGCCTTTAATCCAAAATTAGGGTAATATGTTGTTAAAAGGTAACCTTAATATCTTTCATGAGGAGTAGATGAGATAATTAGGGTTTGTGAGTAATTGTATAAAATTAGGGTTAAAATAGTAAAAATGAAGTGAAACCCTAATTGCAATGGAAAACCTAAAAGTGGACTAGAAAACCTAGGAAGCGAGCTAGGTTTAATAGACCTTGATGGCCTGATCAATGATAGGAAAATTGGATGCATGTTTCAGGATCATCTTGTGTACTTTCTTGTTTACTGGATTTCTTGCTTAGTTGGATTATTTCTGCACTCAAGTCAACCTGACAGGTATGTGGTTAATTATGGTTAATCGCATTAGTTTCCCAAAGGATTCCTAGATGATTCATCGCATTGAATGCAACTTATCAGTTTGGATGTTCATACTTGCAAATCATAAAGTCATTATGATTATCACAATAATAATAAAAGTGTGTATTCTTGCACCTACATGCCACCCTGATGGATGATGCAAAAAGGTCAAGCCCAGGAGGGAAGACCCATGGGCACCATGAGTGGTGACTCCAAACACCAAGCTCGGGATTGAGAAGGTGGTCTTTATTGAATGACTAATGGGCACTATGAGAGGTGACCCCAGGCACCAAGCTCGGGATTGAGAAGGTGGCCTTAAGTCATTGGCATAAGAGAAACCCTAAGGTTGGTATGCCAGGGTTAGGGCAAAAGAGGTGGAGAATGGCACACTGAAAGCATAATTTGTCTTGTTAATTAACTTGATTGTGATATTTAGATTGTTAGCCATATTTGCAAAATTTTGGTTGTCCCCACATACCGGCATATTCATTTATGCTGACCGACATTTTGTTTGTCAACATTTTTGGTACAAGTTTGAAAAGGAAAAACATTAAAGTGGCATATGTGGAATTAAATAATAATTAAAGTACAAAGGAGGATTAGTTAGGATAGACTCCAGATGTGGATAGAAGTAGATATCCAAGTTTTTGAAAAAGGTGTGCAAAGTTTTATTTTATACCAGATTTCAATTTAATTTGGTAGAATTTCATAATTATTACTGATTATTTGTCAAACCTTTGATCCGGTTTATTGGGATAATGGCTCTGACCTCTTGGTCTCCCTTAAGTGGGGGTTACCGGGAGACGGGGTCATTACAACAATAGACAACTGAAAAGATCAAAGTAATACAACAATAGTTGAAGGATGCACTGGATAGACATAAGTCATATGTCGATAAACGTCGTAGACCTTTAGAATTCCAAGTTGGAGATAGGGTGTATCTCAAGGTCTCTCCTTGGAAAGGTGTTCTCAGATTTGGGAAAAAGAGTAAGTTAGCTCCTAGATTGATGGGACCTTACCTAATGACAACACATATTGGAAAGGTATCCTATAGGTTGGAATTGCCACCTGAACTACATAGATTACATCCAGTGTTTCATATATCTATGCTGAGAAAGTTTCATCATGATATAGAGTTGGTGTTGCAACCTGTAGAGGTAGAATTGAATGAAGACAAATCCTATGTGGAAGGTCCAATGATGATTCTTGACAGAAGAATCAAGAAGCTGAAAAAGAAACACATAGTTCTTGTGAAAGTTATTTGGCATCACCATGGAATTAAAGAAGACACATTGGAGCTAGAGGATGAAATGAGGAGGTAGTACCCTTCTCTTTTCTCTTGAGATTTCAGGGACGAAATCCTTATTAGGGTTTGATAATTGTAACATCCCTGACCTGGGTTATGGCATAAACCTAGAATTTTTTCTTAAGTAAGTTATTCATAAACTTGTTTTAATCTTTTGAAAAGTAATTAAGACTCAAGGAGAGTTTAATTTTCAAGTTTGAGCTTATTTGCAAACTATTTGAGCATTATATGATAGTTTGGGTGTAAATTGCAATTTACCTAAGACGAGGGGTTATATTGCAAACTGTCACATGTTGAACGTGCCTAAATTTCTTTAGCATAATAAGAGAAAGAATTATCCTATGGGGTGTCTTGGGGAAAGCCTAAGTTCCAAGTTCGAGCTTATTTGAATAATGCTTGTGCCTTGTGTACCAATTTTGGTGCAAATTGCAATTTACCCAAAATGTAGGATTGATATGCAAATCACCACCTATATAGTTTCCCTACTCTCTCCTAGAATCATCTAGAGGAGAGAGAAAGAAATAGGCACCATGTTTGAATCATATTTGAGTGATGGTATTCATGGTGATGAAAAGACCAAGAAGGGTTGTATAGTTGAAACCCTAAAATGAGTTGTATTGAGTTGTAGAGATTATATGGGAGTGCCTCTTGGCTAAGAATCCATAGAGGAGGTCCCATATCGTTTTTTCAACTCTTAGAAAAGTCCATGATGAGTTAATAACCTCAAGAAGGTGATGGATATCAGTTTATAACTTTCCTTGGAAAAGTTGTATCAGTTTGTGAATAAAGTGATGTTGGGTTGAAATATCTTGTTCAACAAGATAACTAATGAGCGAAATATTATCCCCAAGAGTTTTTCATGTCAAGATAAATATGTGTGCACGCATGGACACATGTCAACCCATGTATGGACATGTGTCACCTAGTAGTATAAGGTGATGACACCTCTTATACACTCTCTCTCATGAGCCTCAATTATATATACCACTAATTTCACCTACTAGTGAAACTTTTCGAATCCTAAAACTCTCTTTCTCTTGGATATTGTGAATAGTAGTTGAGTAGCAAGGAGGAGATCGAGACTTAAGCTTAAGGTGAAGCCATGGTCATCTTCAACCTTGGTTGAAGCATGAATTTTGGGTTGTGATTCTTCCTTTCTTTTCTTCTTCACCAAGTTCTTATCTATGGTGATTCTTTGCATATAGAGGAGTTGTGAACAAGTCTTGGATCTTTGATAAGTTCATCTTCAACCTTGGGAACATGAATCTTTAGAGCTTGGAGCTTTGAAGTTGTTCTTGAGGTGGGTTATATTACTTGAACCCAATCATGTCATTATTCACCTTCAATCTTGCAATACTTGTTGATCTACTTTCAATATCAATTTTTCTTGAATGATTGATGATTCTATGAGTTCTAATAGTTTCATAGGACTATTTTCCATGAACTAGAACAATAAGGGATGATAGTCTAGATCTTGATGACGATGACATCATCATGGCACAAATCGATATCGGGTTGAAGCACTTCTAACCCGATATGGTAATGAAACCCAATATGGTGGTATGCAATATTTTATAGCTTGGAACCCCACACCCCTATTATTTTGTACATTTGGGTTGGTTGAAAAAGGACTAACCAGTAGTCTAGTCTATCACTAAACACATGGTAGGTTGATACTTTGAAGGTTTGAAAAAGGTATGAGCATAAGGGTCTAACCCGATATGCAAAACCCTACACTTGAGTAACCCGATATAAGTGACACACAGATAAACCTCTTGCCCGATATGGTGGAAGCACACACCTCTTTCCTGATATGGTGGAAGCACACACCTCTTCCCTGGTATGGTGTAAGCACACACCTCTTGCCTGATATGGTGGAAGCACACACCTCTTGTCCGATATGGTGGAAGCACCTCAAAACCAATATGGAGGTAAGCACCTCAAATCTGATATACTTGATTGAGTAACACATTAAGTGTGTTATGTCAAATGATACATTAAGATGTAAAGAGTTTAATGCATTTTAATAACTATAGGTCAATGAACCTTAGGAAAAGGGTTGATCCAACTTAATAAAGTATGACGTAATCAATATTCTAGTGAGGATGAGAGAGAAACTCATACTTTGTGTGATAATCATTTAATGATAAATGATGAGAATAAACAAGTATGATTGAATACTTATGATATCAATGTATGCTCCTAATATGTGTGGAGCTATGAATTAGGATTTTGATTCTTGATAATATGAACTTGAAACCCTAATTGGTTAAAAAAGGAAACCCTAACCCTAATAATGGGAAGGTTGTATTTCTCTTGTATTGCATGGTGATGATATGTACTTGATATTATTTTTATCATGAAATACTAACCATGAAGGTATCATGAGATGATGAGCATAGCCAAGTATGGTATATGATGTTTCATATGATACAGATTAAGTGGGCCTTGTGAGCCATGTGAAATACTTGTGCAACAAGTATAATGTATACATGGGTCTGAGGACCTAGAGGTAATAGTTACCTGATAAGAGGTGACAATGTTCAGCGATAAACTAAGGGTTTGAATACCCAGATCTAGAAATCATGATGATGATAATGTTAAGGGATGAGAATCCTCAGTAATGTGATAATAGAATGAGATCCTGAGTGTTATGCATTCAATGTGTTCCAAATATTATGAAAGTACTTGATAAATGTATTACACCTTTCTTTGTAGCATCTGTTATAATTCATGCTTGTAACTTGGTTAATGCTAAAAGATATTGTAATGCACCTAATTAATCAAGTGGAACCTTATCATGTAGACGCCCTGGCCATAGATCCATTCAATGTCAGAATTTGCTAAATGGTGAAACGAGTTTAACTCGGAGAGCATATTTTTTAATATGTGACGGTAAAGGGTGAAAATATCCTCACGTCCAAATAGGGATTGTTGTGTGATCTCCCTCATCATCAAAAGAGTATGTCTATTGCCATGACTCAATATTAATATACTGGGGTTGTTGTGTGATCTCCCTAAAGAGAGTGCATGTTGCGGCTATAACTCTATAGCGAAGATGCCACTATACCCTGACAAGCTAATTGTAGTTTGACATGTGATGTCACTGTCAGTGGTCTCGTACTAATCGAGACAGGTAAGGTCTTGGAAACCGGCTCTTCCTTTGACCTTGTATAGTACCGATATTTTACGTAGTCGTGGTCGGTTGGAGCATGAGTGGTATACCTCATCTCCTTAGGGCATAAGTGTGATTGTAAATATGTAATCAGCCGTGTAGCATATTTGATTAAGAATTGAATGCAGAAACATTGGTTGATGTTACACTACTTTTATACATCTTAAATGGATAGATGTTATATGTGTTCTTCGTATTCCTTATACAGTGAATAGATGATTTATTGCTCTATCATAGATAGATGCATTGCTTTAAAAGATGATATTGCTAAATTTTATATTGTTTACTTGTGGTAATAATGTTTCTAGAGGAGAGTTATATCTCTTGATGGGACTTGTGTCTCACCCCGTTGGTCCCAACATTTTTAGGTGGACGCGGACAAGGATGTAGAGACCGTACAATAGAGGGAGGACAATAGCAATAGGGACAGCAGTAATAACTCAGGTTGAGTGTGTTGTTTGTCATGTCTTATAAATAGAAGTCCTATGTGTCATCTCTATACTCTCAGGTCCTTGGGAGTTAGTACTAATGGTTTTATAAATGATCTGAGATTTTGTCTTGTATGCCTCGAGGTTTTATGTTGCTTATGTTTATGTTTGGGCAAAGCAAATAGTATGTGATATCCTCAAGATGAGATGGTACTATGTATGTACAATGTGAACCATGATGTATATATTGCTTTGGTTCTTTCATTAAGAGTTACCTAGAAATGGATCTCTTTCCAAAATCATTTTAATTTTTAATGATTTTCATTAATCCACTGCTAATGGTTATTCTACATAATTATTGTGCGATTTGGTTGTCAGTTTGATAGCGGTCGTCATAGATAATTCATAAAGTAATCATAGAGTTATGTCCAAATTTTTGGAGAAACATATATATTAACGCATAGTGTCAAATACAACACAAAACTGGGCTACTCTCAGGTCCAAAGGAATTAGGGGATTAGCTCCTCATGATTTCATTTTCTATACAAATAGATGAAGAAGGGAAAGACAAGGAAAACATTAAATATTCAAATGAAAACCCCTGGAGAAGATAAGCTGGTAGATTCCTCTTGGCGGACATGGCGATTTGCTATCTTTTGGATGCAAATATGTCCATCAGAAGTGCTTGAATTGATCAAAACATAACTTTCTCCTCTCCTTCCTCTTCTCATTTCTGTCCTCTATCGTGCAACGAATAGTAACATCATAATTTGGTCTGGCCAAAATTGTCCCTAGTCATAGGATGGAATTAGGCATTATTAACTTGTGGTCATTGGATTAATTGTCATATTTAATCTTGTCCGATCACGACAAGTTGGTACCACTGATGGGATGTCGATGGAACCGAGTCCTTTCCTAAGTTAGTATTCCATGTG
The DNA here is from genome assembly GCA_963693085.1 of Alisma plantago-aquatica. NCBI lineage: Eukaryota > Viridiplantae > Streptophyta > Magnoliopsida > Alismatales > Alismataceae > Alisma > Alisma plantago-aquatica. The sequence continues at coordinate 583,404,780 of OY856412.1, forward strand.
TGTGTCGGTACTACTGACTAAGGTGTTAATATCACTGAGTTCCTTCTTAACATCTCTTTGATTTTCTCAGGTCCAAGTTGGTACCACCGAATGGAGGTTGGTGGCACCAAACCACTTTGGTTGTGCTCATTTGATCAAGTCAATAGTACTGATTCTTCTATCTGTACCACTGATCTTTTTTATCATCTATGTTCTTCTCTTCAATTGTCGGTACCATTGACAATGATGATGGTAGCACTAAGATGATCCAAGACTTGTCATTTTACCTGAAATTCAACAAAGAATAAAATAAGTCCCAAAAATAATGATGATTCAATATGAAATAGTAGAAATAGCAAATATTTGATGCAAAAATATGTCACATGCTAACAATGATAAATCATGCACAAGTAAGGTCCAAATGAGCAAACGTACGTGAAATATATAATAAGATAGCATGTGAAAAGTGACTAATATTTAGTGCATTGAATTCCCCTAAGCTCAAATGTTGTTCATCCTCGAGAAATACTACCCTCAGATCTGTTTGAAACAAGCCAATAAAAGGACAAATAATGTAACGACCATCTCACAAAAACAAGATTAACTAATGCGGAAGCGTTCATCGAGCAGCGGATTAGCAAAAATCACTAAAAATTAAAGCTTTTTGCAAAGAGGTCCACACATAGTAAATCTTTTTCTTCAAGAGCCAAAGTATAACACATTTACTTTTTGGATCAAAGGTACATATCATGCATCATCTCTTTATGAGAATTACAAGCATTAGCTGACCTATTAAGCTCAACACAGGTAGTATAAAATCTCGAGACACTGATCCAAAATCTCGAAGGCACTAACTACTACTCCGAGGACCTGAGAGTACAGAGATGACACATAGGACTCTATATACAACTATGCATGTCATGACAGCCAATGTCTCCACCTGAGACTTCACTGTTGTCCCTGCTGCTACTGTTGTTCTTCACCTATTGAAGGATTCCTGTCTCCTCATCCGCGTCCACCTAAAAATGTGGTTCCCACGGGGTGAGACAATTATAAAAATTGCCTCAGTGAGAGTTATAACTCTCCGCCAGAAACATTATTATTGTATCTTAAGAAGATAAATATGAACAGTGTAATCATATTTATTTGACAACAGATATTTTAATGTCTAATAGATTAGAACACTATTCTATATCATAAGCATTGAAACTATAACTTGATAGAATCAACATGTCACTTATTCTTTCATGAGTATGAAGAACATGTATAAGATCTATTCAAACTACATAATCATTACCACTGCATTAACTCTTTTCAGGCTTAGATCATATATATAAAGCCTGGCATTATCATTGTGGAGTCATGACACGTAGCCATACTCTTTTCATAAAGTGTTGGGATCTTAATCCCTCATTTCAACACTAGGAATTCTCATCCCTTCACAATTTCAATACCATAACCATGAAATCCTAGGTATTCAAACCCTTAGCTCATCACCTGAGCATTGTTATCACTTTCTTAGGTAACTAACACCTTTAGGTCATCTAATCAAGGTAAATATGATACTTGCTACACAAGCATCCATCATGGCACTTGAGGCCCATTAACTCTCTTGCCACCTCTTACCAGGCACAAGGTATATTATGGCACACAAGGCCCAATAAACAAATTCAAACTAATAACACATCATAGCCCATACCTGGCTATGCTCATCATCTCATGATACCTGCATGGTTAGCACATATGATAGCAGTACATTAATTATCTATCAATACCATGCAAAACAAATGTATCATTATTTCAAGAGTATCACCCTTATTCCTTTATCAGGATTAGGGTTTTCCATCACATATCTCATGTATCCTTCATCCAATTATATTGGACTTATAACACATCAAGGTATATGACCATATTAGGTCACTATCAATCATCTCCAAGTTCATAATGGAGTACCACGGTCGTGCAAAGAAAGTCACCACGACTGTGCTACCTTGCATGGTCATGCAAAGGGAGTTCACCTCATGAATCATATTCAAGTATGAATTCTATTCTCTCATTAGGGATTAGGGTTTCACATACCATATCCCTTCTTTAGAATAGGGATTGCATATAGCATCACCCTTCATTAGGGTTTCATATCACATTGCCCATAATTAGGGTTTACTAATCATTCCCAATTAGAGTTTCTCATGAAATCACCCTCAATTAGGGTTTCTCATGGATACACCCTCAACTAGGGTTTACATCATGTATTGGATCCATGCATTTGTTATGCATTATTGATTAGTACTATTAAGGGTATCTCTCACCTAATTACATTAGGTTTTCAAAAAGGTTTGATAAATTAGACCTTCAATAACATGAGGTATCCAAATAGATTGATCAATGGAACCTTAAATTGCACTAGGTATCCATTTGGATGAGTCAATTGAGTCTTTAATTTCACTGGGTACTCATTTGGATCAATCCATTGTTCCTTCAATTACATTAGGTACTCAATTGGATTAACCAATTGATCCTTCAATTGCATTAGGAATCCAATTGAATTAACCAAATTGATCCAGAAACGGTTTGAAACCGTTTAAGCAAAAAGCTTTGAAACTGCATGAACTTGAAACCGCATGGGTCTCAAACAGTTTGAGACTGTTTGGTCCCAAACGGTCTTGAGACCGTTTGGTCCAAACCTCTGAAAACCGCATGAACCAAAAAGTCAATCAAGACCTCAACAACACTCAATTCCAATCAATGGAACTTCAATCAATTGGATCATCAATTCAATCATCAATTGAATCATGAACTCACCCCTCAATTGGGACTTCAATTAGGGTCTGATTTCAATGGGATTAGGGTTTATAATCACCAATTAGATCTTTGAAGTTGATCATCAATCAAACTACTAATTGTGTTTTAATTGATTGCATTGGACCTTCAACCATTGAATTCATGGAACCAATCATCAATGGGACCTATGCTCATACTTCAATTGAGTTTAATAGGTCAACCTTCAACTGATTTGACCCTCAATTGACCTTTAATTGATTATCAAATAGGGTTTTAATCAATTGAATTAGGGTTTGGAAGCGATGATCCTTCAATACTAATCAATGTGAGACTAGTTACTTTGAAACCATTGAACCATCATCCAAATTGGGTATGACCTGACCCCAAACGGTCTTGAGGTCGTTTGGATGACCTCCAAAAGGTCTTGAGACCGTTTTCCCATGTCCACATCATAATCCAAGTCAACCAATCAAAGTTTGGATCATTGGGATGATCACCAAATCAACATTTGATTGCAAATCAACTTGGTACCTTTAGACCTTCAAACATCTAACCATACCCAACCCTAGACCTCCAAACGGTCTTGGGTGACCACCAAACGGTTTTGAAACCGTTTGGATGAGCCCCAAACGGTTCTGAAACCGTTTGGCTCATCCAACCTTTGGATTCTAGTGAAAAATCATCAAGGATTGGTCTATCGAGTTGATCAACAAATCAGCACTTAATTGCAATATTATTTGGTACCTTTGGACCTTCAATTGTTCACCTATACTTAACCCCAGACCTCCAAACGGTCTTGGGTGATCCCCAAACGGTCTTGAAACCGTTTGGGTGATCCCCAAATGGTTTTGAAACCGTTTGGGCTAATCAACCCAAAATCTCAAATCAACTCATTGAAATTTCAGCACTAATTTCAATTAGGGTTTGCACAATTGATTAGCCTTCAACTCATGATTCCTTGGGAATTAACCCATAAAATTTGGTGAGTCATTAACCAACATAATTAGGAACAGTAATATCAAACGTTCAACCCTTGGTCAACCATCTCAAACGGTTTTGAAACCGTTTGCCCAAAAAGGTCAAGTTAATCAGGTTGAAAATCAGCACTTAATCCAATTAGGTGTACCTAATTGATTTGCCTTCAACTCACGATTCCTTTAGAGTTAATCCCTCAATTTTGGAGGGTTATCAACCAACATAATTATGAACAGGAATCAAGAACGGTCAACCCTTGGTCAACCATCTCAAATGGTTTTGAAACCGTTTTCTCCCAAATGGTTTGCAAACCGTTTGGTCACCAAACGGTTTGGTGAAACTGTTTGGTCCAACCAAACTTTGAAACTGTTTGCCCAAGATATTTGGGGAGGTGTGTGCTTATGATGATGTCATCATAATCAACCTCGAAACTCACGAAATCTACTGTGATTTCCATGGAAATTGCATCAATCAACTAAAGTTAATTTCGGAAATGTAGAATTGATCACCAATTGATAAGGAATTGATTGCAATAATAAATTCAAAGGTTCAAGTTATAAAACCCGCCTCCAATTGAGCTCCAAAGCTCCAAGCTCACGCCATCAATGGTGGATGAAGCTCTTGCAACTCCCCTTAGGCTCGTCCTTAAGATTTTGATTGTAAAAGTTGTCTAGGGTTGAAGAGGAGATCGAAATAAGAAGAAATCAACGATTTATATTCGATTTCCACCATGGAATCAAAGAGAACGAAGGTCAAGGGCTTACCAAAAGGTAGGGAGTCGTCCTCCTGCTCCTCCCTATCTCCTTGGTCGGTTTTTCAAGCAAGGGAAAGAAATAAATCCGAAAAAGCCTTTGTTTTGGCTTGGAAAGGGCACTTTTATAAGGAAATTGATGAGAGAGAAAATGCCTTATTAAAATGCATTTAATCCCAAAAATGATGCCGCCTATTCCCCCTCAACTCCTAGGATACGAGGCTATCTTCATTGCCTAATATTTCTCTCAATTATACATGATTTAAAGAAAATCAAATCAAGCACCTTAAATCATATTATATTAATATCCATATGTGAGTGGATATTTCTTTTTCTTATAACATTGTGTGTGAGTTATCCACTCCCTTGGATATTTTTGTGGTCCTTGCAAAGCTCAAGGACGTCACACATACATCTGAATCCAACCATTTTAATTTTGGTTGAAGGCCCTTCAATTAATACATTCATTTTTGCCCTAAATTAAATTAGGGTTTCAATTAGGATTAAATCTTGATTATTTTAATATCAAGATTCTCTCTCCTCCAACTTAATTCAAATGAGGCACCCCTATCATTTTATTTTCTCTACTTGATTCCAAGAAACATTAGGGACCTTATTGAAGTGGTAATTTGCATATTTAACCCTAGGTTTTGGGTAAATTGCACATTATACCAAAACTAGGTTTTAATGCACAAGGATTGCTTTACAAGCTTAATCTTGGTGCCCAAGCTTGTGAAAACCATACCACTACCTCATATTCATTCTTATGATGTATCCACATCAGAGGAACATCTTCTCATGCAATATTTGCAATTTAACCCCTCAACTTGGGTAATTTTCACTTTAGTCCAAAATTAACAAAATAATGTTTCAACATTGTTCAAACAGGACCAAAATTGAAACATAAGTTTCTCATGAGCCCTAATTACTTTTCCCAAGATAAGATTAAGCATCTACTCAATCGTATTAAGCAAAACATCTAGGGTTAGAATATAACCCAAGTCAGGGATGTTACAAATAATATGGACTTCATTTCTCAACTATCCCCACGTGGCGTAGCCAACCCGATCCATACCAACCACTGTACAAAAAACTACCTAAAGTCACCAAAAATGTTCATTAAAGATGTCAACCCTAGATCAGTGAAACACTATCAATAGAGCAGTTAATATCATAGTTAATCATGCATTCACTTGGTGCATTATGTGATTCCCTACTACATTGCTCTTTTCCTAACTACCAAACTAATTGGAAGAAGTTCTCCTCATAAGAATGCATGAGGAGATCAATCATATTTGTGGCCTACCAATAAAAGAAATGGGTGGAATGGTGTAGGTGGCTTATGAATAATCACAAGTAACTTTCAAATCATTTATGCAAAAGTAAAACATTATGAACCTACAAGATGAGGGGAGTAAGGAATGTGTGAATCCTATTGCCTACTATTATGGGTGGAATGATGCATGCACTGAAAGTCTCATCAGTTTGGTGTGAATGAAATGAAAGAATGCATCATGTAGCTATTTTCATCTCTTCTTGAAGGAAGATTTGGAACTGAGCTCAGGGTATCCTTTTCTCCCTCTTCATTTCATAATATTTTTTTCTTATTATTCTCTTTTTTTCTCATTGGACAACTATTCTAGCATGGTTGAAGGGTATGCTCGGGCTTCAACTTAACAAAGTAGATTTTTTTCATTTCGAGGGGTATGGATGTGTATCCCTGCATTTTACTTTTAGAAGAAAATGATCATTATTACATGATTAAAGAATGAATGATGCAAAAGATGTGGAATCTACGTGGATTTATTATGAAACTAAATGATATGCACATATTTTTTCTCATTTTTTAGCTAATGAAATAAAAGGAAACTAACTATCATGTCACATATTATGCTATTCAATGTAATCAAGAGAAACAATTTGGATTACTTGATCATCTTAAGGTAGTGGATCAAATGTATGAAAATCAAATGAAATCACAAGATTAAGAGACAATGCCTTTCTTAAACTATGATATGTCCCTCTACTATCAACCAGTGTACACGGTAACCTTAGGATTCATTTCTAAAAGTCCCATTTAAGGTCTCATTAATTGTTTGATTGTTTTGGGCTGAAACTCCATTTTCATCCAAAATTCATGGATAATTAAGACTTGATATTCATACCAAATGTCCTCAAGCTGACAAACCCATACACTTCCTTTAGGTGATGCTGCCTTTAGAATTTGCTATTAAGCTTTCAAAGATATGACAATTTTAGTTATTTTTTCTTTAATTTTCTGATTTCATACAAGAGCACAAAAGAACACACTCTATCATGAAGGTTCCATGATTACACTAGATAGTTGTGGATCCTACAAACTCAAAATGATAAAACTAAAAAGCTAAACTTAAAAGAAAAATAACGATAGAGTTGTTCTAGCACCCCTTAATCATGAACTTGACCATGTCCTCACAGTCAAAATCCAATCAAAGAGGTGGAACAATGGTACAAATCAGAATGGTGGTGGTGACATGTTCAGATCTAGTAGGTAGAAAGTGTCGGTGAAGCTAGGTGGTTGCTATGACATCTCTAAAGGTGACATGTAGTTGTCAAACTACCCTTAATTCCAACAATGATCATAGAACGACTGTTGATAGTGCTCAATCCATTGCATGTGAGTGTGCATATTCTCCTAGTTGGCTAGGAAAAGGCATTCATTTTAAAAAATGGCATACTGGTTCTGATAAATCCACCCTTGAATGCCGTGAATGCCTACCAATGTTGTTGATTGTTGTTTCTTCCCCTATTGAATTCACTGCAACATCCCTTACATACCTGGCATAGAATACGGGTCTTCTTGTTGAGTAGGTGGTAGAGCAACAAAGCTTGATTCTCCATATCTTTGTGGTGACTGATGAACGACCCGCCTCTAAGTGAATGGCATGGTCTCCTCCTATTCTCTGACTTCTCCATATCACTATGGTGTGGGATTGTCTTGTTCTTATGACACTGCTTCTGCATCCTCTACTAGCCACCTCAAGAAGTGTACCCCATGTAGACGAAAGATGGGGTCAGAGAGAGCCCTTTACCATAATTGATCATCTACCGTGCAACAAGAAACCACCTTACCGCCACACTTTTTGACATGGAGAGCCTTCTTGAAATACTTGAAGTCAATCTTGGAGGAGGTCCTCAAACCGTTGGATGTGGAGAGATTGAGGCTGAGGTGCATGGCCAGTGGTGTAATTAGACCACCAAAAACTTGATGCGTGTTTACTACACGTATTAAACACAAGTGCATGTATTGAAGTAATATAGGCCAAAAGAGGCCCGCATATCAAACATGCAGGAATGTGAATATGAATACTACTACTAATTATGACTTGATCATCTAGATCTATTGAAAAAGTGATTGAGGAATTAATTGACTAATTGTAAGAATTAAAACTAAATTACTGAGATTGTGATCACAAGTGTAATGGATTCCTTAGGAATATATAGTTTCACCATAGTTCATAATGAAAATGACATTACTTATCATTATTTAGTTCTCCAAAGCCTGGACCAAGGGACTTGTAATAAGAGTTATTGTTGGTTTGTTACACTAACGAGTTTCAATCTTAAGATAGATCTTCTACTCAACTAACCAATTTCCGCAAGTATACGGGAGTAGTCATAGTCGAGATCGAACACAAGGAGCTTTAGTAATCAGTTAAATGCAGCAGTGCTAAGGTTCAACAATCTAGACCATTTTAAAGGTGATTTGGTTGATTAATCTAAAATTTTTGAAATTAAGCAAAGAGTAAATGGCTTACTAAAAGAGATGAAAATTTAGATATGGAAGTATCTTGGACTTAGGATTTCACTAACATATCATAGCATAGAATAGGAGCACAAAATTTAAACATACTAAGCACTTGTTTTAAAGGAGAGTTGTATTTTGTACATCACCTCTGGGTGCAAGTACAATGATCCTAACTCAATTCAACATTCCCATGAATGAATTTCATTTTGTATCACAAACCTACTCCTCAACTCCATAATTTCCACTCTAGTGGTAAAGAAGAAGTTTCCAAGAGAGTACCTCCTTACTCTCCTACCTATCTTATCAGATCAAGCAAAAGAGCATAAAACATACACATAAGGTGGCCAGCCATACATGTAGAAAAGAAGAAACCAGTACTCACAAGGTGGAAAAACAAGCAACATAGCATTAAGTACGAAATTATCATGTTCCATACATGCTATGACATGGGAGCTACTCTCCCATATCCAAGAAAAGGAAACTACTCATTCATAATGGTGTATAGTAGAAAATGCACAGAAATTTCAAAGTTCAACATGATTTAGAGAAGGAAAAGCTAAGAAAACCCAAGGTGTAACCCAAGAGGAGTAGAATTCCAGCTTGAGGATGAAATTTCACTCCTACAACTTCTCCAAACTGGACAAACCTCTCTCCCAAGAAGCTTTGTGGAGTGGAGAAGCTCTGTTGCACCTTGGAGAAGAAGATCGGTGAAGAAAAGAAGAAGAATGGGGTTCTTTAGCAAGAAACCACCTTCTTCCACCCCCAAAATTGCCCTCTTTTCTCTAGCCTTGCTCTTGGACGAAAGAGTTTTGAATTATGACCCAAGATAACTGCTCCATATAGTGGTTTTTTCTTTTAAAATGAAAGGAGTCATATTTGAAAATTGATGAAACTGACAGGCACACGTCGTGTCTTTCTGTGGACACGGCGTGTCCTATCTTTGGCAGTTGTTTCTGAGTGTAAAGCATACAACATGTCTGAATTAATACACGTCGTGTACGTTAACAGAAGGACAAGACTCAGTTCTGAATTCCTAGGTACATGTCATGTCTTTGTAGACACACTGCATACTTTTCTTCAGTGTCTGAACTATCATGCCATCTGGAAATGCACACGTCGTGTCTTAAATAAGACACATCGTGTGCATTGCTATTTCAACAGAATTAAAGTTATGAATTTCTACAAGGCATGGAGAAGTCCCGATAATGATGAATTTGAGTATTAATATCTCCAATTTGATCATTTTGAAGCATTCATGCAATACACATCCTGTGATGAGTGAAATAATAAAAAGGTGGCAAGAATGATATGAATAGAGGCTAAAAGAGAACAAAATGAACTAAATTTGTGTGTGAAATTATGTGAAAAGTTGATGTGGAAACCACCCAACAAATCCCCCTAAGCTTGAACCATTACTTGTCCTCAAGAAAAAAGAGCATAGCCACACAAATGAAGGAATATTCAAGCTCATACATGGATTAAATGAAATGAAGATATGCAATAAACTCAATCAACCATGTACATTAGGTTTATTTTCATAGCTATCATCTCAATTTAAACATCCAAGATAGAGAAGTTTTAGTTCAGTAATGGTGGTCACAAATTAAGTGATACAATCGACTAAACAACACTAAACATGATTTGGATAATCAAACCAAACAAATAGTGGATGTACAACACAAAAGTTTCAGCTATTATGGATGTAAATGATGAAATATTAGCTAATTTTAACAATCTTAGTTGAGTTCTCTTCTAAAAAAGATAAGACAATTGATTTTTGGGATTCTGGCACTCGACTGCAAATTTAGGCTTACGCACACTTGGAGTGTCGGTTGGGGTGTTATTTTTACCCTCTTTTGATTTTCATACCACTTAACCATCATTGCCAGATCAGACTCACACTAGCCTAGCATGATACATGGGTTGTTTGCCATCTTTTATTGGGTAAAGTGAGAAAAAGATAAAAGAGATTTTTTGCACAATACAAGAGAGTCAATGAGAAAGTTAAGTTAACAAGATTCCAACCATTGTTTTGTAAATTTTTCACTGAAAAATCGATTGTATATGCACTAAAGGTTTGGCAAGAGTATCATGTATTCTAAATAGTATTGTAGAGTTGATTTATTCGCTAATTTTTTGACCATTACATGTATTGAACAATCAAAGATGTGAAAATTGAGAGTTGAGGCTACAATTACAAACTAAGATCATGTACATGGGGAATTTCATTTTCCATTTGATTCATGCATGTTCTTTACTAATTTGTTCATATGGCCAAAAGAAAAACAAGGTACAAGATGGGTTCAAGCATACAAGGTACAAAAGTTCATTCCATTGCAATAGCCTCATTTCATATTAAACTTGCCATGAAGGGAAATGTAGAACATGTAACAAGATGAAATAAAGAATGAAATAAAAGACTGACATGACCAACAAAAGCAAATGACAAAAGCAAAAGAAATAGAAACTACATTATGGGCCGGTTGCACCCCCCCAAGCTTGAAATCTACAGTGTCCTCACTGCATCAATCAAACTCATGGAGGTAACAACCGGATACTTGTCATGGGTGAAAATCAATAAGAGGGGTCAGTTCCCCCGTGGTTATTCGAAAAGAACTGGCTGACAAGATCATCTTCTAGAACATCCATCAGAGTGGGCTACGGGGTGGACTCTGGCTGCTGCTGCGGCGACAAATGATACGGCTATGGGATTGAGTAGTAGCCCTGTGAAATGTGCCACAAATCCATACGGTGGACCATGTCGTGCATCCTAGTATACTGCATGCCCATCTGATCTAGGCAGCCATCGATGTGATCAAACCTCTATTGCACATAGTCGTATAGATGCCTAACATTAGGCATCTCCCAAGAGTACTCCGTCTGAGTACTGGTGGAGGGAGGCGGTGGAGCAGAAGAAGCGGAAGGAGCAGAAGGAGCTACCCCAGTATCATCAGCAGCTCTGGCTGCATCTATCTATTCATCAGTGTTCAACACAACTTTCTAGTTGTCCTTGTTCTTCAAGGTGACATGCTCAGGATCTAGAATGTCAATATATTGATCATCATCGAAGAATTGCCGGAACTTGTTGTCACAGTTGGGAATCTTTGTGATCAACCCTGCAAAGAGAAGATATTGAATATCTACCAGGTTTCTACCTAGTAAAGCCTCAAGTCCTATAAAATCAACCTCAAGTTTTTGTGCTAACAGAGTAATTAAGCCACCACACATGATGTCACCAGCGTCCCTCTTCTTCACCTTCTTAATGTCTAGGAAACGTTGAAGAATATAGAAAGCATCATTAATTTCATGCTCATACATCATTCCCCATAAGAAGAAAAGGTCTTATTTCCCAACAACCCCTTGGGTTTTCTTCTTGGCAAAAACCTCGATACTAAGAAGGCAATGAATATACCAAAAGATAGGGTTTTGGATAGCAGATGCTCTGGCTTATTTGTCTTCATGATGTTCCTCATCGAAAATTGATAACCTCCCATTTTGCGATGTTATCTTACTAGTTTTCCTCAATTTTCCATACTCTTTCTTAGTTAAATTAGATATAATCTTTAACTTTCTACCTTTTTGTAAATATACCATTAGATTAACTTCTCCTTTTCACTTTTTACATAAAAGCACAAAAAAAATTACAAAACTCCCAAACGGTCCCAAGACCGAATGGAAACCAAACAGTCCTAAGACCGAATGGAGACCAAACGGTCCCAAGATTGAATGGAAGCCAAACGGTCCCAAGACCGAATAGAGAACAAACGGTCCCAAGACCAAATAAGGGTCAAATGATCCCAAGACCGAATGGAGATCAAATGGTCCTAAGACCGAATAAAGGTCAAACGGTCCCAAGACCGAATAAAGGTCAAACAGTCCCAAGACCGAATGAAGATAAACTGGTCCCGAGACCGTATGAAGCCACAGGGTCCCAAGACCGAATAAAGGTCAAACGATCCCAAGACTGAATGGAGATCAACCAGTCCCGAGACCATATGAAGACACTCGACCCCAAGATTGAATGAAAGAAAATAGTTTCAGACCAAGAGGACTCAAATGGTCTTTAGACTGAGAGAGTCCAAACGATTTCCAAACTGTGTGAAAATTCAAATGGTCTCCAAGACCATTTGACCCACATACCCCAAACCGTTTAAGGCTCACTCAAAATCCTATAAATAGAACCCAAAGGGGTCCTCACAAATCATCAAGTTTCAGACGTCCAAAGGCCGCCTTTATTGTTCCAAAGTCATTCCATCCTTCACCCACTGCCCTGAGGCTATCGGTCTGAGATCCATACTCCATCTCCAAGCTACTTTCTTTCTCATCGACAAAGAAGGTGGGAAGAGGAGGATTCATCATCAAGCAAGCTACAAAGTGTGAAGATCATTGCTCTCTCTCTCCAAGGGGTCGACCTTCCTCCCACCTTCATGGAGATGATGCTCTCTCTCTCTCTCTCTTCTTGCCCCCTTCTTTTTTCTTGCCATGAGCGAGTAGTCACATACACTAGGGTGTGGGGAGTAGCCCCGCTACCCATGTTTTCATTTCATACATTGTAATTCTTGAGTTTGCAATAGAAAAACACTATCTTTCAAGTTCAACATCAATCGTTTAATGAATGCTAGTTGCTTGATCACCAACTTGTGTTACCTATTATCTGTTAGTGCAAATTGTCTATGTTTGTACTTCTAGATTTGAATATCGACTGCTTGTTGGTTCCAGATTGTATGTAGTCACCATACGTTTGGTTCAGTATCTAGGAGCATTCTCAAGAAGTGGAGTAAACTCACCTCCATCGTTGTACTTTCATACTATGAAATGGAATCAGTTGACGTATGAAAGTACAACCTTGACGGATCAAGGAACACACTTTGCGAGGGGAGTGATGCAAAGTAAGTGACCATTCATCTGGGGATGGCTGGCATTGCAACACTTCCACATTTCCTGTAGTTAGTCATTCGAAAGGAGGCTAAGCCTACAAAGATACTAACTGTTTAGACTCTTTTCTTTGCAAGCCAAGTTATTGTGATGTATGTTTTGATCCATGTGTAGTGGTGGTGAAAGCCAATAACATCCTAGTGGTTTCTTAACATTGTTTACAGCCTTAAATTTACTTTCTTGCTTTTACTTTACTTGCACATAGTTTAAACAAACAAACTAACTCTTCGATCTAAATACCAACTGTTAAGGAGTTAAATGAAATTCTAACGTTTTCTATCTTGCTGATCTTAACAAGACCATTGTCCTATGGATTCGACCCTTAACTATACTATGATATGACTTCCACGTATCCTAGCATATGTGGGTGGAGTTTTTAATCTAGTATAAGCAAGGATAAACCTAAAAGACTTACTATCTTTAGGATTTTTAGTTGTGCACACAACTCTACGCAAGTGGGAGCTCCATAAAAAATTGGAGTTGTTGCCGGGGACAACAGAACATTTTAATTTCATTCATCAACTTGCTAGTTGGTTAGGGTTTTACACTTTTTCTTTAAACATTACTCCATATTCTCTTGATTTCATCATATCTCCTGCATCATCTGAAAAGTGTGTTTCTTCCTCTACTTAGGTAGAAGACGTGCATGAAACCATCACATAATCTCGGATTCTCCCCTGATCCAGAGTACGACTCTGAGGTAGAGAGATGTTTCCACTGTCGCATTAGACTTAATCGTCAAAGAGCCAAACAAATGGCCGAAGATCAACACCAAGTTGTACTAGTAATGGAAAGGGTTAACGCTGCCATATCATCCTAGTGAGCGCAACTCATCGCCGACATGTGCGCCCAAGTTCAGGCTAAAGTATGGGGTGAAGAGCAAGCCCACATCCGTGCCGAGAATGAAGCAGCCAAGGCTGCTGCTCAATTGTTGGTAAGAAGTAAGAAATTATGGGACTACGTTGTTCCCAAGAACTACGAAGACAACCATCCAGTCCAACCACCACTCATCGACACTCCTAATTTTGAGATTAGGACACAATGGATCCAAATAATGTAGGGCATCTCATTCTCTGGAAGTGTCAGAGATGACTGCATGGACCATTTGAAGAGGTTCAAAGCTCTTTGTAGGTTGGTACCACAATCTGGAACAACCATGGATGCACTCATGCTCAGACTCTTCAATTTTACCTTTTCTGGAAGAGCACTAAGCTGGTACAACTCTTTGGACGGGGAGCCAATCACCACCTGGGCTCCCTTAGAAGAGAAGTTCTTGGAGAAATTCTTCCCCCCTTCACTAACCTACCAAATCAGAGGACAAATCAACCAATTCCTCAACTACCGGGAGAGTCACTGGATGACTCACGGGAAAGGTTCAAGGAACTCTTGTGGAAATGCCCTCACCATGGAATCTCGCAAAAAAAACTCATAGAAACTTTTTATAGGGGAGTAAGCGATGAAATTAAAAAGTTCTTAGATTCCTCATCTGAAGGAAACTTGATGAGATAAAACTACGAAGACGCCTGGAGGATCGTCACTCTTGGAGCCGAAAATCAATCCAATTGGGGAAGGGCAACCACAGGAGGAGTTCTAAAGGTTTGTAAAGCTGAAGAATCTATGGAAATGAAAGCCATAGCTGAAGCTTTGAAAACCATAGCCAACAAACAACAAGCCCTCGAAGCATCATTTGGGGAATATGACAGAAAGAAGAGCCCCCAACAAGCTAAAGTAGCTATAGGAACTTGTGAGGCCTGTCATGCATCTGATCATCCCACATTGTCATGTGGTCTCCTATACAATGTAATGATGGATTTACAACCACCTCAACCACAATATGAGCCAATCATTGAACACCCTGAGGATCAGATGCCAACACAAGTAAATTCCATCCATTCCATACCAGGACAAGCTTACTACAATCCAAATCAACCAAGAAACCATCTCGGGTTTCAATATGGAAATCTTGCGGGAACTGCTAACCCGCAACATCAAACACAAAGTGGATCTTCCAATAGACTACCACCTGAATTTCAAAGCAATAACAACCAAAATCAAGGGAATCTTGGAAACAATTTCCACAGATCCAACTACCCAAAAAATCCCTCTTCATACTACCAATATACTCACCCTCCTATGCACCCGCAATTACAACAAGCTCAGTTGCAACAGCCGTAGCAACCTCAGTTGCCAGCACCTCAACAACAACCACCTCAAGGGCAGTAACAACTCACTCAATTTCAACAGAAGAATGCCCCACCACAGCAGACTGATGACCTATCCTTGATAAGGCAAATGTTTCAATCACAGCAAACCATGTTGGCTAACCAGCAAGCCCAGCAAAAAGTTGTGGAAACTCAGTTAGCACAGATAGAAGCTCAACTAAAACTTCCAGTGGGCACTTTCACTGGTCAGCCAGAAGCAAATCCAAGACACGATCAACATACACCAGAACAATTAAATGTTGTTACAACAAGGTCTGGTCATGCTCTTACTGAAGCCATAGCAGTTAATCAAGAAGACAGGGATGTAACTGAAATCATCCCAATAGAAGAATCAGGTCAAGAAGTTGAATAAAGGAAAGAAAAGGAATAAGGTCCCAAAGAACCAGAGGTTCCACAATATAAGCCAAGGATACCCTATCCTGGCAGGCTAAAGGAAACCAGACTAGAATCTAGATTCCAGAAATTCAAAGAGGCAATGAAGAAACTTTATGTTGATATTCCCTTTCTCGATGCCTTATCTAAAATCCCATCCTGGTCCAAATATCTAAAGACCTTGCTGTCAAAGAAATATATGACAGAAAGCATGAAACTGTCAAGCTAGCACAAACCACTTCTGATATCATTTTGAATAAAATGCCGAAAAAATAGAAGGACCTTCGCTCCTTTGGAATACAATGCTCTATTGGGAACACTTCTTGTAAAAAGGTATTGGCCGACTTGGGAGCCAGCATATCAATTATTCCATTTTCTATATGCAAAAGATTGGGGTTTACTGACTTGTTGCCTATAGCAATGACCATCCAGCTCGCTGATTCCACCATTACTGCACCCCTGGGAATCATTGAAGATATTCTAGTAAGAGTGGGGAAGGACTCTTATGTCCCTTGTGATTTTGTCATTATGGATATAAAAGAATACATAAGGTACCTGATAATATTCGGTAGACCCTACTTCGCCACAGCTAGAGCATTAATTAATGTTGAGGCTGGAACAATTACCCTGAGGTTGGGTAAAGAAACTGTTCAATTCAGGGTTTTCAACAGCCTAAAGAGCCCTAGTATCCATGAAGAGGTTTTTCTGCTTGAAGCTATTGATAAAATGTCTCAGCTCAAGCAAGCAAATCCAAAACCAGCGGATGCCCTAGAGGACGCTCTAATAAATCTGGAAGCTGAATTTTCAACCAACGAGTTAGTTCAGCAATGCCTGCAATACTTGGAGCAGGCTGAAAAAGCCCCAGAAGCTACTTTTGAAGAACTCAAATCTATCTCCATATTAGAGACAACAAAAGTATCCAAAGCCCTAGAAATGAAAACTCTACTAGTTGGGCTCAAATATGTCTTCCTAGATGAAGAAAAATTATGTCCAGTTATCAGTAGCTCCTCTCTGATTGACGACCAGGAAGAAAGGCTTCTCACTGAACTAAGGAAGCACAAGAAAGTAATTGGGTACAAAATGAATGACCTAACAGGCATAAACCCAGCTATATGCATGCATAAACTACCTATGATAGAAGAGTTCAAACCCTCGAGGGAGCACCAGAGAAAACTGAACCCAAATCTGAAAGAGGTAGTTTGCCTCGAGGTTCTTAAACTCTTGAAAGCAGGTATTATCTATCCAATTTCTGACTCTCAGTGGGTTAGTCCGATCCAACTGGTCCCTAAAAAGGGGGGAACCACTATTGTCTTAAATGATAAGAATGAACTAGTACCTACAAGGACCGTTACTGGTTGGAGAATGTGCATTGATTATAGAAAAATGAACAAGTCAACAAGGAAGGACCATTTTCCCTTACCCTTCCTTGACGAAGTCCTTGAGTGGCTAGCCCACCAAAAAAAATTCTGCTACCTCAATGGATATTCTGGGTTTTACCAAATCCCAATTCACCACGAAGACCAAGAAAAAATGACATTTACTTGTCCTTTTGGAACATATGCCTTCAGAAGGATGCCCTTCGGGCTATGCAACGCACCCGTAACCCTCCAAAAGTGCATGACTGCTATCTTCGTGGGATTAACCGAAACCATTATGGAGGTGTTCATGGATGATTTTTCAGTATATGGAGACTCTTTTGATAACTGCCTGTTCAACCTAAGTAATGTCTTACAGAGATGCGAGGAAACAAACCTTATCCTAAACTGGGAAAAATGTCACTTTATGGTGACCAAAGGTGTTGTCCTCAGACATCGAGTGAGCAAAAGAGGAATCGAAGTAGACAAGGCAAAAATTGATGTCATCTCAAAGTTGTCACCGCCCAAAGTCATAAGGGGAGTGCGAGCTTTCTTGGGTCATGCTGGGTTCTACCAGAGATTTATCAAAGACTTCTCGAAAATAGTAAAACCAATGACATACCTATTGACCAAGGATGTTGATTTCAACTTTGACCATGAATGCCTACATAGCTTTACAACCCTGAAGAATGCTCTAATCTGTGCACCCATTCTAAGAGTGTCTGACTAGTCGCAACCTTTTGAAATAATGTGTGACGCTAGTGACTATGCCATAGGGGTTGTGCTGGGGCAGATAATAGACAAAAAGCCATATGTAATATACTATGCATCCAAGACGTTAGATGAGGCGCAAAAGAATTATACTACTACTGAAAAGGAATTCTTAGTCGTCATCTATGCTTTCAAAAAATTTCATTCTTATCTAATTGGATCAAAGGTCGTAGTATATACAGACCACTCCCCCATCAAATATCTTATTCAGAAACATGATGCAAAACCCAGACTCATCTGTTGGGTATTAATGCTGCAAGAATTTGATCTTGAAATAAAAGACAAGAGCGGAGTGGAAAATGTCATCGTTGACCACCTAAGTCGCATTGAATGTCAAGACGACGACAATGTACCTATCTGAGACTCCCTCCCTGAGGACCAGCTCATGAAAATTACCACAGGATTTCCCTGGTACGTTGACATAGTGAACTATCTGGCTACAGGAATCATCCACCCTTCTGCCTCTCACCACGATAAAAAGAAATTTCTCCATGATGTTAAGTAATACTTCTGGGATGAACCCTATCTTTTCCGTTGATGCCTACCAGAAGAGGAAATTACCCCTATCTTAGAGCACTGTCATTCTGGCCCCACTGGGGGGCACATGAGTTCGAAAAATACCGCTCTAAAAGTTCTACAATCGGGTTTCTTTTGGCCAAAATAGCAAGAGATTCCTATGATTTTGTAAGATCCTGCAATAAATGTTAGCTTTCTAGTGGTATAACTAAACAGAATGAAATGCCTCTCACTTTGTGGCAATAAATTGAACTTTTTGATGTTTGGGGAATAGACTACATGGGTCCCTTCCCCTCATCTTATGGATTCTCTTACATATTGGTCATTGTGGATTATGTTTCAAAATGGGTAGAAGCTATACCCACCATATGCTACGATTCCAAGCCAGTCATCAAGATGTTCTAAGATATCATCTTCCCCAAATTCAGAGTCCCCCGCACTATCATATCAGACGGAGGAACCCATTTTCTGGAAAGAAGCTTTGAATCCCTCCTGAGAAAATATGGGGTCAACCATAAGGTCGAAACACCTTACCATCCACAAACAAGTGGCCAAGTCGAAGTTTCAAATAGACAATTGAAAGATATCTTAGAAAATATAGTCAATAGACATCGTACTGATTGGTCTACCAAGCTCCTTGATGCCCTTTGGGCATACCGCACCGCTTACAAAACACTGATAGGAACAACCCCATTTTGTCTGGTGTATGGAAAGTCATGCCATCTACCGGTTGAACTAGAACATAAAGCTTGGTGGGCCATCAAACAGCTGAACTTTGATCTCAAAAGTGTTGGTGAATATAGACAACTTCAACTATAAGAACTTGAAGAGCTTAGAATGATAGCTTACCAAAGTTCCATAATCTATAAAGAACAAACAAATATGTGGCACGACGGCCACCTCAAAAGAAAAGACATTGTTGTCGGAGATAAGGTCCTCCTCTTCAATTCCAGACTTAAGATGTTCCCTAGAAAGCTCTGCACAAAATGGTCTGGACCTTTCACAATTAAACACATCTACCCCACTAGAGCAGTCATCATCCTTGATAATAATGGGGGAGAACGGACAGTTAATGGCCACAGATTGAAGAGATATTACACACCAGCAGACAAAATACCAAGACAAACTATCGAGATCCACGATCCCTCAGCATCGACATAACCAAATCAGATTTCCGTCGGGCCAGCGACGTAAAACCCAGGCGCAACTTGGGAGGCAACCCAAGATCTGAGTACCACCGTTTTATTTTTCCTAGTTTTGTTAATTTTCTAATCTCTTCATTTGAATTAGGCTTATCATCTTTAATCTGAAAATATAAAAAAAAATCACAAAATAACCAAAACAAACATAAAAATATAAAAATCTTAACCTAACGGTTTCAAAACCGTTTGGGCTCAAACGGTCTCGAAACCGTTTGGTATTTTGATCTCGAAACCGTTTGGTCCTTTCAGTCCTCAAACTGTTTGGAACCCAAACGGTCTCGAAACCGTTTGGAACCCAAACGGTCCTGAAACCGTTTGGACACCAAACGGTCTCAACACCATTTGCCCTTGGGAATTTGTAATGACACCTAACATTTTCTATAAATATAACCCCCACATTGTTTTCTTTCCCTTGATTCTCGATTTCTCTAAACCCTTACGCGAACCCTGTTCCATTCCATTCATCTGCTCCTGACTCCTGTTCACTCTACGACCATCGCCGACGTCACTGTCGATGCCACTATATCTCGGCAGCCCTCCACAACGTCATCTCTATCATTTTCACTGTTCGTTGCTTCGTCGTCATCGTCGTCACCTTCTTTGTCCACAGCATCAAGGTAGAACCAGCCAAAGTTGTCCATTCCAATGCTAACGATGAGTTCTTCCTTCATTGGTGCCATCTTCACCATCGATGCGCACGCCGCTGCCGTCACCCGCCGCTTCTGCCCATTTTTCAACCGACCACCAACGACCTTGATGTTTCACCTTCCTTGCAGTTTCGACCGTTTGGAGCCAAACGGTCTTGAAACCGTTTGAGCCAAATGGTCGTGAAACCGTTTGGCACCAAACGGTCCTAAAACCATTTGGAGCCAAACGGTCGCGAAACTGTTTGGAACCAAACAGTCTTGAAACTGTTTGGAGCCAAACGGTCTTGAAACCGCTTGGATCCAAACGGTCGAGAAACCGTTTGGTGCCAAATGGTCGTGAAACCGTTTGAGAGCCAAACGGTCCTGAAACCATTTGGAGCCAAACGGTCGTGAAACCATTTAAGTGCCAAAAGATCATGAAACCATTTGGAGCCAAACGGTCTTGAAACTTCTTGGAGCCAAACGGTCATGAAACTGTTTTTGCCAAACGGTATTGAAACCATTTGGAGTAAAAATTGTTTGGACCCAAACAGTTTTAGAAAATATGATTTCACCCTGCAAATGATTTCATTTTTCAATACTAGAATCCCTTAAAAAAAATTCTTCTCTTTTAAAATATATAATTTTTTCGATTATAGAATGGCCTCCCCTGCAAAAGAAGCCACAGGAACTGTTGACACCCCCTTCTGGACAAGGGAGCAATTGATGGAGGACCACGCAAAACTCCAGCACGTCATGGACACTTATGAAAAGACCGGAAAGGTCCCACCAAAAGTTGACATGATTCAAGTCCTGAATGAAATTGACCGAATCAACATGTGCCTAGACGAAGATCCTATTGAAGAAGTGGAGGAGATTTCCTCCAGTGACGAAGGTTTGGAGTACAAGCCAACTCCCGAGGAGGAATCTCCATCCACAAAGACAAAGGGGAAATGGAAGACCCACAAAGCTCCAAAAGAACAACCAACAAAGAAACAAGCAAGGAAGCGGGTACATCCCCCACTACAAGAGAACAAACCCTAGAGGGATACGTTCCGTCAATCACTGCAACTCCTGCCACCACCACTGCCCCTGCTTTCACCACCATCACCATTACAACACCACCACCAGCAGATCTTTTCCTCCACACCCTGCCATCTATTGACAAGTCCCTGAAGCAAACAAAGTATGTTTGCTCCAGCATACTACTAAAGATGGGGATATATGACATAATCCTCACTCTACTCGGTAACGCCAACCTTTCAAGACTCTGCTTTGTCCCTGAGATTTCTTATGTTGATCCCACAATTGAATTCTTCACATATCTCGACAAAGAAGTTATGGACATTACGGATAGATCAAGGGACTGAGGTGACCATAGGCTGGTCACCAAACTCTTTGGCAACAAGGTTGTCATAACATAAAACATGCTAAATGAAATATTTATAGACAACCAGGAACAGTTGAAGAAGGCCAAAGCTGTAGGCATAGAAAGATCTGAGTTTAACAAGCATATCTTCTAGAAATCCCTGACAGGGATCCCAACCTATGAGGAAAAAACCTGAAAGGCCTCCAATATTCAATCTGGACTGGTGTACACATTGCACAAAATTCTTACAGGTGCACTTTTCCCCAAGACAGAGGGTGGAAATGTTAGCATTTCCAATCTTTTCGTACTCTGGTCCATTCTAAAAGGGCAGTCGATCAACATCGGACGACAATTGATACACAAGCACACATCTTACACCCTTGGGAAAGAAATATGTATGGGAGGTCTTATAACATCCATCCTAAAATATCTCAAGATGGACAAACTACTCCCCAGGTGCACAAAGATCAAGGGTGACATCCTTACCAACGAGCACACCTTAAAAAACTCATACATCATCAAAGAAAAGGATGCAAAGTTGCACTATATCTTTTGCCCAACAGTAAAATCCTCAAGGACTCTGCTGCCACTTTCAGATCTTGCAGACTACGACAAGGAAAAGCTTCTCTTCACTGAAGAGGAGCTTGCATACCTCCTAGCTTTGGTCAAAATACATGAAAAGAAATCTAAAGTGAGGTAGACAGCACAACATCACCGCCCCAGTAGCAAGAATAACAAAAATACCAGTGAAACGACCATCCAAAGGGTGTTTGCATATATAATCGTTGTCAGGAACGCCGACATGAAAACCAAATCCAGAGGCAGAACCCCCCCCCCAAAGAAAATATCATCACCTCATAACTAGACTCCTTCATCATGAGTCTAAATGTTGAACTTACCTCCATCACCACCCCCACCACACCAGCATCCTCCACTATTCCACAATCCACAACTCTTCCATCTTTCTCCACAATGATGACCACCCATTTCCTTTCTCTACAACCGCACCACCACCCGCATCTTCCACTCCACCCTTTTTTTCTTCGGGCATCCCACTCCCCACTTCAACGCCCGAATTCACCTCCTTCGCCTCCACCTCCACTGATTTTCCCTTGACATTCTCGGTTCCACCTTTCTCTCCCAGAATGTCACCACCCTTCCCATCTGCCACCCCGACACCACTGGTGACTCCATCTATAGTCATCATACAGTTTGAGGGACCATCCACAACGTCTTTTTCACAAGGAACTACCACCCTTCCACCCCGACCCTAGCCGCCACACCCATCCATAACTGGGGTCCCTTTTATAAATGTTGGTGAGGAATTCGAACGTCAATTTGACGCTATCTGAAATCTCCTCACCAACCCTTCTAACATAATGCAACCTATTTTCTCTTGTGTGCAGGGTCTTACTAAACAGGTTTCCAAGATCGACGAGCAAAACTGTTCCTTACCAGGCATCCTCTCAAATATCCACCAACGGCAGGAAGCAGCGGCCACGCAAGTCGAACACATCGACGACCGCCTACAACAACTGCCACAATTGGTGCTTGAGGTCAAAAGCCAGCAAGCAGCGTTGGCTCAGCAAGTTGACAGGGTCTCTACGCAGACTCAACCTCTGCCTGAGACCTTATGCGAGCTTAAGCAGCAACAAATTGCTTTTAGCACGTGCTTGGATGACATCAACAACACCCTTACACAGCTCCATAGTTGCCAAGAGGAGTCGTCAAATAATGAAATCAACCAATTATGAGCTCAGGTGATAGATCTTACTGCACGACTCCTCTCCACCGAGGCTAGATATTCAGATCTTATAGAAACCCACAACACACTGCTTGAAACACATGAGCATGTGCAAGTGGTTTTCGACGAACAACAAGCCCTTCACCGATAGTGCAAGAAGACTACAACAATGAAAACAAAAGATAAAGCGGCAGCCAATGACGAAGAGGAAGAATACAAAGATGAGGAAGATTCTGACTCCTCCATTGACTCCAACGATGATACTTCCTCTCCATATGACAAACGTGATGACCCAGGACATGCTGGGGAGGGAACCAGCCAAGGAGAAGAACCTTCAAAGAAAGCAGATGACAAAGACCACCACGAAGGTGGAAACAATCCAAAAACCTATGATTACAATGACAATGTTAACATGTCATATGGGGACCAATTCATTGACTACTCAACTATGGGATCTCTGGGGGAAACTGTCAAAGAAGCCGCTTTTGCTGAGTTCCAGCAATGTCTATTGGGAACTAGCACAAGTCAACTAACAACAAACCTTCCACAGCACTCCGCCCCAAAGCAATCTTCACCTTTTCCCCCAGACCATGATGAGGAAGACAGAGTGAGTCTAGACACGGATATTGGACTCGACTCTGCTTCTGAATCAAAAAAAGATGAAGATTTACAAGAATATATGGACGACTTAGTGCATACTTCCCCTCCACCTCTGCAAGAGCTTCCCCTACCGCCACCTCTACCTAAGATGATGCATGACCTAGACATGGCGGCCATCTCTACCCTAGATGTCCAGGATATCTTCATCCTAAACACTATCATAGATGATGCCAAAGAGGGAGGGGACATGATCTACAAGAATATAAAAACTAAGCGCAATTTGACACGTGAAGATTTCTGCACCATCCTTCGACCGCAATCAATAGTGAAGATGCCAATCTTCCATGTCCTTCTTGTCAACTCTATCGAAATATACAGAAGCTCAAAGCAATCATAGCTAGTTTTCAATGCTTCACCAGCTCTGGCTATGAGCCTATTATACAAAGACTTACGCAATAAATCTATAGAGCGGTTATGCGTTGGGATCGCTCGAAAGTTGTGATATCTCATGGTCCCCTTTCAAGTTTCCGGCCACTGGCTACTTATGATTGTTCACACCGTGGCCCGCGATGCCAAGTTGTACAACTTTTGTGCCAGTGAACTAAAGGCTGGAATAATCAATTTTGCTGGAGAAGAAGTCGGAGAAGCAAGATGCATCCCCTTCTGGCTTCTCAAACTAATTTGGGTTTCCTGCCCTTCTCTCAAGAATGGTTGGAACCAACCTTGGTTCCAAATAATTGCTCCACCAGTCCAAACCACTGACGGATCTAGGGATTGCGCCTTCTACACTATACGCCACATACAAGCGCTTAATCAACAAACCCCTTCACTAAGCTGGCCACAAAAGATTTTCACTCGCTACGAGGGTGTTACGTCATGGAACTCATATGTGACATAAGGTTCTTCAAGGACCCGAAAATGGCACCAGACGACATCCCTCGCTACCTTTTCTCGGCCATCCAACGACTACAAAGGCGACCTTTCTAACAAACGTTAACAGAGTTGGAGACAGAACAACAACCCGCCATGGACCTTGAAAAAGGACAATGGGACCCTTACACTTTTGAGTTGGTGGAAGATACAAGAGACATCGAATTGGTATCAGATACTACCATCAACAGACATACCACACAAATGGTGCCCTACCTACCATAGAGCTGACGTTTCCTAACTTCGACCCTACAGCCTGCAAGAATCTTTTTGACAATGAACTCTGACTCATCATGTCTAGGCTTTATGCCAAGAAAGATGAGCTCATTTTTCTAGCCAGAGATATTCTAGTCATGGCAGATACCCTCCGTGAAACCGTACAATTAAAAGGATTTCTATTCGTGAGCCTGATGACTTCTTATCAATATCTCCTTAGACGAAACCATCCTATGGTTTACATGGCGTCTGCTTACATGAAGGGCGACCTACTAAAGACAAAGAACTTCAGAACCATGGAGGCGCTTATCTCTTGCCTCCAGCATACAACTCTGAAGTTCATTATGTTTCCTTTCCTTCACTCAGAGCATTGGATGTTACTGGCGACAAACCTTCCTGAAGGAACAACAATCATCTATAACAGTTCTGACAGCCAATATGATCCCAACCAAAACCAGTATACTATAAAAGCTTACACACCCACGGAGGAGGTGGCAAAGGAATGTGCTGACAAACTACATGATCTTTTAAGCAAGAACACATGGGCGTACTATAAAGAACACTTTCATCACCCTGCCTTCATCCACAGATGCCCCCAGAAGCTCTGAGAATCAAACAACTGTGGTTTCCACATCCTCTACTGGATGTACACCCTCACTGGTTCTTGGAAGACCAGTAGAGGACATGACGAATGTGATTTACCACGCTCTACGTGGAAAGTTCACAGCCAATCTTCTCCGAATGTGTGGAGCTAACAGAGGACTAACAGAAGCCTAATGCCCTTGTCCATGTACTTCTCAACCTATCACTTTGATACTCTGAGGACAGAGTGAGTGATAAGTTAGGGGGGAGGTACACTGGACAAGGGCGAGGTATCATTTTTTTCAACCCTTCTCCCTCTGCTCTTTTTATTCACACCTATTTTATCTTTCTTTTTATATTTAGACTTTTTCAATAATTTTTTTTTACATAAGTATAACATCATTCTAGGAAAAGGTCACCCCCAGCTAAATTTAGAATCAAAGTAGTCCTCAAAAAGAAATAACAGAAAAAGCACTTAGGCATGTAATGGCGAATTAATAAATTACTTTCACACCCGATTTTCATACTTTTGCTTCAACTCTGCTCCAGACTCTCCACAAGTTAACATCATAGCCGAAGCCAGCTAAAACTCTCCCAAGGATGGGAGGGAACCAGGTGAAATGCAAATCAAGGAACCTCGCAAATGGACCACCAAGTATGAAACTAAAATAAGTGCATGTCAGGAGACTCCAAGAATAACTTTCTTATTTTTCAAAAGAGGCCTGGAAGCCCAAACAAAATCCCTAAATATCCAACTCCTAAGCATGTGAGTATAAGAATAAAAGCCAGAGTGTTGAATAAAAACATGAGAGTTGTGCCACGCCTAAGGACCTATATGAAGGACCAATAAAGGTCTCACCTGGCCGATACATTCATCTACCCTCACAAAGGCAGATGTGTCACACACGGTAATGAGATCCTAAGGTCTCTGAATATATGAAAAAGCTGATAAAGGACTCGCCCGACCGGTTCATTTAGCTACCCTCACAAAGGCAGATGTGTCACGCTCGGTAGTGAGATCCTAAAAGTTTAGATAAACCCTCCCCCACTAAAAGGGGGAGTTACACATCAACCTTTAGCCAACCCTCATGCCTATTTTAGTTTCCAGTAGGTTTTTCAAAGAAGTATAAAACTAATTGGAGTTGAAAACATGCACAGAATGCGATCGAGGAAAAGGTGGTCCCAATGCGATCTACGCGATACGGAAGAAATCTGAGATCCACGCAACTCTCAATACCTGAAAGAGTTAGTGCGAACAGAAGCCCGATAAAACTCTAAGAGATCTCTGGTTTAGAATTGAAGCAAGAGTATGGAAATCTTCATTGAATAAAATCGCCTCGCCACTACATGCCTTAGCTCTATCTAGCTTGAGGACAAGCTAGACTCTAAATTAGGGGGGGTTATAACCTCCCATTTTGCGATGTTATCTTACTAGCTTTCCTCAGTTTTCCATACTCTTTCTTAGTTAAATTAGATAGAATCTTTAACTTTCTACCTTTTTGTAAATATACCATTAGATTAACTTCTCCTTTTAACTTCTTATAGAAAAGAACAAAAAAATTTACAAAACTCCCAAACGGTCCCAAGACCGAATGGAAGCCAAGCGGTCCCAAGACCGAATGGAAGCCAAATGGTCCCAAGACCGAATGGAGACCAAATGGTCCCAAGACCAAATAGAGACCAAACAGTCCCAAGACTGAATGGAAGCCAAACAGTCCCAAGACCAAATAGAGACAAAACGGTCCCAAGACCGAATAAAGGTCAAACGGTCCCAAGACCGAAAGGACACCAAACGGTCCCAAGACCGAATAAAGGTGAAATGGTCCCAAGACTGAATAAATGTTAAACAGTCCCAAGACCGAATGAAGATCAACCGGTCCCAAAACCGTATGAAGCCACATGGTCCCAAGACCAAATAAAGGTCAAACGGTCCTGAGACCGTATGAAGCTAAACGGTCCCAAGACCGAATGGAGATCAACCGGTCCCAAGACCGAATGGAGATCAACCGGTCCCGAGACCGTATGAAGCCACTCGACTCAAAGATCGAATGAAAGCAAACAATTTCAGACTGAGAGGACTCAAACGGTCTCCAGACTAAGAGAGTCCAAATGGTTTCCAAACCATGTGAAAATCCAAACGGCCTCCAAGACTGTTTGACCCACATACCCCAAACCGTTTAAGGCTCACTCAAAATCCTATAAATAGAACCCAAAGGGGTCCTCACAAATCATCAAGTTTCAGACGTCCAAAGGCTGCCTCTATTGTTCCAGAGCCATTCCATCCTTCACCCACTGCCCCGAGGTTGCCAGTCTGAGATCCATACTCCATCTCCAAGCTACTTTCTCTCTCATTGACAAAGAAGGTGGGAAGAGGAGGATTCATCATCAAGCAAGCTACGAAGTGTGAAGATCATTTCTCTCTCTCTCCAAGGGGTCAACCTTCCTCCCTCCTTTGTGGAGATGACACACTCTCTCTCTCTTCTCGACCCCTTCTTTGTTCTTGCCATGAGCAAGTAGTCTCATACACTAGGGTGCAGGGAGTAGCCCCGCTACCCATGTTTTCATTTCATACATTGTAATTCTTGAGTTTGTAATAGAAAAACACTATCTTTCCAGTTCAACATCAATCATTTAATGAATGCTAGTTGCTTGATCACCAACTTGTGTTACCTATTATTTGTTAGTGCAAATTGTCTATGTTTGTACTTCTAGATTCGAATATCGACTGCTTGTTGGTTCCAGATTGTATGTAGTCACCATACATTTGGTTCGGTATCTAGGAGCATTCTCAAGAAGTGGAGTAAACTCACCTCCATCGTTGTACTTTCATACTATGAAATAGAATCAGTTGACATATGAAAGTACAACCTTGATGAGTCGAGGAACACACTTTGCGAGGGGAGTGATGCAAAGTAAGTGACCATTTGTCTGGGGATGGCTGGCATTTTAACACTTCCACATTTCTCATAGTTAGTCATCCGAAAGGAGGCTAAGCCTACAAAGATACTAACTGTTTAGACTCTTTTCTTTGCAAGCCAAGTTATTGTGATGTATGTTTTGATCCATGTGTAGCGGTGGCGAAAGCTGTTTACATCCTAGTGGTTTCCTAACATTGTTTACAACCTTAAATTTACTTTCTTGCTTTTACTTTACTTGCACTTAGTTTAAACAACCAAACCAACTCTTTGATCTAAATACCAACTGTTAAGGAGTTAAATGAAATTCTAACGTTTTCTCTCTTGTTGATCTTAACAAGACCGTTGTCCTATGGATTCAACCCTTAACTATACTATGATAAGACTTCCACATATCCTAGCATACGTGGGTGGAGTTTTTAATCTAGTATAAGCAAGGCTAAACCTAAAAGACTTACTATCTTTAGGATTTTTAGTGGTGCACGCAACTCCACGCAAGTGGGAGCTCCATCAGAAATCTCAAACCAAAACTCATCGCTGGGAAAAACCAGCGGGTAGCTAATCGCTCCATAGTAATGAAACTCCAACAACTCACAAAAACACCTAAATGTGAGCTTGAAAGCACGACCCAAAAGCCTAAAATGAATAATACCATAGGGATCTAGTTTCTTTTGTGGGTCTTTCTCATTGGTGAGTGTCGTCAAAAACCCATACACTAGGTGGGTGTAAGTATTGGATATTGTAAGGCAGATGTAGCTCAACCCCAAGTCCTCTAAGCGCATGATGACTTCATCCTTGAAGCCCAGATTCATCATCGTTTGCTGGCAAGCAACCCAAGAAGGAAGAACTCTCCTTGCAATCAGGAACTGGTATGTCAGGTCTTCTTCAGGGGTAACCCAAAATTGAGTAGTTGAGATGTATCCCGATGCTTGGGAGGAACTTGTGTGGTGCTTGTGGTTGCTAGTTTTCTTGAATGGAGCAATTTTTGTTGCTGACAGACTAACACATGCCATGTTCTAGGACATACATGTCATGTGTCTGAGGCAGAAGTTCAACTAAAACTACAATGCACACACCATGTGTAGAGAAATGCACGTCGTGTGCCTGGAGATCTGCAATAGCCTGTAGATTGCGACGATGGTGATTTTGGGGAAGAATTGGAGGAGGATGACGATGGCACTTGCTTATTTTCTTGGTGATGGACTTTCTGTGATGAAAGAGATCTACAACACTTCTTCTTGGTGTTGATGATGGAACTTGGAGATGAGGACGAAAAGTTCTTTCTCATGCTCTTGGCGGAGAAGATGATGGTGGCATGAGAAGCAATGTGAGGTAGAGGATGATGGCGAGATCTAGAGGAACTCGACGGTGGTGGCTAGATCTGGTGCTTTGGGGGTGACGTCGTGAGCTTGAAGGAGAGTAGCCCGTTGTGCTAAGGCACTTGACAATGGCGGCTAGATCTGCTCGAGCTCGGAGAGGACACGCCGTGAGCAAGGAACACGGTGGCGGCGCTCGTGTGTGCTAGGGCACATGGCAGCAAGGAGGTAGATGGCTAGGGTGCACGGTAGCTCTGGAGTCTCACACGGATTGAATGAGAGTGTGAGCGAGAGGGGCAGCTGTGGGCTAGGTTAAGAACCTACACTTTCGACAAAAGACACAGTGTGTGCAAATAAAGACACGTTGTGTGTCTTATCAGAGCTCCTTTTATATAATAAAAGACACGCCATGTTGAATAAAGTACACGTCGTGTGACTTTTCAAAAATTCAAAATTCCCATTTTCACTGATAACTACACAGTGTGTTCAAATAAAGACACGTCATGTTCCTTTTCCAGATAGCTCATTCTTTCTCCTTCTGCTATGATACATGTCGTGTCTAATTTAAGACACGTCATGTTTGTATTCTAGATTTCTTACTCCTCCCTTTTCTTCTTGGGTACACGTCGTGTAGAAAATTGGATACGGTGTGTTCTTTTTCCCAATTGAGAATACTTGTAGCCACTGGATTGTGACACGACGTGTGCAAATAAAGACATGTCATTTACCTAGAGATATAACTCGTATGTTGTATTTTTGAGAATGGGGACACGTCGTGTGTAAATTTAGACATGTTGTGTCTTATGTAGTTTCTACAGAAACAGCTTGTTGTCAACACAGAATTAATAACAGATATGCAATAGAATTGTCTAAATTATTACATTCATCCATGACAATCTTATTTACGAATCTAAAGAGTATTTTTGACTCAAATTACTAGAAAAGAAATCTATCCTAATGTGGGTTCAACTCCCACAAGGTCCTCCATTTAGAGTCCAGAGTGAGACTCTTTAATATTCCATCATGCATCTTGAAGGATCAAGAGGCTCCCTTGTGAACTTTGTCACCCGAGGTATACAACTTGCAATGTTTCCCATTTACTTTGAATGATCCATCCTTGCCTTGTAATTCAACAGCTCCATAAGGAAAAATATTCAATACAATAAAAGGACTGGACCACTTTGACTTTAGTTTTCCAGGGAATAGCTTAAGTCTTGAGTTGAACAACAACACCTTGTCTCCTTCTTGGAAGTCTTTCCTCCGGATCCTTTTGTCATGTCAAACCTTAGTTCTTTCTTTGTAGAGATTTTCATTTTCATATGCATCTAGCCGGAGCTCTTCCAATTCTTGCAGCTGCAATAGATGCTTTTCACCAACCTTCTTCATGTCAAAATTTAAGAACTTTATAGCCCATAGTGCACGGTGTTCAAGCTCCAGCGGAAGATGACAGGATTTACCATATATCAGCTTGAAAGGAGTTGTGCCTTTGATGGTTTTATAAGCTATCTGGTATGCCCATAAGGCATCGTCTATCTTCAATGCCAAATCTTTCTTTGAGCTAGACACTATCTCCTCTACTTGCCCGGAAGTTTGAAGATGGTAGGTCATAGAGAATTTATGAGTGACTCCATACTTAGATAGAAGATTGTTGAATTTTTTCTCAATAAAGTGTGTGCCTCCATCAAATATTACAGCTCTAGGAACTCCAAACTAAGGGAAGATGATTTTCTAAAATAGTTTTACTACAGATTTTGCATCTGATTCTTGGGTTGGGATGGCCTCAACCCATTTAGAGACATACTTGCAAGCAACTCGAATGTATTGATAGCCATAAGAAGATAGGAATGGTCCCATGTAATCTATTACCCATACATAAAATACCTCAATCTCCAAGATAGAGTTAAGAGGCATGTCATCACATCTAGAAATTCCTCCAGTCCTTTGGCATTTATCACACACTTTGAAAAACAAATTGACATCTTTAAATAGTGTTGGCCAATAGAAACTGGCATGTAGGATCCTTGCTATAGTCTTCTCTCCTCCAAAGTGACCTCTGTAAGGAGAGGCATGGCATTCAGAAATAATGGTAGCAATCTCTTCTTCAGCGACACACCTTCGAATGAGCCCATCACTCCCATGTTTGAACAACAAGGGGTCGTCCCAATAGTAGAACTTTACATCATGGAAGAACTTCTTCTTTTGCTGGTATGTCAAGCCCGACGGTAGTTGTCTTGTAGCAAGAAAGTTTGCAATGTCTGCAAACCATGGCACTTGTGTGGACGATAACGCATATAGCTTCTCAATAGGCAAATGAACCTCAATAGGAAAATAATCTCCAACATATGTAGTCAATCTAAAAAGGTGATCAAAAACATTATTCTCTGTCCCCTTCTTATCGTGGATTTCAAGATCAAACTCTTGTAGAAGCAGTATCCATCAGATGATATGAGGTTTTGCATCCTTCTTATTTAGAAAATATATAATGGCAGCATGATCAGTATACATAATTACCTTAGATCCTACCAGATACTGTCAAAACTTGTCAAAGGCATACATTATAGCAAGAATCTCCTTCTCAGTGGTTGTGTAATTGATCTGTGCTTCATCTAGGGTCTTGCTTGCATAGTATATGGCATGAAGCTTCTTATCTTTCTTTTTTCATAGAACTGCTCCCACTGCATATTCGCTTGTGTCACACATCAATTCAAATGGGGCATTCCAGTCTGGTGGTTAAATTATTGGTGCAGAAATAAGAGCTTCCTTTATCTTGGTGAAGGCGGTACAACAGTCATCATTGAATATGAATTCAACATCTTTTGCAAGTAAAGAACATAATGGCTTTGCGATTTTGGAGAAGTCTTTAATGAATCTTCTATAGAATCCTGCATGACCAAGAAAAATGTGGATGTCTTTGACTAAAGAAGGAGTAGACATCTTCTCAATAACTTCTACCTTGGCCCTATCAACCTCAATACCCTTGTTAAATACAACATGGCCTAATACTACACCAGATTGTACCATGAAATGGCACTTCTCCCAGTTTAGTACTAGGTTAACCACTTTACAGTGGGATAAGACTAATGATAGGTTAAATAAACATCGATCAAATGAATCTCCATAGACGCTAAAATGATCCATAAAATTTTCCATTATGTTTTCAATGAAATCAGAAAAAAAAAAGCCATCATGCATCGTTGGAACGTCACGGGAGCATTGCAAAGACCAAAGGGCATGCGACGATAAGCATAAGTTCCATACGTGCATGTAAAAGTGGTTTTCTCTTGGTCGGGAGGGTAGATAGGAATCTGGAAAAACCCGAAATACCCATCCAAGTAACAAAAATAAGAATGTTTCAAGCATTAAGTCGATAAACGACAACGGAAAATGGTCCTTTCAGGCCGCTTTGTTAAAATGCTGGTAATCAATACACATACACCAACCCGTGACTATACATGTTTAAATCAACTCATCATTATCTCCTTTGATGACAAGTTGCACCCCCCTTCTTAGGTACCACGTGGATGGCACTAACCCAAGGGTTGTCACTTATAGGATAAATGATATCGGCATCAACCAACTTAAATATTTCCTTTTTAACCACCTCAAGCATATTTTGATTTAAATATCTAGGTGGTTCAATTGTGGGTTTAGCATCATCTTCCATATTTATTCTATGCATACAAATGAATGGATGAATGCCTTTCAAATCATCGATAGAGTAACCAATGACGTCTTTATACAAATGCAATTCGGCAAGCTATTTATCCTCTTGTTCATTGGTTAACTCATTATTAATTATGACAGGAGAAGTAGAGTCGAAATCAAGAAATGCATACCTCAGCCCTAGTGGAAGGGCTTTAAGTTCTACCTTTCTCCCAGCTACATTTTCTTTGGCTTTATCATCAACAAGTGGAGTGTCTTCTTCAGTAGCATCTGATTGGGCTATAGAAAATACCCCATAATTTTCAGATCCACAATTTATACCTTCATCATCATCACAGTAGTTCAGTATCAAATTGGCAACATCATGATCTTCTTGTACAACAGAATCAACAGAGTCCATAAAATAGATTTCTTCTACACAAGAGGGTGCTTCCATAGCATCATATACAGAAAATTCCATGGCTTCTTCACCAACTCGGAGTGTGAGTTTGCCTTCTCGAACATCAACTAGGCATCCAGCAGTTCTTAGAAAAGGCCTCCCAAAAAGAATGGGGTTGGAACGAACTTCTACCATATCTAGCACTACAAAATCACAAGGAATATAGAGTTTACCAATCTGCACTAGCACATCTTCCACAATACCTTTGGGGTATTTGATGGAATGATCAGCCAGTTCAATGGCCATCTTTGTAGGCTTCAAATCTCCAAGATCTAGCTCTTGCCACAGGGTAGACGGGATGAGACTAATATTAACTCTAAGGTCTACAAAACCTTTGTCAAATGTGGTATTATTGATCTTGCATGGTAGAGAAAAAGCTCCCAAGTCATCTAACTTCTCAAGAAGCCTATTTTGAATGATAAAACTGATTCTTTCATAAATCATCACGGCCTCTACTTGGTCCATCTTCCTCCTTTTGGTGAGGATGTCTTTAAGAAACTTAGCATATGATGACATTTCTACAATAACTTCAGCTAGCGGAAGATTGACATTTAGTTTGTTAGAATGTCCATAAACTTCCTAAACTTTGAGTCTTCCTTTGTATTTGCAAGCCTTTGTGGAAATGGTGCATTTGCCTTAATAGAAGTTTGTACCTCAGTTGTACCTTTACCTTTGTCAACCATAGGGGTGTCAAGATTCTCTTCATCGGCGATGTCAATACTCTTCTCATTGGGTGGAGAAGGTCTGTGGATTTCAACTCCACTTCTCAAGGTGATGGCATTTGCTTATTGTCTTGGATTCACCTCTGGTTGGCTTGGAAGAGAGTTGGATTGGGTGTTCTTTTATTGCATCAAGGCTTGTTGGGCAATTTGGTTTTCCAACATCCTTGTGTGAGTGGAAATTCCATCTACTTTGGCAGAGAGTTGGGCAATCACATCCTTCAAGAGCTTGTTGTTGCCTCTTAACTCTTCATTCTGCTGCATCTGCGTGGAGATAAATTTCTCCATCATGGCCTCCAAGGAAGAACTTTAGGGTTGTTGCTGCTATTGGTAACCCCTGTTGTTGAAGCCTGACGGATTCCCATTGTTCTGCCGATTGAAGTTATGTTGTTACTATGGTTGATGTTGTCCATGTTGGAAGTTATGAGCATTGCTTGTGTTCCGGTAGGAGAAATTAGGATGATCTCTCCATCCCCGATTGTAGGTGTTGGAATAGGGATTCTACTTATTGTTTCCCTACATCCCAATAACATTGACTTGTTCTAGGCTCCCTTCATTTGCATTAGGAGCAAAGCATGAAGAAGAAGTATGTCTTGAATTACCACAAGCTTCACATATCACTTCAGCTGATTGGATTTGCAATGTAGTCATCTTCTCGAACTTCCGTATAAGAACATCAAGTTTAGCAGCTATTAAGTCAACGACATGAACATTATGCTTCCCTTCTTGCTTCTTAGTTGAAGAACTAGCTATAGAGGATGATTGAGATCTCCTATCTGACCCCCATTGGCAATGGTTGAGGGCTATGTCTTCAATGATGTCATAAGCATCCCTATAAGACTTATTCATCAGTGCTCCATTTGCTACAACATCCAATGTCATGTAGGTATTATAGAACAGTCCATTATAGAACATCTGGAGTAGCAACCAGTTGGTCAAACTATGGTGAGGGTAAAGGCATTGCAGATCCTTAAACCACTCTCATGTATCATACAGAGTTTCTCCATCAGATTGAGAGAAGTTGGTGAGTTGGTTCCTCAGTTGGGTTGTCTTGCTCTATGGGAAATACTTTGTAAGGAAAGCATTCAGAAGTTGATCCCATCTTTTAGTTGACTTCTTTAGAAGAGACAAAAGTCACGCATTGGCTCTATCTCTTAGGGTGAAAGGGAATAGCAGTAGCCTCACTCTATCGGCAGATACCCCATTGATTTTGAAAGTATTCATGTATTCCAAAACTTTAGTCACATGAAGATTCAAATCTTCATTGACTGTACCTCTAAAGTGGTTCTAATGGATCATCTGCATCATGGAGGGAGCAATAGAGAAATTGTTTGCTTCCATTGCGGGTAGATCGATGGATCCACAAATGTTCGTGGTAACCGACATGGAAAAATCCTTTAAAGGACGTTCGTCCTCCATGGTTGGATCTCCTGGTGTAGCTTCTCCAAAAGATGAAGAACATGGTGATGGTGATGATGGTGGAACACCTCCTAGCAGTGGTTGTTCTACTCTTCTTTCTCTTCTTAAGCTTGAAAGAGTACGCTCGATCTCAAGGTCTAGCAATGCAGATGTTTGAAGACCTCTTTGTGAGCGATGCATACAACTTGAAAAATAGCAAGAGAATTTGAGAATCACAACTAAAAGGTATATGGAAATTCGAAAATGGAAATGATGATCTAGTCTCGAATACTAGTTAGCACTTGTTACTCTAATTAGATAACCATAGCTCCCTGGCAATGACACCAAAAACTTGTTGGTTTGTTACACTAATGAGTTTCAATCTTAAGAAAGATCTTTTACTAAACTAACCAATTTCCGCATGTATACGGAAGTTTTCATAGTCGAGATCTAACACAAGGAGCTTTAACAATCAATTAAAAGAAGCAGTGCTAAGGTTCAACAATCTAGACCCTTTTAAAGGTGATTTGGTTGATTAATCTAAAATTTTTAGAATTAAGCAAATAGTAAATGGCTTACTAAAAGATATTAAAATTCAGATATGGAAGTATCCTGGACTTAGTATTTCACTCACATATCATAGCATAGAACATGAGCACAAAATTTAAACATACTAAGCACTTGTTTTAAAAGAGAGTTGTATGTTATAGTTCACCTCTCAGTGCAAGTACAACGATCCTAACTCAATTCAACATTCCCATGTATGAATTTCATTTTGGATCACAAACCTACTCCTCAACTCCATAATTTCCACTCTCGTGGTAAAGAAGGAGTTTCCAAGAGAGTACCTCCTTACTCTCCTACCTATCTTCTCATATCAAGCAAAAGAGCATAAAACATACACATAAGGTGGCTAGCCATACATGCAGAAAAGAAGAAACTGGTACTCACAGGGTGGAAAAACAACAAACATAGCATTTAGTACAAAATTATAATGTCCCATACATGCTATGACATGGGAGATACTCTCCCATGTCCAAGAAAAGGAAACTACCGTCCATAATGGTGTACAGTAGAAAATGCATAGAAATTTCAAAGTTCAACATGATTTAGAGAAGGAAAATCTAAGAAAACCCAAGGTGTAGAATTTCGGCTTGAGGACCAAATTTCACTCCTACAATTGCTCCAAACCAGACAAACCTCTCTCCCAAGAAGCTTTGTGGAGTGGAGAAGCTCTATTGCACCTTGGAGAAGAAGATTGGAGAAGAAAAGAAGAAGAATGGGGTTCTTTAGCAAGAAACCACCTTCTTCCACCCCAAAACTTGCCCTCTTTGCTCTATCCTTGCTCTTGGATGAAAGAGTTTCGAATTATGACCCAAGATAACTACTCCATAGAGTGGTTTCCTTTTAAAACGAAAGGAGTCATATTTGAAAATTGTTGAAACTGACAACCACGCGACGTGTCTTTTTGTTGACACGATGTGTCCTGACTTTGGTAGTTGTTTCTAAGTGTAAAGCACACAACGTGTCTGAATTAATATACACCATGTACGTTACCAGAAGGGCAAGACTCAGTTCTGAATTCCAAGGTACACGTCGTGTCTTTGGTGGACACGCCATGTACTATTCTTCAGTGTCTGAACTATCAAGTCGTCTAGAAATGCGCACGCCGTGTCTTAAATAAGACACGTCGTGTGCATTACTGTTTCAGCATAATTAATGTTCTAAATGTCTGCAAGGCATGGATAAGTCCCAATAATGATGAATTTGAGTATGGATATCTCCAATTTGATCATTTTGAAGCATTCCTACAATACACATCCTGTGATGAGCGAAATAACGAAAAGGAGGCAAGAATGATAATAATAGAGGCTAAAAGAGAACAAAATGAACTAAATTTGTGTGTGAAATCATGTGAAAAGTTGATGTAGAAATGTAATGACCCCACCTCCCGGTAACCCCTAATCAAGGGAGACCAAAAGGTCAGAGTCGTTATCCCAATTTTCCGGATCAATGGTTCGACAATTAATCAATAATAATTACTAAATTCTACCAAAACTATACTAAAAAGCTGGAATAAAATAAAACTTTGCATACCTTTTTAAAATCTTGGATTTCTAAACTTCTATCCACAACTGGAGTCTATTCTAACTAATCTTCCTTGTACTTTAATTCATACATTCACAATGTATCACTTCACTGTTTGTACTTTTCAAATTTTTAGCTAAAATGCTGACAAACAAAACGTCGGTCAGCATAAATGAATATGCCGGTATGTGGGGACAACCAAAATTTCACAAATATTGCTAACAACGTAAATATCACAATTAAGTTATTTAACAATCCAAATTACATTTTCATTGTGACATTCTCCACTGCTTTTATCCTAACCCTGGAATACCCTCTCTAGGGTTTTTCCTTTGTAGTAGACATAAGGCCACCTTCTCCATCCTGAGCTTGGTGCCTAGGGTCACCTCTCATGGTGCCCAATGGTCTTCCCTCTTGGGCTTGACCTAATTGACCTTCCCTCTAGGGCTTGGTCACGCATCATACATCAGGGTGGCATGTAGGTGAGAGAATGCACATTTATAATTAATTTTGATAATCATTATGACTTTAAATATTTTCATAAATGAACATCCAACAGCTAGTTTGCATCCAATTCGATCAATCATTCGAGAAAACTCTGTGAAACTAAATCGGTTACTCATAAATAACCACATACCTGTACTGCTGATTTTTGAGATAGAATCAACCAAGTAGGGAAATCCAATCAAGTAAGCAAGTACAAGAATCCTAAAATAAACATACAATTTCCTTTTATCAAGATCTATCCAAACCAACTTGCTTCTTAGGATTTCTATTCCTTTCTAACCAAATTTTAATACATTTTACATCAACTTATCATACTTTTGCGAATAGAAACAAAATTAGGTTCTCAAATGATTTTTATCTTGTTCCTCATATTTTTCTGATCAACTTTCATATATTAAGTTTTATCATTATAGTTTCCTGGTAATTTCTATGAATTTTACCAGGAATACATATTTTTTGGAATATTTGAGCAAAGAGGGCAATTTACCAAAATTTTGCGCCCGTTTGATCGATGGTCCGCTGGTCCATCCTTCGGATCTGACAATCTGCGTCCTGTGCCTCCACTCATGAGGTAACTTAGCCAGTCATGCCTGGGACCGTTGGATATCTTCGCGAGACCACGGTGGACCTCAATCGGACGTCGTCTGCTCCTCGTCTTCTTCCTTTCCTGACGCTTGAGTCGTGGCGGCACCGAGGCAGATTCCTTGCCAGAGAGGGATCAATCGAGGGGTAGAGAGTGAGCTAGGGTTTGCGAAGTAGTCGTCTGGGTTTGCGAGGATGTGAGGGATCAAGAGGGGGGATCTATTTATAAGATTTGGGCTTCTTTAGGGTTCCCCAACTCTCACTGCCACCTGTTCCTCGGCCTGGTTTGGGTGTATCCTCTAGAAACCTTAAAACACCATAAGAATAGGGTCGGTTGTGTGAGGAATTGCCTCCCAAAGACCCTCGTGGTCTTGGATTTGTGGCAGGTGGGAAGAAATGCAAGGAAAGCGCATTGGGAAATCTCAGTTTCCCTCTCCATTTCCTTCTTTGACTTGAGGCGGGCGATGGACAACCACCGTTGGATCCGTGATCCTCTAGACCACGTGAGGCATCCAACGGTTGTCATCGCTCCCTTGTTTGTAATTTCTTAAAAATGAGGGGAAAAGGTTATTAAACATTGAAATCTTGTGAAAAACATATCTCTCTCCCCATTTATTATTTTTCACTCAAATTTTAGGACACTCTGTCTTGGCATTATCTACTTGTATATTAAATTTGAAACCCAAATTCCAAAGAAAAAGGGTGTTTCCTTCATATGCAAGTTATTCATTAATAAAACTAAATTAATTGATATTTCCTCTTTCTTTTGCCATTATCTTATCATCTTGGATTCCTTAGACCTCAAGGAACCCTAAAGGCATGAAATCCCATCTTGGGAAATATTCCTTTGCCTTTTTCCCTTATTCTTTTCTCTCTTTCTTACTTATTCCTTTTATTAAATAAATTCCTTTTTCTTTTATCTTTCTTTTTCTTGTAATTGGGCTCAATAGCCAATAAAGCCTACCAAGCAACCAAACAAGGCTATTGTTAACGAAATTCATCCAATACAAACAAATAAATCAACCTTTGATTTCATTTATCATTAAAAGGAGATTTACAAATCTCATTACATAGTTTAGGAAAAATGAGGTTATAACATCCTCCCCTCCTTATAGGAATTTTTCCCTCAAAATTAAACAATCAAACAAACAAGTCAGGATATGCTTTTTCCATGTCCGTCTTTAGCTCCCATGTGGCCTCATCCTCTCCATGGTGCTTCCAAAGAACCTTTACCATCTCTATATTCTTACATCTGAGTTCTTTCACCTTGGTATCTAAAATCTGCAAAGGTGACTCAGGATAGGTAAGCTTCCCTTGAAGCTTAATAGGCTCAATGCTCAGCACATGGCTCGGATCTTGCACATATCGCTTCAGATTGGACACGTGAAACACATCATGCATCATACTATACTGAGGGGGTAATGCCAAATGATATGAAGCTTCACCAATCCGTTCTAATACCTCAAACGGACCCACATATCAGGGACTCAACTTTCCTCTATTCTTGACCATAGCTTGGAGTGGTCAGATTTTCAGAATTACATGCTCTCCAACAGTGAACTACACGTCAGTCTGCTTTGCATCATCATATGAATTCTATCGATCATGGGCTCTCTTCATCCTCTTCTTGATCAAAGTGACTTTATCAGCATACACCTGGAGTTCATCTGACCTCAATAAGGTCCTCTCACTAATATCATCCCAGTGAAGTGGTGATCGACACAGTCTCCCATAAAGAGCTTCATAAGGAGGCATCCCAATACTGGTTTCGTAGTTTTTGTTGTAGGCAAACTTGGCTAAAGGTAAGTATTGTTCACATGATCCACCCCAATCAAGCACACAAGCTCTCAATAGATCCTCTAATGTCTGGATCGTCCTCTCTGACTGACCATCCGTCTGGGGGTGATAAGCGATACTAAACTTCAACCTTGTACCAAGTTCCTCTTGAACTTGCTTCCACAACTTGGAAGTAAACTTTGGGTCTCTATCATAGATGATGGAACTGGGTACGCCATGCAAACATACTATCTCTCCAATATACATCTCAGCTAGATCTGACACCTTGGCAGTGGTCTTTAGGGAAAGGAAGTGTGATGACTTGGTAAGGCAATCTACCACAACCCATATCGCATCGTGGCCTTTCTTGGTCTGGGGTAGACCCACCATGAAATCCATGGTGGTCTATTCCCATTTCTACTCTGGAATATCTATCGACTGTAAAAGTCCATCGGGTCGTTGGTGTTCAGCCTTCACCATTTGGCACATAAGATAGTTGGCCACATATGCCGCAATGTCTCTCTTCATTCCTGGCCACCAAAAAAACCTTTGTAGGTCCTTGAACATCTTGGTAGTTCCCGGGTGCACCGTGTACTTAGAACCATGAGCCTCTTGCAGGATACGTTCCCTTAGCGGTGAATCCTCAAGAACCCATATATGATTCTCGAATATGATCCCTCCATCCACTCCCACTAAGAGACGGGTCTGTGGCTTCTTCATCAAGCCCTTCATCTTGTTGAGTTCCCCACTGACCAATTGTGTTGCTATGATCTCACCCAACAACTCTGATTGAATCTGTATGTTGGCTAGTTGAACTCGATCCTCTAACGGTTGTGGAGTCCACTCCACCAGCTCCTCTAAGTTCTTCCACTGACTGGACAAAACAGCTGCACACCTGAGCTATTTCCGACTCAAAGCATCAACTATGACATTTTCCTTACCAGGATGATAGGCGATGGTGAAGTCGTAATCCTTCATGTACTCCATCCATCGTCGTAGTCGTAGGTTCAAGTCTCTCTATGTCAGGAGGTACTTCAAACTCTTATGGTCGGTGAGGATTTCAAAGGTAGCACCGTGTAGGTAATGCCGCCATATCTTCAATGCATGGATGTTAGCAGCCAACTCTAAGTCATGTGTAAGGTTAATTCACCTCATTGGGCTTGAGTTGTCGGGAAGCATATGCAACCACATGTCGGTTCTATTCCAACACACAGGCAAGTCCCATCTTTGAAGTGTCGGTGAATATCACAAAACCCTCATTGCCGAACATTAGGGTCAACACTGGGGCAGTGGTCAGGTTCTCCTTTAGCTCCTGGAAATGAGCCTCACATACGTCGGACCACATGAACTTCACATCCTTCCGAGTCAACATGGTTAACGACAAGGAAGTCTTCGAGAAATCCTTGATGAAGTGTCGATAGTATCCGACCAACCCCAAGAAGCTACGAATCTCGGAGGGGTTCTTCAATGCAGGCCAATATCAAATTGGAGACACTTTGGATGGATCTACAGTGATCATTCCTCCTGAGATGATGTGTCTAAGAAATATGACTTGGTCTATCCAAAACTCACATTTCAAGAAGTTTTTGTAAAACTTCTGCTTTCTCAAGATATCAAGGACTCTACCCATATGGTCATGGTGTTGGGCTAGGTCATCGGAGTACACCAAGATGTCGTCTATGAACACTATTAGAAAGGAATCAAGGAAAGGTTGGAACACACTATTCATAAGGTTCATAAAGATGTTGGGTGCATTGGACAACCCAAACGGCATGACCACAAACTCATAATGGCCATATCAGATTCAAAAAGTCATTTTAGGTATATCCTCACTTATCACTCTCACCTGATGGTATCCTGACCTCAAATCAATCTTGGAAAAGACTCGAGCTAATTTGAGTTGGTCAAACAGGTCATCTATCCTGGGTAAAGGGTACTTGTTCTTAATGGTCACCTGGTTGATCATTCGATAATCAATACACATCCAGAGCGATCCATCCTTCTTCTTCACAAAGAGGATTGGTGATTCCCATGGTGATGTACTGGGTCAGATAAAACCTTTATCTAACAACTCCTACAATTGGGTTTTCAACTTGAGCAACTTGGCAAGGGCCATTCTATAGGGTGCCTTAGATATAGGGTTAGTTATGGGAGCTAACTCAATGGATAAATCCACCTCTCTCTCAGGGGGAATCCCTGATAGATCATCTGGAAACACATCCACATACTCCCAAACCACCTCTATCTCCTCTAAGGGTCGCACCCTGGTCTTAGGTTCGGTGACTATGGCTAGGTATGCTCGACAACCTTTGGATAACATCTGTTCAACCTTCAATACTGACACATAAAGGTTGGTAGTTGCATATCTCCTTCCTCGAATGGTGAAATGTGGATGGCCAGGCTTCCTAATAAGAATCTTCTTCTCCCTATAATCAATTTGGGCTCTATAGTTGTAAGGCTAATCCATACCAATGATTACATCAAAATCATTCTTATCGAGGTGGATGAAGTCAGTGGGAAGTTCATGGTTCAGATACTTAACTGGAAAGATAGGGTTTTTTAAAAGAGATGTATATATGCAACCAATCAGGGTTGTGACATCCAAAACATAACCTAAATCCTTGATGTCCAAATAAAGCATAGTTTCCTGATTTCTTAAAATAAAAGTATTAGTAGAACCAGAATCAAAAAGAGATTTTACATTTTGTCCCATGACTTCAAGCATGCCTAAATAGTTCATACCATATCAGATAGCTATTACATGATCTACTAAACTAAAAGGAAAACTCTATGGGTTATTACCCTCGATCAACCTATTAGCATTCACATGGGCTTCTTCGTTATTGATGGCGAATACTCTAGCTTGCCTTCTCTCTCCTATAGGGGGACCTCTAGTTGGTGCTCCTCCTCCTGCTGGGGGTGTTGTTGCCACTGGCTGTGCTGCCACCGGACCTCTCAGATCATGAAGAGGACAGTTGGTGATGAAGTGTCCCTCTTGTTGGCAATGGTAGCACACCCTCTTCTCAAAGCAGCACTTCCCAGGATGTGTCCATCTACAGGTATGACACTTCAGGAAGTGATTCTCACCCCATGGCTTTCCTTTGTGTCCATGCTTTCCCTTGTTGTGATTACACCCTTATCCTTTCTTATGGTCATTCTTCTATCCCTGAGTTCCTTCACTAAAACCCAGATACCCTTTGGGTGGGTTCTGAGTAGGCATTACAGTCCTCTCCATGTCTAAGGCGGTGTTGTAGGCTTCAACGAAGGTTTTTGGTTTACTTGCCTATCACATGGGGCTTGATGGCAGGATGAAGATGCTCTATGAAATGGTCCACCCTTCTTTCCTCATCCATCATGTGTCCAAAGTGTTCCAGGATGCGGAACTTGCGACCAAAGTCCGCAACAGATGAGTTACGCTGGGTCATGTTGGCGAACTCTCTTTCCTTCTCCTTCTTAGCTGAGATGGGGATGAATCTGGCAGTGAAGATAGTCTTGAAGTCGGTCCATGCCATCGGTTCTTCACTTAAATCTTGTCCCATGATATGGTTTTCCCACCATATCTTGGTTTCTCCTTCCAAGAGGTGAGCAGCAAAAAGAACCTTCTTGTTTGGTTGTACCTCAAGCATGCAGAACCCATTCTCGACTACCAGCAGCCAAGCCTTCACTTTGTCAACCACCTCTGTCTTATCCTCTCCCCAGAATCTCTCGATGTTTAGCTTGACGAAGTCCAGAATGATGACTCTGAGTCAGGTATGAACGGGGAGCGGTTCACCATTC
This sequence comes from Alisma plantago-aquatica, assembly GCA_963693085.1. NCBI lineage: Eukaryota > Viridiplantae > Streptophyta > Magnoliopsida > Alismatales > Alismataceae > Alisma > Alisma plantago-aquatica. The sequence goes on from OY856412.1 coordinate 583,449,673, forward strand.
TCGTCTCTAGCTATGTCCCTGAGGGCCAGAGCGTTGATGGCCTCAGTCAGCCTCTTCTGCTGTTCCATCCATAAGGCATTAGGGGTGTGAACCACCATTGTCAGTTTTGGACCTCCAGATTGGTCCTCTTCCACTTTGGCCTCATCCTCGAACATAGATTCCTCTTCATGTTCCATCTCGAGGTTGTCAAAGGGTATCAGTTCAGGATTTGGGACTTCACCTGTAGCTCCCTCAGGTTTCTTCCTCTTCTTCGAGGATTCACCACCATGGTTCCTCTTCCTCTTCTCAGAAGACCCCTTTCCCTTGTGAGAAGTCCCACCACCATTGATGGCCTCAAGGATAGAAAAAGTCTTCACTCGAGCCATCTACATAAGCATACAAACAAACCTTTAGTCTACGTTTAAACTAATTATACTTATGTTGATGACATCTTATTTATGTATCTTTTATTAATTTGATGGAGGATTCCTTAAACCTTATCATACTTACCCATACCTCAGGAGGGTGGGGAAGAGAGAGAGAAGACCCTAAATCTTAGAATCCTAAATTGAATTAAGGTTGAGAAGGGACGAAAAAGATGAGAGAGTCCTAAAGGTATCTTATTTTGAGTCAAAACCTAATACATTAGCCAGGCAGTCACACTGCATCTGGGAGTCCTCGTGACTGACTAGCGGGGTGGAGGAAAATATTGCCAACCCACGGACCGTGATCTTTTTCTAGACACCTCTGTCTATCAGAAAATCCTCTAATAACTCCCTCGGTTCTACAGAGTTTGTAAAATTTAATAATTATTAAGGATTAAATGAGGAACCAATGTTCTGATACCAAATGTAATGACCCCACTTCTCGGTAACCCGCAATTAAGGGAGACCAAAAGGTCAGAGCCATTATCCCAATTTTTCGGATCAATAGTTCAACAATTAATCAATAATAATTACTAAATTCTACCAAAACTATACTGAAAAGCTGGAATAAAATAAAACTTTGCATTCCTTTTTAAAATCTTGTATTTCTAAACTTCTATCCACAACTGGAGTCTATTCTAACTAATCCCCCTTGTACTTTAATTCATATATTCACAATGTATCACTTTACTATTTTTCCTTTTCAATTTTGTACCTAAAACACCGACAAACAAAACGTCGGTCAACATAAATGAATATGCCGATATGTGATGGGTTTTAGGGGAGGCAGAGAAGGCAGCGAAAATAAATATTTTCCTCCCCAAACCCAAAACAAGGAAATGCGTCAATGTATATACAATAGGAAAGAATGGTTTATGGAATCATACCTTGTCCCGAGGCTTGCTCGGTGACAATACCTTGTGCCTTGCACGGTCTTCACCTCCAGTCTTAGACGGTGTCTGTGCAGCTCCTGGTCACACCGGTACTGATGACTCCTGGTCTCACCGGGACTGTCGGGATTGACAGTTGTCCTCCGAGCGGCAGAAACCTCCCGCCTCTGAAGTACTCCACACGGACCACCTGGAACTCCAATCTCCTTGTCCCATAAGGAATTGGAAGGAGTCGCACCCTCCTGTCAGTGTACTAGTCGCCAACACACTCTCCTGCCACCAATTGCTTTCTGCAGTTGTCTTTCCCTTGATGTGCCTCCCTTATCGGGTAGTACTTGCTCGGGCTCTCTCTCGGTTACCAAAACCAGAGAGAACGACAACTTCACAGAGCAACTAGTTGCACTGAGTTGTACTTTGAGAAGCCCGTAATACCCCGATATATATAGGAGGGTCATGGGACAGGGTTCTCTATCCCGGGCAATGTGGGACTAAAAGTAGGAGTAGAAGGGTTTGAGATTTTCCACAAAACAATCAACTTGCAACCTAAACCGATCGTTTCATTTCTGAAACGGTCAGTTGGGGACCTGAGCCGGTTGGTTGACACCTCAACCGATCGGTTGGGACACCTCAACCAGTTAGTTCACTTCTGAACCGGTCGGTTCGTGGTCCTAGTCAGTTCCCGATTGACTTTCCATCTTTTGTTTCTAATTGGTATCAAATACCAATCCTTGTTCCAATCAAATTGGGCAAGTGAAACGAAAGGAAAATTCTCACCAATCCTACTTTCCCAACTTGCCCGGTTGGACCAGTTGAACGATCGTTTCAACACTTGAAGCGATTGTTTCACCCTGTCCATCAGCCGATCGACTCACTACATGAGCTGAATGGTTCACCAAGCTCAGCCGATCGGTTCATCACATGGGCCGATCGGTTGGGAGCGCAGATTGTGTAGAATCAGTCAATTGCAGTTTCAATCAATTTGATACTCCAATCAATGCGTCCAACACCTTGAACATTATGATATTGAGCTATCAATTAATTGAGTGTTTAATTGAACTAATAAACTCCTTTAGTAATCAATCTAAATATTGTTTGTGGACAAAACTCCTCTTCCAAGTTAAATCCTATGTGTGTGACCCTGCAGGTCCATTTCACGTTGGCAGTGAAAGTCCATAACACTTATGACTTCACAAGCAAAGAGCGGTGCCTAGTCACACATCAGTGCTACCCAAGTGAAAAAGAAAGTTGCAGAACAACTTTCAATCCTACAATCTGTGAATGGTGTTGCAGTGAATGTATAATTCCTTTATCACTGATATCCCGAATGAACTCAAGGCATGGAACAGTCATCCTGTCAACGTTCATTCACTTTCTTGATCTCAGAGCAGATTGGAAGAGATATGTATGACATCAATATCACATATTGATTCACACATGCGTGCGCATGCCTATTTCAATCCTACTCATCAAGTGGCCTTGGATATCAAACTCCCTCAGGAGGGACAAATCCCATATCTATCACTCACCCCTCAAAAGCTCCACGTGTCAAAGCCACCCAATCATCACCTTTATAACAACCCATGTTTCAGGACTGCATTTGATGATGTCAAAGTGTGCCCAACGACATGTGTTGAGTGTAGTGATTTCAGGTCAAAGAATCACACTCACCACCATCACTTTGAGTATTGACTGTGACTACCATGTCATGGTTCCATGTGTCAAACTCACGGCGGGTCTGTCTGGTATACTTGTTCTCTAACAAGTACCTATGTGTTTGGTTTAATATCTCTATATCATGACTAATGAGATTTTGTCATCAACCAACACCACAATCTAGTCTTGTGTGTCATTTTTGTCTATCTACCTTCCACAATGACATCCGACTAGGGACATAACAAGAATGTACAAACTCTTAGCATCCGTATGATCTCATCGTTCAGATCCTGAACCTGAAGGCATATTTCATTGAGTACTGTCATTCTCTAGACATTCAATCTGTTCTATCACTATCTCATATGACTGAACCAGAAAGAATTGGAAGCTTGCCTTTGATGTTTATCAAATCAATCTTAATGTATCCCATCAATCATCCCATGATTGGCTCTCAGGGCATACATACCAACAGACTCCCACTTGCACTGCGAACCAATCACCCTTGAATCATATTCATAGTGATCTTCAAACATGTCTCACATGTTTTTGTGCTCTTGTACCAACACAGTGAGTTATGGAAACACCTTGCCAAAGTTAGTTTTTAACTGCATGTCTCTCATCTCTTCATTGTACGTCACACGTATGAGATGGAGTTGTCGTAATATGTGATCTAGTATTCCTTTGTTAACCTTTATCCACATTGCATGATCAAGGATTCCATACTTGTCATCAATGAGCGGAATATCTATAAGTTCATCTCATGAACTTCCAAATCCATATAGTATCCACTATTGTTCTCTAACACATAGATACTCGACATTTCCCTTTTAAATGGTTTTATTGGAATACTTCCAATTATCAACAAACTTTCACTTTTATATATCATATATATAATTTGCAATTAATTTTCTGTCCTTTCAGAAGTTCGCATCAATGTAACTCTTTACATCGAACTCTTCCTTATCTCCATAGAAATAGTACTTCTCAAGTATTTATCAAGTTCTCATGGTATTCCAGTAACCCTTACTGGAAGTAGACAGACATCCACTCGTCATGTCCCACACACGAGTTATCAGGATGAGCACATCATATTGCCATGTCGTACATATAAGATGATGAATGCATTTTGTTCTTTCCATGTCGATACATGCAAGATAATGGGATGATTACATACATGATAGATCCATATCTATTCTTAGTGTTCCCATTCTTCATAAGAATTGGACACTTAGCCTTGGGATACTAACTCCATGTAACATGGACAAGTTTTCTCCCACTGAATCTGTGCATACTGAACCCTTCAGTACAGATTGCCAATGTATGTTCTCTCTTTTTAGGTCAAGAGGTTTTCAAGAATTATCTCTATAGATCTCTATTCCTATCACATAGGAAACATCTCTATCTTCCTTAAAGATAATTTCCACTTTTGGATTTCCATTCTAGAACATTTCCATTTCACATCAATATGTGGAATGTGAACACGCTCCCACTAAATCACAGATCCCTTCTTTATCTTTGACATGTCAGTCAAACCCTTTGACTATATCATCAAAGTAAAGATCCAATTCTGAGTTGCTTGTACTCAATCAATCACATTGATTAGTCCATTGTAACTTATAGACTTCATTTGGATTAGTGGATTCATAAACCTTATAGGTTGTGTCACGTACACATCCTGGTTTTATTCCCCACAGGAATGCGGTTTTAGTATCCATATGCCAAATCTCTTAGTCATTAAGTTTCAATCAACAAGCATCATCCTTCTCAAAATGTTATCCATGTGTCTTAACATTTAAGACTTATTCGCACTTATGGATTTTATTCCAATGGGTTCTACCATCAAGGTCATACCTTATGGTTCACATGGATATCATTTAGGATGTAATGGTCATAAACCAAAACTCAAAATTCGGTTCCTCATATTCATCTAGATAGTTGACTCATCACATAGATAATTGAGGTGTATCTGTCAAGGATATAAGAACTCACAACTCCTTGTGATTGTCAATGTCCTTTATTAGTGTGGGGTATTCTTAAGAAGAATTCAGTTATTTGATAATCATTCTCTAACTCATGGCTAGCATCAAAACCTTTCTTAGCTTTGCCCTTGCCCTTGCGCTTGGACTTGCCTTTCTTGCTTGTGATCACCATCACAGACTTAGGCTTGTCCTTCTTCATCTGTATCTCAACTGTCCTCAACATGCCCAACAACTCTGAAAGTGGCCTATCAAAGTTGTTCATGTTGTAGTTCATCACAAACTGACTGTAGGATTCTAGCAACGATTGCAGTATCATGTCAGTAGCCAACTCTTGGCTCAGTGGAAATCCCAGTCTTGTCAGGTTCTCCACATACCCAATCATCTTGAGTGTGTGAGGACCAAATGGATCTCCTTCTGTCATGACGCACTTGAACAGTGCCCTTGAGACATTGTATCTCTCTTGCCGTGCTTGATCTTCATACATGTTCCTGAGATGCTGAATCATCTCAATGACACCCATGTTCTCATGTTGTCTCTGCAACTCGTGGTTCATAGAGCACAACATCAAGCACTTTGCATCAATGGAATCATCAGAATGCTTCTTGTAAGCATCCCTTTCTGCCTTTGGTGCATTAGGAGTAGGTTCCTCTAGAATTGGAGTATCTAGGACAGAGCTTTCTCTCTTGAGTGAGAACAATTCTCAATGTCCTATACCAGTCGTGGAAGTTTGTCCCATTTATCTTGTCCTTTTTAAGGACCGATCGCAAAGAAAAGTGATTGTTGTTTGTTGCCATTTGTACTACAAAAGGAAAATATGCAATTTTAGTCCAAAAACTCATTTTTGACTTATTTTATTGATTTGAAAAGTTGACGGTATAATTAGGCCTTTAATTAATTATCGGTCCCACTATTTTAGTTCAAATTGATAGCCCTCACCATCAATTTGGAAGATTGCAGCGTACAACCTTCTAGTGGGCAAGATCTTGAAACCCTCTAAGTCATGGACCAGCTAGGGCTGTCATCCACAACTTAGATCTCTTAGGTAGGCAACTCTTTCCAATTGCATCATATGCAACTCTTGATAAGATGTCATATGCAACTCCTTGCCATGATCATCTCCATGCCTCAAGGTACTAGATCCCATCTAGATCACCTTGTTAAGTCTGACCCAAAGCAAACACGGTGAATATGCACCCTGCTAGGGCAGACCCACATATCCATCCTTCACGCTTCTACGAGATAGACGGTGCACCACGCTAGGGCATGCCCACACTTGGTCGATCAAGCTTTTCACGTGTGTCGCATTTGGAAGGCATCTAAAACTTAATATTTAATGAGGGATTTGGTTTTTATATACATATACATATCTAATCACCACAATACATAGTACGTATCATATACATGCTATATCCCACAGAAAACATACAAAACGATAAAAACGATGATTATGGCCATCCTAATGTGATTCCTTGAGCCAAGAGGAATCACGGTCATCTAGGTCCACATCACATGCAACCAGTACAAGATGAACTCTGTGCTTTGCCTTCTGAGTAGATCAACTCATCAGATGAGTGGCCTTCTCGATCTGGTCGGTCGTTTGGGTGCCATGATGCGATGATTTTGAGTCGCATTTATAGACTGGTTTGATATGTGTTGTATGCATTTATTAGTCATTTTCATGGTTAATGTTGCATAATTCATCTACTTTGGTCTATGCTACTTCTTTATGTCAAATTTCCCTTATTTCAGCATTTTGAGTATTAATTATCAAAAGAATACGTTTTGTGTAGACTTATGTGGTTTCGTGTGTTAATTTTAGGAAAAGCAAGTATCTGCTACTGTCGATACCATCGATAGTGGTCGATACCATCGACCAGACCACAGGTTGCCAGCCGCAAGGACCAGAAGAAAGTCGATACTATCGACAGGGATGTCAATGGTATCGAGATACCATCAGGTTGCTGGAGAGAAGTGAGTCGATATTATCGACCCGTATGTCGATACCATTGACTAGTGGAGCTTCAGCGACGGTAAAAGGACAAAACCGACGCCTAAGAATGTCGATACCATCGACCCACGTTGATAGTATCGAGATAGCATCAGGCGCAAAGACAAAAGAAAAGAAGAACTGTCGATATCGCGCTAGGTCGATACCATCGATCGGCGTCGATGGTATCGACACCGTCAGATATGAGTTTGCTTCATATTGATCTTAATCCGACGGCTGTGATTAATTGGCGACCTAACTCAGGAATTATACCTAATGACGGCACCCAAGAGGGAATCATCACGTCATTAGCTGCTGCACACGTCCCGAGAAGGTGTGGAGAGAAGAACGGAGCCCAGAAGCACACCCTAGCCGATCCGGACGCTGAAGAAGATGATTTCCACCACTGAAAGGCGGGAGAATGCGTATTCCACGCCAAGGATTGCTTGGATCTTCTCCGTTCAGGGGTTTCACCACTCAATCACGTTTTTCTCCATGTTTCCCTTTTTCTACTCCACGTTTTTCTCTGAGATGAACATGCAGGGCTAATCCCCTTTGTCTTTAGGACCGGGAGTAGCCCGAGAATTCATTATATGACAATTTTATCATAGTAATTCATATCTTATCTCTTAAATCTGTGGTATAATTTCATTTTCTCAATTATATTGTTATGCTTGATCACCATAATAATAATCTAATGCCCTTAATTTCTTTGAAAGAAGAATTAATGGTTGAAAAGAGACGGAATTTACATTAATTTACAAATCCTTTGAACAAGGTGGTGTAAGGTTAATGGTGGATACCGAGAGATCGTTTTTAATGCACCTAGTTTAGGGTATAGGTTACTACGACGGTGGAACTGACCTAGACGTAGGTAGTGAATTGTACCACGACAGTGGGAAAATCTGATTTCAGGCCACTACCCGGATAGAGAGATAAGATTGAGTGACTGCATAGAATTTAATACAATGAAAACCCGCGGTGAAACCGCAATCCTAAAGATCTCATTTTGAATCGATTAAACCAAACATTTAATCGATTGCTTTGTTTTTTTTATTTTTATTTTCTTTTAATTTTAACAACAACTCTCAACTATTTAATCGGTCTAGCTGATCGCGAGTAGTTAGTAGGAGTCTCCGACAATTTCACGTATCCCTGAGTTCGACTCGGGCCTCACAAAGGCCTATATTACATTAACGCGTACACTTGCATTTCTACGCACGGTAAATTCGTGTCAAGTTTTTGGCGCCATTGCCAGGGATACAGAAAGTTGTCGGCACTATGAGTACTACAAGCGGCCACTCTAGGCCACATTTTTTTTTATTATCATTTTAAAAATTCATAGTCTATTTTCTAAATATTAGCAATCGTCAAGCACTGTACTGAAATTAAAATTTTCTATTTGAAGGTATTGTGCATGGTGCAGACGCGTAGTACCGACTACACACAACAAGCACCAGAGGTTCCACTGACGGGACTTGAAGACAAGGAAGGCCACAATCAAGACCATTTAGAAGAAATAGATTCATAATCTGAACAAGAAGAAATGGAAGAGCCACAAACAATATGGGAGAAGATCAAGGCTTCTTCCTCATCCGCTTCCAAGGGGCCGATCAAGAAGAAGGCGGTTAATATTCCGACATACAAGATTGATCCGGCTTTAATCAACTTGGTGAAGTCGAATGCTTTCCATGGGCTCAAGAATGAAGACCCCGTCGCGCATATAAGTCAATTTGTGGAGAATTGTGATATGATAAAAATAGACAGATTTACACAAGATGTGCTCTACTTGAAGCTCTTCCCGAGTTCTCTAGCAGGAAATGCACGAGAGTGGTTACATAACCTGGATGATGAATATGTGGAATCTTGGGACCACATGGTGGAAGTTTTCTTTGAACGGTTCTTCCCGCCCGAGAAGACCAATGACATGATCAGGAAGATCCATAACTTCACCCAAAAAGTAGGAGAGACCTACTCTGAGACCTGGGAAAGGTTTCAGATCATGCTCAGGTGGTGCCCGCATCACGGGCTTGACAAGGAGACACAGGGCAAGATCTTCTATTTTGCTCTCTCCGAGCATGATAGAAGCAACCTCGATTCAGCCGGCTCAGGATTCTTCTTGAACAACACGGACACCAGGTGTTAGGAAATCCTAAAGAACATGGCCAAGAAGCAATCGTGGGGCGAAAGAGACACCGTGGAGCATGTTCGAGTGGCAGGGGAATCTAAAGCAATCAAAGAGCTTAATGAGAAGATGGATCTTCTCATGAAGAAACTGCTTGCAAAGGAGGATACTGAGTCTGAGGATGAGGCTCAAGTTAAATTCATGAGGCAGCAGCAAGGCTACAGGAATAATGACTATTCATGGAGGAAAGACAAGAAGTTCTCCTGGAAGGATCCAAACAACTTCTTACAGGATCCAGATGCAAAACCCCAGTCGATAGCGGAGGATAAGAGCACAGAGCTTCTCAATCAGGTGATAAAGCAAAATCAAGAACTCATAACCACTTTTGGCCAGTAAATAAAGCAACAAGGGGAGTTTATGAACCAATTTGGGCAGACATTGCAGAGCCATGGGGCTCAAATGAGGACAATAGAGACGTCCATGGCACAAATGGTAGCAGAGATAGCCAATTTGAAGAAGCCAGCGCACCTAGGTTTTCCGGGTAATACTAATGTTCCAAGAGGAAACCAGCAGGCGAAGGCCATCTTGCTAAGAAGTGGCAAGAAACTGTTAAACCCCAGAGCCGATGAACCAAGCAAACCCCAAGCAGAATTTGAAGGTGAGGCCACTGAGGAGCTGCCCATACCGGTCGCAGAACCAGTTGCGGACATAGCAGCAGATGCTACTGAGAATCCTATTTCAGAGGAGGAGGAGCCTCAGAGAAGGACCGTGATTTTCTCCTCACTTATGAATATCGGGAGAGATGCTTCCATGTAGATGGTAGTTAGGGCGAGCAACGTAGTATAGGAGATCGCAAGATGCATTAAGTCTGGACCGGAGAATTTTATTATGTTAACTGCCTTATGTGATAGTGTTCATCAGTTTTGAGGTAGACATCTTTTATGGATGATTACTGTCGCCTTTAGGGTAATTATCATTTTGTGGTTAGCGAGGGTCAGTATGCGAATGTCTGGTGGGAGTCATATGGGATGTTTGTTATGATGATTTGTTCTTTAGTTGACTCTGGAAATTCTATTCTAAGGTTTAGTTGCTCGAGGGCGAGCAATGTTCAAGCTTAGGGGAGTTTGATGCGATGATGTTGAGTCGCATTTATAGACTGGTTTGATATGTGTTTTATGCATTTATTAGTCATTTTCATGGTTAATGTTGCATAATTCATCTACTTTGGTCTATGCTACTTCTTTATGTCAAATTTCCCTTATTTCAGCATTTTGAGTATTAATTATCAAAAGAATATGTTTTGTGTAGACTTATGTGGTTTCGTGTGTTAATTTCAGGAAAAACAAGTATCTCCTACTGTCGATACCATCGATAAGACCACAGGTTGCCAGCCGCAAGGACTAGAAGAAAGTCGATACTATCGGCAGGGATGTTGATGGTATCGAGATACCATCAGGTTGCTGGCGAGAAGTGAGTCGATACTATCGACCCATATGTCGATACCATCGACTAGTGGAGCTTCAGCGACGGTAAAAGGACAAAACTGACACCTAAGAATGTCGATACCATCGACCTGTGTCGATGGTATCGAGATAGCATCAGGCACAAAGACAAAAGAAAAGAAGAACCGCCGATATCGTGCTAGGTCGATACCATCGATTGGCGTCGATGGTATCGACACCGTCAGATATGAGTTTTCTTCAGATTGATCTTAATCCGACGGCTGTGATTAATTGGCGACCTAACTCGGGAATTATACCTAATGACGGCGCCCAAGAGGGAATCATCACGTCATTAGCTACTACACACGTCCCGAGAAGGTGTGGAGAGAAGAACGGAGCCCAGAAGCATGCCCCAGCCGATCCGGACGCTGAAGAAGACGATTTCCACCACCGAAAGGCGGGAGAACGTGTATTCCACGCCAAGGATCACTTGGATCTTCTCCGTTCATGGGTTTCACCACTCAATCACGTTTTTCTCCATGTTTCTCTTTTTCTACTCCACGTTTTGCTCTGAGATGAACATGCGGGGCTAATCCCCTTTGTCTTTAGGACTGGGAGTAGCCTGAGAATTCATTGTATGACAATTTTATCATAGTAATTCATATCTTATCTCTTAAATCCGTGGTATAATTTCATTTTCTCAATTATATTGTTATGCTTAATCACCATAATAATAATCTAATGCCCTTAATTGCTTTAAAAGAAGAATTAATGGTTGAAAAGAGACGGAATTTACATTAATTGACAAATCACTTGAACAAGGTAGTGTAAGGTTAATGGTGGATACCGAGAGATCATTTTTAATGCACCTAGTTTAGGGTATAGGTTACTACTACGGTGGAACCGACCTAGACGTAGGTAGTGAATTGTACCACGACAGTGGGAAATTCTGATTTCAGGCCACTACCCGGATAGAGAGATAAGATTGAGTGTCTGCATAGAATTTAATATAATGAAAACCCACAGTGAAACCGTAATCCTAAAGATCTCATTTTGAATCGATTAAACCAAACATTTAATCGATTTCTTTGTTTTGTTTTATTTTTATTTTCTTTTAATTTTAACAACAACTCTCAACTATTTAATCGGTCTAGCTAATCGCGAGTAGTTAGTAGGAGTCTGCGACAATTTCACGTATCCCTGAGTTCGACTCGAGCCTCACAAAGGCCTATATTACATTGACGCATACACTTTCGTTTCTACGCATGGTAAATTCGTGTCATGCCACCAGTCGATCGATTGGCTCCTCCAACCGATCGGTTCGCCTGGTCGTTGTGCATTTCATCATGGCCGCCACCCACTCATCTCACTCCTCAAACCGGTCATCAACTGATCGGCTCACTCTTTGAACTGATTGTCTCGAACGTCAATTGATCAGTTCACACCTTGAACCGATCGTCTCAACTGTCGTTACAATCTCGAATTATTTTGAGTTACATCAGGAATAGGAGAAGGAAGATCAGTGCGCAGACCGAGATGCAAGCAACCACATACAACCATACACATATAGGGTTTATTGGCCATAACCACGCTATACATCCACCACAAAACTCATTTAAGGGCGACGCGTATTGAGTGCATTAATAATACATATCATATATGTAAATAGGGATTTGTGGATTTAGGATTGGACATGCATAAAGCCAATTTTATTCGCATCGTATGCAATAAATAAAGGAGACAAACAAAAAATCGATCATATCGATAATCCTAAAGTATAGAGCAGTTGATGTGGCTCTGATACCACTGATGGGTTTTAGAGGAGGCAGCGGAAACAAAAATTTTCCTCCCCAAACCCAGAACAAGGAAACGCGTCAACGTCTATACAATAGAAAAGAATGGTTTGTGGAATCATACCTTGTCCCGAGGCTTACTCGGAGACAATACCTCGCACCTTGCACGGTCTTCACCTCCGGTCTTGAACGGTGTTTGTGCAGCTCCTGGTCCCATCGGGACTGACGACTCCTGGTCTCACCGGGACTATCGAGATTGACAGTTGTCCTTCGAGCGGCAGAAACCTCCTGCCTCTGAAGTACTCCACACGGACCACCTGGAACTCCAATCTCCTTATCCCACAAGGAATTGGAAGGAGTCACACCCTCCTGTCAGTGTACTAGTTGCCAACACACTCTCCTGCCACCAATTGCTTTCTGTAGTTGTCTTTCCCTTGCTGTGCCTCCCTTATCGGGTAGAACTTGCTCAGGCTCTCTCTCGGTTACCAGAACCAGAGAGAACGACAACTTCACAAAGCAACTAGTTGCACTGAGTTGTACTTTGAGAAGCCCCCAATACCCCTATATATAGGAGGGTCATGGGATAGGGTTCTCTATCCTGGGCAATGTGGGACTAAAAGAAGGAGTAGAAGGGTTCGAGATTTTCCACAAAACAACCAACTTGCAACCTGAACCGATCGTTTCATTTATGAAACGGTCGGTTGGGGACCTTAGTCGGTCGGTTTACACCTCAACCGATCGGTTGGGACACCTCAACCGGTCGGTTCACTTCTGAACCAGTCGGTTCGTGGTCCTAGTCAGTTCCCGATTGACTTTCCATCTTTTGTTTCTAATTGGTATCAAATACCAATCCTTGTTCCAATCAAATTGGGCAAGTGAAACGAAAGGAAAATTCTCACCAATCCTACTTTCCCAACCTGCCCAGTTGGACCAGTTGAACGATCATTTCAACACTTGAAGTGATTGTTTCACCCTGTCCATCAGTCGATCGACTCACTACCTGAGCCGACCGGTTCACCAAGCTCATCTGATCGGTTCATCACATGAGCCGATCGGTTGGGAGCGCAGATTGTGCATAATCAGTCAATTGCAATTTCAATCAATTTGATACTCCAATCAATGCGTCCAACACCTTGAACATTATGATATTGAGCTATCAATTAATTGAGTGTTTAATTGAACTACTAAACTCCTTTAGTAATCAATCTAAACATTGTTTGTGGACAAAACTCCTCTTCCAAGTTAAATCCTATGTGTGTGACCTTGTAGGTCCATTTCACATTGACAGTGAAAGTCCATAACACTTATGACTTCACAAGTAAAGAGTGGTGCCTAGTCACACATCAGTGCTACCCAAGTGAAAAAGAAAGTTGGAGAACAACTTTCAATCCTACAATCTGTGAATGGTGTTGCAGTGAATGTATAATTCCGTTGTCACTGATATCCCGAATGAACTTGAGGCATGGAACATTCATCCTGTCAACATTCATTCACTTTCTTGATCTCAGAGCAGATTGGAAGAGATATGTATGACATCAATATCACATATTGATTCACACATGCGTGCGCACGCCTATTTCAGTCCTACTCATCAAGTGGTCTTGGATATCAAACTCCCTCAGGAGGGACAAATCCCATATCTATCACTCACCCCTCAAAAGCCCCATGTGTCAAAGCCACCCAATCATCACCTTTATAACAACCCATGTTTCAGGACTGCGTTTGATGATGTCAAAGTGTGCCCAACGACATGTGTTGAGTGTAGTGATTTCAGGTCAAAGAATCACACTCACCACCATCATTGTGAGTACTGACTGTGACTACCATGTCATGGTTCCATGTGTCAAACTCATGGTGGGTCTGTCCGGTACACTTGTTCTCTAACAAGTACCTATGTGTTTGGTTTGATACCTCTATATCATGACTAATGAGATTTTGTCATCAACCAACACCACAATCTAGTCTTGTGTGTCATTGTTGTCTATCTACCTTCCACAATGACATCCGACTAGGGACATAACAAGAATGCACAAACTCTTAGCATACGTATGATCTCATTGTTCAGGTCCTGAACCTGAAGGCATACGTCATTGAGTATTGTCATTCTCTAGACATTCAATCTGTTCTATCACTATCTCATGTGACTGAACCAGAAAGAATTGGAAGCTTGCCTTTGATGTTTGTCAAATCAATCTTAATGTATCCCATCAATCAACCCATGATTGGCTCTCTGGGCATACATACCAACAGACTCCCACTTGCACTACGAGCCAATCACCCTTGAATCATATTCATAGTGATCTTCAAACATGTCTCACATGTTTTTGTGCTCTTGTGCCAACACAGTGAGTTATGGAAACACCTTGCCAAAGTCAGTTTTTAACTGCATGTCTCTCATCTCTTCACTGTACGTCACACGTAAGAGATGGAGTTGTGGTAATATGTGATCTAGTATTCCTTTGTTAACCTTTAGCCACATTGCATGATCAAGGATTCCATACTTGTCATCAATGAGCGGAATATCTGTAAGTTCATCTCATGAATTTAGGATTGCGGTTTCACCGCGGGTTTTCATTGTATGAAATTTTATATAGTCACTCAGATTTATCTCTCTATCCGGGTAGTGGCCTGAAATTAGAATTGCCCACTGTCGTGGTACAATTCACTACCTATGTCTAGGTCGGTTCCTCCATCGTAGTAACCTATACCCTAAACTAGGTGCCTTAAAAACGATCTCTCAGTATCCACCATTAACCTTACACCACCTTATTCAAGGGATTTGTCAATTAATGTGAAGTTCGTCTCTTTTCAACCGTTAATTCTTCTTTCAAAGCAATTAAGGGCATTAGGTTATTATTATGGTGATCAAGCATAACAATATAATTGAGAAAACGAATTCATACCACAGATTTAAGAGATTAATAATAAATTACTATGATAAAATTGTCATACAATGCTTCCCCGGGCTACTCCCAGTCCTAAAGATAAAGGGGATTAGCCTCGCATGTTCATCTCAAAGCAAAACATGGTAGAGAAAAGGGGAAACATGGGGGAAAACATGATTGAGTGGTGATACCCCTGAACAGAGAAGATCCAAGTGTTCCTTGGTGGAGAATATGCAATCTCCCGCCTTTCGGTGGTGGAAAACGTCTTCTTCGGCGTCTGGAACGACTGGGGCTTGCTTCTGGGCTCCGTTCTTCTCTCCACACCTTCTCGGGACATGTGCAACGGCTAATGACGTGATCCATTGCTCTTGGCCGCCGTCATTAGGTATAATCACCGAGTTAGGTCACCAAAATATCACAGCCATCGGATTTAGATCCATCTGAAACAAACTTGTATCTGACGGTGTCCATACCATCAACGCAGGTCGATGGTATCGACCTTGTGAGGTATCGGCTGGTCTCCTTTTCTTTTCTTTATCGTGACTGATGCTAACTCGATACCATCGATGAGGGTCGATGGTATCAACTCTCTTAGCCGTCGCTTTTGTCTTTTTCCGTCGCTAAAGCTACTCGTGTCGATAGTATCGACTTTAGGGTCGATAGTATCGACTGTCTTCTCGCCAGCAACCTGATGGTGTCTCGGTACCATCGACTTCTGTGTCGATAGTATCGACTCTATGATACTCCTTGCGGCTGGCAACCTGTGGTCGTGTCGATGGTATTGACCAATGTCGATGATATCGACAATAGCAGATACTTGTTTTTCCTGAAATTACAACACAACACCACATAAGCTGAAATAAAACATATTATTGTACTCATTTATGCTCAAAATACCAAAATAAGGGAGATTTGACATAGAGAAGGATCATAGACCAAAGTAGATGAATTATGCAATATTAACCACCAAAATGACCAATAAATACATAAAACATAAGTAAAATATATCTATAAATGCGACTCAAAATCATCACATCAAACTCCCCTAAGCTTGAACATTGCTCTCCCTCGAGCAACAAAAACTTAGAATAGAATTGCTAGGGTCAACTAAAGAACAGATAATCACAACAAACATTACCATATGATCCCCACCGGACATTCACATTCCGGCCCTCACTAACCACGGAATGATAATTACCCTAAAGGCGACAATTATCATCCATAAAAGATATCTACCTCAAAATTGATGACACTACCATATAAGGCAGTTAACATAATAAAATTCTCCGGTTCAGACTCGGTTCATCTTGTGATCTTCTATTCTACGTTGCTCACCCTAACTACCATCTACATGGAAGCAGCTCTCCTGATATTCATTTGTGAGGAGAAAATCACGGTGGCCTACCAATTCGAGCAACAGGTGGATGGAATGGTTGGCTAATGGGAGAAATGGAAGCATTATACGGTTTCAACATGCATAAAACAGAATGCCCTAAATGATGCATTTGCACATGAAAATGCCCTAATGCCTATAATTGGGTGGAATGATGCATGCACTACATCCCTTCTCCAGATAAAAAGGAATATCTAAAGTAGCTACATCATGTACTTACTCATCTTAAAATGTAGGTGAGACTATGTTCCTTTCTCCCTCTTATTCTACTTGTTTCTCAATACTTTCTCTTTTTTCTTTCTTTTTCCATTTTTTTCATTTTTTTTATTAAGCCCTTATATCCATAAATGACAATGAGTTATTTGTTGGGCTCACTTTTTCTGCATAGCTCAAATATTTGAAGCATTTATGAAGGTATGGAACAGGTTAATCACCCTTAAAGAAGAAATAAGATACATGATGTACTGTATGCATAAAAATTATGAATGCAACTAAATGACACGCACCTAAAGATAATGTGCATGTATAACTATTCAAAATTCATGCAAAACATATGAAAGTGGTTGCAATGCAAGACCTATCTACATGAGATGCAATCAAAAAGGTTAAAACTGTAATGTACTTCCAATTCTTATGGTGGATTGTGAAAAACAATGAGGTGGAAAGATCACAAGACTAATTGAATGAACCTTTAAAAATTATTATGTGTCCCTCCTTACTGACCTATGTAGTAGTTAAGAGGTTTCTCTCTCTTACTTCAAATTAGAGTCTCATTATCATTTGGTCATTTTAGGCTCACACAACCAATTCCGTCCACTTTTCATGAATCATTAGGAATGTACAGTTGTTATTTTTCTGTTTTAGAGTTGACAAAACCAATCATTTTCTTAAGTTATGTGTTCAAAGTTGAACAACACAAGCTTGTGAACACTCAAATTTTTTAATTTTCCCTTAATTCCCATGTACAAGCAATCGAGATGACACAAGACTTAAGACATCCACAATTACACTAGATAGAGTGTGGATCCTACAAACAAACTAAGATTGCAAAAACTAAATGACAAGAAACAAAACAATAAAAACTAAAAAGTAAGAAAATTAAAGGATAGAGTTGTTCCAACTCCCCCCTAAGCTTGAATTTGACTATGCCCTCATAGTCAAAAACAATCTTAAAGGTTGGAACAGAGGTACCGATCACTCTTCTGGCGGAGGCGGGTACTGTGGGGCCGTGGGGTCCCAAGATGGGTACTGCCCCTGAAAGCTCGGATCATACTGGGGCATGGGTGGAGGTTGTGGATACCCCCCAAAGTAGTTCTGGCTCGAGTAGTGATCATAGAATGGCTGCTACTACATCTCCATCCTATGCAACCTCTCGTGAATCTGTTGTTGGTTGTCGAAGAGGAGACACTCATTTTTTCAAACATAGCCCTCTGGTTGTCAAGCAGCTGATTCATCGTCTCCTGAATACCGGCATATGCTGCTATATGATGTTGCTGCGTCTGATGAATATCCTGCAGCATGGCATACATTCCTTGCATTGAGTAGCCATCCTCGCTTGGCTGCGAGGGCGGTGGTGGTGGTGGAGGCTGCGAAGATGAAGATGCACCCGGATGCATGCGAAGATGCTTCCTAGGTTCCACGCGTGCACGAAGAGGAGTGTAGGCCTCCTCTTCCCCGTCAGCCTCGTCGTCATTGTTGTTGGTGTCGTCGTTACCGCCATCTTCATCTGAATTATCAATAGCGATAACCGGCCATCAAAAATGATGAGAACCCTCGATGTGGAAGATAGGGTCGGGAAGCGAACATTCTTGATAAGCATGATTAATGTGGCAGTGTGCATACGCCAGTCCATCACGCAGCAGAATGAGGTTGGAGCGGTGAAGATGCTGCAAATTGACCTTGCTTCTGTTGGAGAGAGGAGTCAACTGGGAGAAATTCAGCCCAAGATAGTGGGCCAATGGTGTAATGAGCCCTCCAAAGTGAATTGGTGCCTTCTGCGTACTCCTCTTTACTGCCAACACGCGTTGTAAGAAGAATGCTCCCCAATTGCACTCTTGCCTCTTCAGTAGTTTATGCAAGAAAAATAGATATGTCTCTTTAAACTTGCTAAGAGACAGATCACCCCTAGCAAATAGAGTGGAGCAAAGCATGCGGTGAAGAATCTGCACGAACGGGTTCTCAAAATCCGCTACTGCCGCATTGTGGTGGCTCACAGATTTTCCAGGCGGCACAGTCACAAGCTCAGCAAAAATAGCGTCGTAATCCATTCGGTTGTCAGGCCTCCTGTACTGATCTCGCCCATGGTTCTAGTTGTAGATTTCATTGAACTGCCGGAGGGTGAGATTGTAGTCATTATTGTACAACCAGAAAAAAACACGGCCCTTGATCCATTCGCGATCTGTGGCGATGATGTCATTTGGCACGACGCATATGTCCAACAACGCCATGAATTCCGCCACCAGTTCCTTATATGTCGGCCAGTCACCGAAGAAAGGCTGGCTGTCGGCGTGGCATTCCATCTCATTGGGCATCTTGCCCGTGTGTCTTGCCTGCCCCTTGAGCACGTAGGTGAGATTAGCGTCGAACCCCAGATTGCTGAGCATGCCCCGGTCGACGTAGCGGGTCAGCTCAATCTTGCGCTTCATCAGTTCCTTGTAGACCTTCTTGACTTCCGCAGAAGGATGGACAATCCGTGGACATGGAATGGATGCAGTCGGTGGAGGAACGAACTCTGGGATCTCCATTGGATTTGCCCGGGAAGAGGACGCGCCAACAACATGCACCATTGTTGTAGAAGAAGAAGGAGAAACAGAAGAAGGAGCTCGGTGCATGTCGGAGCAGGAAATCCCCGCGTGGTGAAGAACGTGCTCCTGTGGTACTCGTCACTGGGCTCGGATTGCTCTGGAAGATGCATGGCACAAGTAGAGGAAGAACTCACTGAAGGTGTGACGTCATATGATGACAAACCCTCCCTTATATAATTGACGTTGGCACTGCTGTGTGACCATCGATACCATCGACGTGGGTCGATGGTATCGACTTGCCTAGCACAATTCGTACTGCCACTGGTATCGACGGTCGTCGATGGTTGGATGTGGGGGCCTGGATCGATGATGTGTCGATACTATCGATAGGTGTCGATGGTATCGACCCGTCCCACGGTTCGACTCTCTCGGTGCAGCGATCGTCGTAGATTCTCTCTCGCGGATCGGTTACGTGATGTGTCAATACCATCGACGCGGGTCGATGGTATCAACCTCTGGTTAGGGCACCACCCTCGCGAGGCCCAGCCGCCGCTTTCTGCCTATAACTGGGTCGATACCATCGACAGGCCCGTCGATGGTATCGACTTCACTAAGACGATTTCTTTTGAATATCTCCAGAGATCTCGATGGTATCGACATGCATGTCGATACTATCAACATTGACTTTGCGACCAACCTGATGGTGTGTTGATACTATCGACGAGGCCGTCGATAGTATCGATGCAGGGCGATTTTTGTAGTCGCCAACCTGTACCCAACTCGATACCATCGACACAAGGTTCGATGGTATCGACTCTGCCTCAGTCCTGCACATTGCACAAATGATCACGGTACCTTTTTTTACACTAAAAACAAAGTCATATCAAACCAAAGTACGAATGTGAAAGAAACTAAACTAAACTACCGATGGATGGGTTGCCTCCCAACAAGCGCCCTTATTTAACATCTTAGGCTAGATGACATGAAGCTCGTCATGCATCCGGAAGTGCAATGAGTTTGACCTCATTCACTTTCCTCGTGTAATCTTCACCAAAGTACAATTTCAACCATTGTCCGTTGACCAGGAACGTTGTCTCACCATCACGCACCATGATTGCGCCATGTGGCCTGACCTCCTCTACGGTGAACGGTCCACTCCACCGGGATCTCAATTTCCCGAGATGCATCTTCATCCTGGAGTTGAACAAAAGTACGCGATCTCCTTTCTTGAAGACACGCATCTGAATATGGCGATCATGAATCAACTTTGTTTGCTCCTTGTAGATCCACGAGGTTTCATATGCATTCATCCTTAGCTCGTCTAGTTCATTAAGCTCAAGCAACCTTTTCTTTCCCGCTTCATCATAACTCAAATTTATCTTCCTCAGCGCCCAATGCGCTTTATGCTCTAATTCCATCGGCAAGTGGCAGGCTCGACCATAAGCCAACCTAAAAGGCATAGTGACTATAGGTGTCTTAAACGCCGTCTTCTACGCCCACAAAGCATCCGGTAGCAGGGTACTCCAATTCTTCCTCGTGGAAGCCACAGTGCGCTCCAAGATCTTCTTAATCTCCCGATTGGAGACCTCCACTTGCCCTTGAGTTTGCGGGTGGTACGGGGTACCAATGTTGTGTTTTACCCCATACTTTCTCAGCAGTGCCGTGAACTTTTGATTCCAGAAATGGGTACCCCCATCACTAATGATCATTTTGGGTACACCAAACCTGTAGAAGATATATTCTTTAACAAACTTGCACACTACAGATCTTTAGGATTGTGGTTTCACCGCGGGTTTTCATTGTATGAAATTCTATATAGTCACTCAGATTTATCTCTCTATTCGGGTAGTGGCCTGAAATCAGAATTGCCCACTGTCGTGGTACAATTCACTACCTATGTCTAGGTCGGTTCCTCCGTCGTAGTAACCTATACCATAAACTAGGCGCCTTAAAATTGATCTCTCGGTATCCACCATTAACCTTACACCACCTTGTTCAAGGGATTTGTCAATTAATGTGAAGTTCGTCTCTTTTCAACCGTTAATTCTTCTTTCAAAGAAATTAAGGGCATTAGGTTATTATTATGGTGATCAAGCATAACAATATAATTGAGAAAATGAATTCATACCACAGATTTAAGAGATTAATAATAAATTACTATGATAAAATTGTCATACAATGCTTCCCCGGGCTACTCCCGGTCCTAAAGATAAAGGGGATTAGCCCCGCATGTTCATCTCAAAGCAAAACATGGTACAGAAAAGGGGAAACATGGGGAAAAACGTGATTGAGTGGTGAAACCCCTTAATGAAGAAGATACAAGTGTTCCTTGGCGGAGAATATGCGATCTCTCGCCTTTCGATGGTGGAAAACGTCTTCTCCGGCGTCTGGAACGACTGGGTCATGCTTCTGGGCTCCGTTCATCTCTCCACACCTTCTCGGGATGTGTGCAATGACTAATGACGTGATCCTTTGCTCTTGGCCGCCGTCATTAGGTATAATCACCGAGTTAGGTCACCAAAATATCACAGCCATCAGATTTAGATCAATCTGAAACAAACTTATATTTGACGGTGTCGATACCATCGACGTAGGTCGATGGAATCGACCTTGTGCGGTATCGTCTGGTCTCCTTTTCTTTTCTTTGTCGCGACTGATGCTAACTCGATACCATCGACAAGGTTCGATGGTATCGACTCTCTTAGCCATCACTTTTGTCTTTTTCCATTGCTGAAGCTACTCGTGTCGATAGTATCGACTTTAGGGTCGATAGTATCGACTTTAGGGTCGATAGTATCGACTGTCTTCTCGCCAGCAACCTGATGGTGTCTGACACAATTTTACCGTGCGCAGAAACGCAAGTGAACGCGTCAAGTAGTACAGGCCTTTGTGAGGCCCGAGTCGAACTCAGGGATATGTGCAATCGTCGGGGACTCCTACTAACTACTCGCGATCAGCTAAGCCGATTAACAAGTTGAGATTTGTTGTTAAAATTAAAAGAAGAATAAAAAGAAAACAAAACAAGCAATCGATTAAATGTTGGTTTAATCAATTCAAAAGGGTATCTTTAGGATTGCGGTTTCACCGCGGGTTTTCATTGTATTAAATTCTATATAGCTACTCAATTTTTATCTCTCTATCCGGGTAGTGGCCTGAAAACAGAATTGCCCACTGTCATGGTGCAATTCACTACCTAAGTCTAGGTCGGTTCCACCGTCGTAGTAACCTATACCCTAAACTAGGTGCATTATGAACGATCTCTCAGTATCCACCATTAATTTTACACCACCTTGTTCAAGGGATTTATCGATTAATGTAGATTTCATCTCTTTTCAGCCGTTAATCCTTCTTTCAAAGTGATTAAGGGCATTAGGTTATTATTATGGTGATCAAGCATAACAATATATTGAGAAAACGAAACTATACCATGGATTTAAGAGATAAGATATGAATTACTATTGTAAAATCGTCATACAATGAATCCCTGGGCTACTCCCGGTCCTAAAGACGAAGGGGATTAGCCCTGCATGTTCATCTCACACAAGTACATGGTAGAAATAGGGGAAAACATGTGAAAAAATGTGGAATGAAAGGGAAAACCCCTGAACGGAGAAGAACCGGTTGATCCTCGGTGTAGAAAGCGTGCTCTACCACCTCTCGGTGGTGGAATCTATCTCCTTTGGCCTCCGGATCAATGAGTATGAGCTTCTAGCCTCCGTTCTCCTCTCTATCGCTCCTCGGTACTCGTGCAATGGCTAATCACCCCTCTCTCGTCTGGGCGGCCGTCATTAGGTATATCTCAGTCATTAGGTTGCTAATTAACCGTAGCCGTCCGATTGAGATCATTAGGAAGCCAACTCATATCCTGCGGTGTCGATACCATCGACGCGAGTCGATGGTATCGACCTGCTGTAGTAGCGGCCAGCTGCAAACCCTTCCTTTGTCGCGCCTGATATCATCTCGATACCATCGACGCGGGTCGATGGTATTGAATTTCTTTAGGCGTCGGTTTTGTCATTTTGCGTTGTTGTAGCCTCCGTGTGTTGATGGTATCGACTTGGTGTCGATACTATCGACCGCTTTCTCGCCAGCAACCTGTTGGTATCTCGATACCATCGACATCCATGTCGATAGTATCGACGCTTTGCTACTCCTTTCGGCTGGCAACCTGTGATCATGTCGATGGTATCGACTTCCGTCGATGGTATCGACGGAAGCAAAAACTCATTTGTCCTGAAATTCAAACACAAGATCACATAAGTTCACACAAATAATAATATTTTGACAATTAATGCTCAAAACAATGAATTAAAGGGGATTTGACATAGAATAATAGCAAAGACCAAAGTGAATGAATTATGCCACATTAACCATAAAAATGACTAATAAAAGCATAAAACACATATGAAATAGGTCTATAATTGTGACTCAAAATCATCGCATCAAACTCCCCTAATATTGAACGTTGCTCGCCCTCGAGCAACTAATCCTTAGAATAGAATTGCTAATGTCAACTGAAGAACAACACACCACAACCAACATCTCATATGACTCCCACCGGACATTCACATACCGGCCCTCTCTAACCACGGACTGGTAATTACCCTGAAGGCGACAGTAATCATCCATAAAAGAAATTGACCTCAAAACTGATGAACACTATCACATAAGGCAGTTAACATAATAAAACTCGCCGGTTCAGACTTGGTGCATCTTGTGATCTCCTATACTACGTTGCTCGCCCTAACTACCATATACATGGAAGCAGTTCTCCTGATATACTTTAGTGAGGAGAAATTCACGGTGGCTTACCAATCCGAGCAACGGGTGGATGAAGATGGGTGGTTCATGGAAGAAAGTGGAAGTATTACACAGTTTCAACATGCACAAAACAAAAATGTCCTAAATGATGCAAATGCACATGAAAAATGCCCAAATGCCTAAAATTGAGTGGAACGATGCATGTACTAACCATCCATCTCAAAACGAAATGGACATCTATTTAAGCTACATCATGTACTCAATTATCTCAAAATGCAGGTGATATTATGTTCCTTTCTCCTTCTTATTCTTGTTGCTTCTACATAACTCTTTTCTTCTTTTTTTCTTTCATTATGCTGATTTTTCAGATTTTTCTCTTTTTTTTTTCGAACCCTTATATCCATAATTGATAATGAATATTTTATTGGGCTTATTTTCTTCATACTCAGAAATTTGCACTATTTAGAAGGTATGGAACAATTTCATTCACCATTGGAGAAAAATTGAGACACATGATGTACATTATGCATGAAAAATTATGAATGCAACTACATGGCATGCACCTAAGGGTAATGTGCATGTATCACTATTCTCATTTTTTCTTTCTTTTTATGCAAAACATATGGAAAAAGAATTAATGCAAGCCCTATCTACGTGCAATGCAGTCAAAGAGGTTAAAACTGTAGCATACTTCCAATTCTTGCGGTGGATTGTGAAAAGCGAAGAGGTGGAAAGATCACAAGACTAGGTGACTGAACCTTAGAAAGATATTATGTGTCCTTCCTTACTGACCTGTGTAGTATTTAAGAGATTTCTCTCTCTTACATCCAATTAAAGTCACATTACTATTTGGTCAGTTTAGGCTCAAACAATCATTTCCGTCCACTTTCATGAATCATTAGGAGTACAGTTGTGAAATTTTGTTTTAAAGTTGACAAAACCAATCATTTTCGTAGGATATGTGCCCAAGGTTAAACAAGACAAGCTTTCCAAACTCACAAAAATTTTAAATTTCCCTTGATTTTCCCATGCACAATTAATGAGATGACACAAACTTTACGACATCCACGATTACACTAGATAGCATGTGGATCCTACAAAAACTAAAAATGCAAGAAACAAATAACAAGAACAAAAACAATAAAGTTAAAAAAACTAAAAACAGTAAAAGATAAAGTTGTTCCAACTACCCCCCTAAGCATGAATTCAACTATGGCCTCATAGTCAAAAACAAACTTAAAGATTGGAACAGTGATACCGGATCACTCCTGTGGTGGTGGAGGCGGGTACTGCGGAGCCGTAGGGTCCAACGAAGGATACTCCCCCTGGAAGCTTGGATCAAACTGGGCCCTGGGTGGAGGTTGTGGATAACCTCCAAAATAATTTTGGCTCCAATAGTGGTCATAGAAGGGCTCCTGCTGTGTCTCCATCCGATACAACCGATCATGTATCTGTTGTTGGTTTTCAAGGAGAAGACGCTCATTCTCGAACATCGCCCTTTGGTTGTCCAGTATCCGGTTCGTAGTGTCTTGAATACCGGTATACATCGCCATGTGCTGTTGTTGCGACTGCTGTATATCGTACAGCATAGTGTACATGCCCTACATGGAATAGACATCCTCGCTTGGCTGCAAGGGCGGTGGTGGTGGCGGAGTAGGCTGAGATGATGAAGATGCACCCAGATGCATCTGAGGACGCTTCCGTGGTGCCACTCGTGCTAGAAGAGGTGTAAATGCCTCCTCTTCCTCCTCAGCCTCGTCATCATTTCCGTCGTCGCCGCCTTCTTCATCGGAGTCAGCGATGGCTATGATTGGCCACCGGAAATGCTGCGCACCATCGATGTTGAAAACGAGATCGGGAAGAGAACATTATTGATATGCTTGATTTACGTGGCAGTGTGCAAACGCCACGCCATCTCGGAGAAGTAACATATTGGACCGGTGTAGATGCTGCAAGTTCACCTTGCTTCTTGTAGAGAGAGGAGTGAGGGTCTGGAAATTCAAGCCGAGGTATGAAGCCAGCTTGGTGATGAGCCCGCCGAAGTGAATTGGCACTTTCCTTGTACTCCTCTTCACGTCCAATACTCGTTGCAGAAAGAAAGCACCCCAGTTGCATTCTTGTTTCTTCAGGAGTTTATACAGAAAGAAAAGGTCCGACCCCTGAAATTTGCTAAGGGCCAGATCACCCCGAGCAAAAATTGTGGAACTCAGCATCCGGTACAAGACCCGGACGAAAGGGTGCTCGAAATCGGCTACCACGGCATTGTGGTAGCTCACCGAATTTCCTTGCGGCACCGTCACCAGCTCGGCGAAGATTGCGGCATAGTCGGTGCGGTTGTCCGGCCGCCGGTAGTCGTACTGCGAATGGTTCCAGTTGAAAATCCTGTTGAACTGCTTGAGCGTGAGGGTGTAGTCATGGTTGTACAGCCGGAAAGACACCCGACCCTTGATCCACTCACGATTGGTAGCTACTATGTCGTTGGGCACGACGCAGACGTCCAACGACGCCATAAACTCTTCCACCAACTCTTTGTACGTCGGCCAGTCATTGAAGAACGGCTGACCATCAGCATGGTATTGCAACTCGTCAGGCCTTCTACTGGTGTGTCGGGCTTGCCCCTGCAGAACATAGGCCAAGTTGGCCTCAAATCTGAGATCTCAGATCATCTCCCGGTCCACATACCGGGTGGGCTCTATCTTCCTCTGCATGATCTCCTCATAGATCTTCCGGACCTCCGAGGAAGGATGGACAAGTCGAGGACGTGCAATCGACGATGGCGGTGGTGGCACGAACTCCGAAATGTCCATTGGATTTGCGCGCGAGGATGAATCTCCGGCCACATGCACCATATTGGCGACGAGAAATGGGGATCAGAAAGAGAGCTCGGTGAAGATTGGAGAGTTGAATCTCCGCTTGATGAAGACCTTCGCTCGTTGCTACTCTTCTTCGGGCTTGGACGACTCGGGGGAGTGCTCGGCGCAAAGGGAGGAGATCGCTCTGAAGGTGTGACGTCAACTGACGTAATGAATCTCCTTAAATAGACTTGGTCGGCGCCACTGTTGACCTGTCGATACCATCGACGCGAGTCGATGGTATCGACACTAGTCGATGCTATCCGCCCCCATCGCGAGTATCGACGGTTGTCGATGGCTGGATCTTGAAACCCAGATCGCTGACGTGTCGATACCATCGACATGGGTCGATGGTATTGACACTTCACCCAGATTGATGACGTGGATGCCGCGATCGCCGTTGATTCGTTCACGCGGATCGGTGATGTGGATGGTCGATACCATTGACGCGAGTCGATAGTATCGACTTTTCTGATTAGGGTAAATCCTCGCGAGACTGGCCACCACCTTTTTCACTTGAAGGTGTCGATACCATCGACCCACCCGTCGATGGTATCGACTTCACTGAGTCTATTTCTTCTGTAAATCTTCAGAGATCTCGATGGTATCGACTGGCATGTCGATACCATCGACCTTTATTTTTCGATCTGCCTGTAGGTCTGTCGATACCATCGACGAGGCCGTCAATGGTATCGACGCAGTGCGAAATCTGCAGCCGTCAACCTGTTCCATGGTCGATACCATCGACCAGTGTGTCGATGGTATCGACTCTGCCTCAGCCTGCACAAAGAACAAACCGATCACAGTATCTTTTTTTTTACATTAAAAATTAAGTAAAAACAAATTAAACTACGAATCTAAATGAACTAAACTACGGTACCAATGGTTGAATTGCCTCCCAACAAGCGCCCTTATTTAACGTCTTAGGCTAGACGGCTTTCGGCACCTCATGTCTCCGGAACGGAAATGAGTTTGACCTCATTCACCTTCCTCTTGTAGTTCTCACCAAAATAGAGCTTCAACCTTTGTCCATTTACCAAGAACGTGGTATCACCATCACGCACTAAGATTGCGCCGTGTGGTTTGACCTCCTCTACCACGAACGGTCCACTCCACCAGGATTTGAGCTTCCCGTGATGCAACTTGAGTCGTGAATTGAACAACAAAACACTGTCTCCCTTTTTGAACGTGCGCAACTGGATGTGGCGGTCGTGGATCAGCTTTGTGCGCTCCTTGTATATCCGTGCGTTCTCATATGCCGTCATCCGCAGCTCATCTAACTCGTTCAATTCCAGCAATCTCTTCCTTCCCGCTTCATTGTAACTCAGGTTTAGCCTTCTTAGCACCCAATGCGCCTTGTGCTCTAACTCTACCGGTAGGTGACAAGCCCGGCCATACGCCAACCTAAAAGGCGTGGTGCCTATAGGTGTTTTATTAGCCGTCCTGTATGCCCACAAAGCATCCGGCAGTAGGGCACTCCAGTTCTTCCTCGTGGACGCCACCGTACGCTCTAAAATCTTCTTAATTTCATGGTTGGAGACCTCCACCTGGCCTTGAGTTTGCAGATGATATGGGGGTACCTATGTTGTGCTTAACCCCATATTTCTTCAATAATGCAGAGAATTTTTTATTCCTAAAATGCGTACCCCCATCACTGATTATCATTCGGGGCACCCCAAACCTGCAGAAAATATTTTCTTTCACAAATCTGCACACTACAGTGGAATCATTAGTCCTTGTGGGTATTGCTTCCACCCACTTCGACACATAATCAACTGCTAACAAGATATATAAATTGGAATTTGAGGACACAAAGGGTCCCATGAAATCTATACCCCACAAATCAAATACCTCCACTTCCTGAAACACATTCAGGGGCATTTCCTGTCTCTTTGAGATATTACCGGCTCGTTGGCAGGAATCGCATTGCCTTACAAACTCGTAGGCATCTCGGAACAAAGTTGGCCAATAAAGGCCACTCTCCAGAACTTTAGCTGCCGTACGAGAGCTGGCGTGGTGTCTTCCCGTAGGTGATGCGTGGCAATGACGTAAAACGCTCTCGTACTCCACTTCAGGAACACACCTGCGTAAGATACCATCCCTGCATTGCTTAAGAAGAATCGGGTCATCCCAAAAATAATATCGCAAAGAATGGAAAAATCTTTTCTTCTCCTGATATGACCAATCCTCCAGGATGATCCCGCAAGCCAAATAGTTTACAATCTCAGCGAACCAAGGATCCTTAGAGTTAATTTTCAAAATCTGTTCATCTGGAAACGTCTCGGTTATGGGTATATGTAAATCTTTTTCATCCACCCTTTCTAACCTAGACAAATGATCAGCAACAACGTTTTCAATCCCAGATTTATCCTTGATTTCGATGTCAAATTCTTGTAAGAGCAAAATCCACCTAATGAGTCTAGGCTTTGCGTTTTTTTTCTCCATTAAGTATTTAATTGCGGCATGGTCAGTCCATACAACTACTTTAGATCCAACTAAATACTGCCGAAATTTTTCAAAAGCAAACACAACGGCGAGTAATTCTTTCTCGGTAGTTGTATAATTTAATTGGGCATCATTCAAAGTCTTTGAAGCGTAAAAAATCACGACGGGTTTATTGTCCACCCGCTGCCCCAACACAGCTCCTACCGCAAAGTCTGAAGCGTCACACATCAGTTCGAACGGTTTCGTCCAATCCGGCGTTTGAACAACCGGTGCAGAAATCAGTTTTTCCTTCAACACGTCGAATGCATGTAGACACTTATCATTGAAATAAAAAACAACGTCCTTCTCTAAAAGCTCGGATAGAGGTTTTGCAATTTTAGAAAAATCTTTTATAAATCGACGATAGAACCCGGCATGTCCCAAGAAACTTCTTACCCCTTTAACAGAATTTGGTGGGGGCAACTTGGAAATGACTTCAATTTTGACCGGATCTACCTCTAAACCTTTGCTAGACACCTTGTGTCCTAGCACTATCCCCTCAGTCACCATCATGTGACATTTCTCCCAGTTGAGGACCAAATGTGTGTCCTCACAACGCTGTAAAACTTTGTCCAAATTATAGAGACATTCATCAAACGATGCACCATACACCGAACAATCATCCATAAAAACCTCGAGACATCGCTCTACCATGTCAGAAAATATGGCGAGCATACAACGTTGAAACATTACAGGTGCATTGCATAAACCAAAAGGCATTCGGCGGTACGTGAAAGTACCATAGGGACAAGTGAAAGTATATTTCTCTTGATCCAAAGGATCAATCGAGATCTGGCTGTACCCCGAGTACCCGTCTAGAAAATAGAAATGTGATCGACCGGCAAGACGCTCTAGGATTTGATCAATGAAAGGTAAAGGAAAGTGATCCTTTAGCATGGCGGCATTTAGACGGCGGTAATCAATACACACTTGCCACCCGGTTACCAATCGGGTGGTGACAGGTTCATTTAAAATATTTTGGGTGACAGTAATTCCCCCCTTCTTAGGGACTACCTATGTGGGACTCACCCATGTCGAGTCTGATATTGCGTAAATGATACCTGCAGCAAGAAGCTTAATAACCTCCTTCTTCACAACCTCCATCATGCTCAGATTGAGACGTCTTTGAGGTTGAATCACGGGCTTGGCTCCCTCCTCGAGCCGAATCTTATGCTGACACAATGTAGGGGAAATCCCCTTGATATCTGCAACGGACCACCCAAAAGCTCTCCGGTGGTTCTTCAGCACTATCAACAATTGTTCCTCCTCAGCCACACTTAAATAAGCAGAAATGATCACAGGTAGCTTGTCTTCCTCAGCTAGAAAGACATATTTGAGATGCGGTGGCAGTGGCTTTAATTCTAGATCCGGCGGACTTATCAAAGATGATTGAAGTGGCGGGGGAAGTTCACCTAGATCTTCATAATGCCTCGCATAGAAGCATGGAAGCATCTAGAGCATCTTAGCACACTCCTTGAGAGATTTGCTCCTTATCCAATCATGTATAATATTTACCAAACAGGCCTCCAATGGCAATTCTAGGTATGCATCAAAAATAGAAATAGCAATAACATCATCTTCCATGGAAGGCGGAATGTCCTCCTCCTCATCATTCGGGAATCCTACAGCTTTTCACAGAGAAACTACTTTGGTCTGCTCCATGATATCCACAGCCAAAGTTCCATTGTCCACCTTGCTCATCACATGAGCCATGTCCAAAAATGGCTTCGCAAGACAGAGTGAAATATTACTATCCAGATGTTTTACCATATTGCATTGTTCCTTTGCTTTAGATGACACAGTACTAGAAGGCATGACCATCTCAAAGCGGTCATCGGCTATACCCAAGTTCAAACGACCTCTTCCCATCTCTAAGATCATGTCGTCTGTATCTTGGAAAGGACGTCCAAGTAACAGCTCGTTGCCATGTTCATCCTGCATCTCCATGACTACAAAATCTGCCGGAAAGACAAACCTATCCACCTTTACTAACACATCTTCACAGATTCCATAAGGCTTTACCACAGAGTTATCTGCCAATTGAATAGTCATGTTTCTTGGCTGTGACTCCTTCAATCCTAGCTTTTTGAATGTAGAAAGGGGCATCAAGTTGATGCTTGCCCCTGAGTCACATAATGCTTCACCAAATTTGACTTTTCCAATATAACAAGAGATGTTAAAGCAGCCTGGATCTTGTCTCTTTGGCGGCAAAGTGCCCATGATGAAGGCACTCACTTGTTCCTTAAGCACGACAACCTCTGTATCCGGTATTTTCCTCTTCTTTGTGATAATGTCCTTTAGAAACTTCCCATATGAAGGAATTTGCTCAATGGCTTCCAGTAAAGGGATATTGACTGAAAGCTTCCTGAAACTATCTAAGAATTTCTTAAATTGTGCATCTGCCTTCCTTGCCTTCGCACTATTTGGATACGGGACTGGAACGGCTTGTGCCCTTTGGTGAGGTGGCACATAAGGTGTCTTTTTCTGAGGTTCCTCCTCTGCAACCTGTTCTTCAGTATCATCCACGGTTGTGTCATCAACCTGTCCTGTGACTGGTGGTGGCATCTCCTCATTGGCTTCACCTTCTATCTCATCCTGTGGTGTGCTTGTCTCCTCGACCCTTGGATTCAACAATTTCTTGCCGCTTCTGAGCAAAACAACTTTTGCCTGCTGGTTTCCCCCTGGAACATTTGTATTCCCCGGAAAACCTGGATGTGTCAGTTTCTTCAAACTGGCGATCTCTGCTGCCATCTGTGCCATAGATTTCTCAATGGTCCTCATTTGAGCCCCATGACTATGCAATGTTTGTCCGAATTGATTCATGTACTCTCCTTGCTGCTTGATTTGCTGGCCAAACGTGTTCATTAGCTCTTGATTTTGCTTTATAACCTTATTGAGCAGCTTCGTGCTCTTATCTTCTGCTACTGGCTGGGGCTTGGCATCCGAATCCTGCAGAAAGTTGTTTGGATCCTTCCACGAGAACTTTTTGTCTTTTCTCCATGAATAATCATTAATCCTATACCCTTGCTGCTGTCTCATGTATTTGACTTGAGCCTCATCCTCGGACTCATTATCCTCCTTTTCCAGTTGCTTCTTTGCGAGAAGATCCATCTTCTCATTCAGCTCTTTCATTGCCTTGGACTCACCTGCTACGCGAACTTGCTCTACCGGGCCTCTCTCTCTCTCTCACCCCATGACTGCTTTCTAGCCATATTCTTTAGTATCTCCCAGCATCTGGTGTCCGTATTGTTTAGAAAGAATCCTGACCCAGCTGAATCCAGATTACTCCTATCGTGCTCGGAGAGAGCAAAATAGAAGATCTTCACCTGCGTCTCTTTATCCAGCCCGTGATGTGGGCACCTCCTCAGCATGACCTGAAATCTCTCCCAGGTCTCAGAATATGTCTCACCGGCCTGTTGGGTAAAGTTATGAATCTTCCGGATCATATCGTTAGTCTTCTCAGGAGGAAAGAACCTCTCAAAGAAAACCTCCACCATATGGTCCCAGGACTCCACAAACTCATCATCTAAATTGTGTAGCCATTCTCACGCGGCTCCCGCCAATGAACTCGGGAAAAGCTTAAGATACAATGCATCCTGTGGAAACCTGTCGATTTTAACCATATCACAGTTCTCAACAAACTGACTTATGTGCGCGACGAGATCCTCATTCTTGATCCCGTGAAAAGCATTGGACTTCACTAGATTTATCAAAGCCGGATCAATCTTATATGTAGGTATGTTGATTGCTTGCTTCTTTATAGGCCCTTTTGAAGCGGATGCGGAAGAAGCCTTTATCTTCTCCCATATAGTCTGTGGCTCGGCCTCCATCTTGTCTTGTTCCTCAGGTTCAGAATCTGTATCCTCTAGATGATCTTGATTATACCCGTCCTCGTCTTCAGGTCCCCTCAGTAGAACCTCAGGTGTGTGTCGCGTGTAGTCAGTACTACGCGTCTGCACCATTCACAGTACCTGAAAATAGAAAGATTAAATTTAGTACAGTGCTTGACGATTGCAAATATTTATAAAGTAGATTATGAATTTTTGGAATGATAAAAAAAATAAAAAGGTGGCCTAGAGTGGCCGCTCACAGCACTCGAAGTGCCAACAAATTGCCGTATCCCCGACAATGGCGCCAAAAACTTGACGCAATTTTACCGTGCGCAGGAAACGCAAGTGAACGCGTCGAGTAGTACAGGCCTTTGTGAGGCCCGAGTCGAACTCAGGGATACGTGCAATCGTTGGGGACTCCTACTAACTACTCGCGATCAGCTAAGCCGATTAACAAGTTGAGAGTTGTTGTTAAAATTAAAAGAAGAATAAAAAGAAAACAAAACAAGCAATCGATTAAATGTTGGTTTAATCAATTCAAAAGGGTATCTTTAGGATTGCGGTTTCACCGCGGGTTTTCATTGTATTAAATTCTATATAGCTACTCAATTTTTATCTCTCTATCTGGGTAGTGGCCTGAAAATAGAATTGCCCACTGTCGTGGTGCAATTCACTACCTAAGTCTAGGTCGGTTCCACCGTCGTAGTAACCTATACCCTAAACTAGGTGCATTATGAACGATCTCTCAGTATCCACCATTAATTTTACACCACCTTGTTCAAGGGATTTATCGATTAATGTAGATTTCATCTCTTTTCAACCGTTAATCCTTCTTTCAAAGTGATTAAGGGCATTAGGTTATTATTATGGTGATCAAGCATAACAATATATTGAGAAAACGAAACTATACCACGGATTTAAGAGATAAGATATGAATTACTATTGTAAAATCATCATACAATGAATCCCCGGGCTACTCCCGGTCCTAAAGACGAAGGGGATTAGCCCCGCATGTTCATCTCACACAAGTACATGGTAGAAATAGGGGAAAACATGTGAAAAAATGTGGAATGAAAGGGAAAACCCCTGAACGGAGAAGAACCGGTTGATCCTCGGTGTAGAAAGCGTGCTCTACCGCCTCTCGGTGGTGGAATCCGTCTCCTTTGGCCTCCGGATCAACGAGTATGAGCTTCTAGCCTCCGTTCTTCTCTCTACTGCTCCTCGGTACTCGTGCAATGGCTAATCACCCCCTCTCTCGTCTGGGCGGCCGTCATTAGGTATATCTCGGTCATTAGGTCGCTAATTAACCGTAGCCATCTGATTGAGATCATTAGGAAGCCAAATCATATCCTATGGTGTTGATACCATCGACGCGAGTCGATGGTATTGACCCGTTGTAGTAGCGGCCGGCTGCAAACCCTTCCTTTGTTGCGCCCGATATCATCTCGATACCATCGATGCGGGTCGATGGTATTGACTTCCTTTAGGTGTCGGTTTTGTCGTTTTGCGTCGCTGTAGCTTCCGTGCGTCGATGGTATCGACTTGGTGTCGATACTATCGACCGCTTTCTCGTCAGCAACCTGTTGGTATCTCGATACCATCGACATCCATGTCGATAGTATCCACGCTTTGCTGCTCCTTTCGACTGGCAACCTGTGATCATGTCGATGGTATCGACTTCCGTCGATGGTATCGACGGAAGCAAATACTCATTTGTCCTAAAATTCAAACACAAGATCACATAAGTTCACACAAATAATAATATTTTGACAATTAATGCTCAAAACAATGAATTAAAGGGGATTTGACATAGAATAATAGCAAAGACCAAAGTGAATGAATTATGCCACATTAACCATAAAAATGACTAATAAAAGCATAAAACACATATGAAACAGGTCTATAATTGCGACTCAAAATCATCGCATCAGTGTCTCGATACCATCGACTCTATGATACTCCTTATGGCTGGCAACCGTTGGTCGTGTCGATGGTATCGACAGCAGCAGATACTTGTTTTTCCTAAAATTACAATACAAAACCACATAAGTCGAAATAAAACATATTATTGTACTCATTTATGCTCAAAATACCAAAATAAGGGATATTTGACATAGAGAAGGATCATAGACCAAAGTAGATGAATTATGCAATATTAACCACCAAAATGACCAATAAATGCATAAAACACAAGTAAAATATATCTATAAATGCGACTCAAAATCATCGCATCAAAACTCTTAGCATCTGTATGATCTCATCGTTCAGGTCCTGAACCTGAAGGCATACGTCATTGAGTATTGTCATTCTCTAGACATTCAATCTGTTCTATCACTATCTCATATGACTGAACCAGAAAGAATTGGAAGCTTGCCTTTGATGTTTATCAAATCAATCTTAATGTATCCCATCAATCATCCCATGATTGGCTCTCAGGGCATACATACCAACAGTATGTGGGGACAACCAAAATTTCACAAATATTGCTAACAACCTAAATATCACAATTAAGTTATATAACAATCCAAATTACATTTTCAATGTGACATTCTCCACCGCTTTTTCCCTAACCCTAGAATACCCTCTCTAGGGTTTTTCCTTTGCACTAGACATAAGGCCACCTTCTCCATCCCGAGCTTGGTGCCTGGGGTCACCTCTCATGGTGCCCAATGGTCTTCCCTCTTGGGCTTGACCTATTTGACCTTTCCTCCTTGGATTGGTCACACATCATACATCAGGGTGGCATGTAGGTGCGAGAATGCACATTTATAATTAATTGTGATAATCATAGTGACTTTAAAGATTTGCATAAATGAACATCCAACATTTAGGTTGCATCCAATTCGATCAATCATTCGAGAAAACTCTGTGAAACGAAATCAGTTACTCATAAATAACCACATACCTGTACTGCTGATTTTTGAGATAGAATCAACCAAGTAGGGAAATCCAATCAAGCAAGCAAGTACAAGAATCCTGAAATAAACATACAATTTCCTTTTATCAAGATCCATCCAAACCAACTTGCTTCTTAGGATTTCTATTCCTTTTTAGGGTTTCTACTGGTTTTTAGGGTTTTACTTGCAATTAGGGTTTTGCCTTTACTTTTAGTACCACAAACCCTAATTAGACAAAACTACCTATAAACCCTAAGTTTCACATCCTATCTCTCCTAGTAGGCTTAGGATCATCATTTAACAACATATTTCCATATTTTCGAATTAAATATGATCTTCTCTTCTTTTACCCTAAATTAGGGTTTCTAGATGCATTATCATTCATACTTGGTTTAAAACCCTAAAACATGCAATTATTCATCTAAATCAGGTTCAAGCCTATCATTATCATTCAACAGGTTAATATTACTTGAATTAACCTATTAAGCTTCATAGATTCATCCATTGATCTCAATTAGGGTTTCTAACCAAATTTTAATACATTTTCCATCAACTTAACATACTTTTGTGAATAGAAACAAAATTAGGTTCTCAAACCATTTTTTCTTGTTCCTCATATTTTTCTGATCAACTTTCATATATTAAGTTTCATAATTAGAGTTTCCTAGTAATTTGTACAAATTTTACAAGGAAAACATATTTTCTGGAATATTTGAGCAGAGAGGGTGATTTACCGAAGTTCCGCGGCCATTTGATTGATGGTCTGCTGGTCCGGATCTGACGATCTGCATCGTGCACCTTCACTCACGAGGTAACTTAGTTGGTCGGGTCTGGGACCGTTAGATATCTTCGCGAGACCACGGTGGACCTCGATCGAACGCTGTCTGCTCCTCGTCTTCTTCCTTTCCTAACGCTCGAGTTGCGGCGGTGTCGAGGCAGAGTCCTCGCCAGAGAGGGATCAATCGAGGGGTAGAGAATGAGCTAGGGTTCAGGAAGTAGTTGTTTGCGTTTGCGAGGATGTGAGGGATCGAGAGGGGGGATCTATTTATAAGATTTTGGCTCCTTTAGGGTTCCCCAACTCTCGTCGCCACCTATTCCTCGGCCTGGTTTGGGTGTATCCTCTAGAAACCTTGAAACACCCTAATAATAGGGTCGGTTGTGCACGGAATCACCTCCCAAAGACCCTTGTGGTCTTGGATTTGTGGCAGGTGGTAAGAAATGCAAGGAAATCGCATTGGGAAATCTTAGTTTCCATCTCCCTTTCCTTCTCTGACTCGAGGTGGGCGATGGACAACCACCGTTGGATCCGTGATCCTCTGGACCACGTGGGGCATCCAACGGTTGTCATCGCTCCCTTATTTGTAATTTCTTTAAAATGAAGGAAAAGGGTATTAAATAATGAAATCTTGTGAAAATCATATCTCTCTCCACATTTATTATTTTTCACTCAAATTTAGAGGAAACTCTGTCTTGGCATTATCTACTCATATATTAAATCTGAAACCCAAATTCTAAAGGAAAAGGGTATTTCCTTCATATGCAAGTTATTCATTAATAAAACCAAAATAATTGATATTTCCTCTTTCTTTTGCCATTATCTTATCATCTTGGATTCCTTGGACCTCAAGGAACCCTAAAGACACGAAATCCCATCTTGGGAAATATTCCTTTGCCTTTTTCCCTTATTCTTTTCTCTCTTTCTTACTTATTCCTTGTATTAAATAAATTCCTTTTTCTTTTATCTTTCTTTTTCTTGTAATTGGGATCAATAGCCAATAAAGCCCACTAAGCAACCAAACAAGGCTATTGTAAATGAAATTCATCCAATACAAACAAATAAATCAACCTTTGATTTCATTTATCATTAAAAGGAGATTTACAAATCTCATTACATAGTTTAGGAAAAATGAGGTTATAACAGGAAACCACACAACAGTTACCCTCTCTTGCAACATAATTCACTACATAATCTATCACAAACCCCACTCTTACAACAATTTAATTATTAGTTAGGTGCTTTAACCATGTCTCTGGGCTATACCCTTTATATCCATAATCCCTCTCTTAAGGTGCGGTCTAAGCTATGTAAATATACAACTTATACAACCCTTCATCCATCTCTCGGTGTAATTAACGGTCTAAGAAATCACCTTTGGTGATGAGGCATAAAAAATTCATAAAGCAATTGTAGAGTTTTGTCCAAAAATTAGGAGAAATGTATATATTAATGCATAGTGTCAAATACAACACATAACAAGGCTACTCCAGAGTCCTAAAGAATTAGAGGATAACCCCTCATGATTTCAGTTGCTACCTAAATAGACGGAGAAGGGAAAGATGAGGAAAACATCAAAGAATCAATGAAAACCCAGATTAAGATGATCTAGTTGATTCCCCCTGGAGAACGTGGTGACTTGCTGTCTTTTAGCTGCAAATCTATCCACCAGAAGTGCTCAAATCAATCAGAACATAGATTTATCCTCTCCTTCCTCTTCTCATGGCTCTCCTCTGTCGTGCAACGAACAACAATTTGATAATTAGGTCTGGCTGAAATCCTCCCCAGTCATAGGCTTGACATAGGGCATCATTAACTCATGGTCATTGGATTAATTGCCATCTTTAATCTTGTCTGGCCGTGACAAGTCAGTACCACCAATGGGATGTCGATGGCACTGAGTCCTTTCCTGGGTTGCAACTCCATGTGCGTGTCAGTACTGTCAACTAAGGTGTTGATAGCACCAAGTTGTTGTAACGACCTCGAATCTAGGTATCTATATTCATTTCCTATCTCCTAAAAACTTAGATTTATTCCCTTCCTAAAAAATATTTGAGCATAGCATTAGACTATATGTAATTGGAGGAACTTTGAGAGTTAATTTCAGATGTGGTATATCCAGACTTAATCTTAGATGTGGTGTTGATACTAATATAATACCCATTTTTCCTAGAGAGAGAAACTAGAGGGGAGAAAACATCTAGGGTCAATTTTTTTTTCTGGAAATACCAAAAACTGGTTACATCAAGTTTCTAAGGGTGCAAAAAGAGAATGAAAGAGAGAAAGATCCTCTAGGTACTATGAGGTAGCATGCGGTGGGCAAACCGTCCACACCAGAGTTGTATCTGGTTGCTTAAGACAACTCTTTGCGAGTAAGTCAGTGAGCTATTTTAAGGAAAATAAATTGTCATTTTATTAGGCTATTTAACACCCATTTATTGGTAATAATGTTTAACAATTTCAAAACGAGTTTTCAGGCCAGAATCGAGCCTTTTGTCGGTTTAATAGTCAACACGAATTCGGAAGTCCAAAGGATGTTTAATACACCCTTTAATTTGCCTTGAAGAGATATATATAAAGTTGGTATTATTAATTCGAATTATGTGTCACGCTGGCTTGAATTGGTACCAGCCACACTTTGTAACTCTTGTTGAAACGGTCGGGTCACACGACCTGGCAGACCATACGATTAAAGAGAGGGTTATCGTTCTCCCCAATACCTGCACATAGGCGTTACACTACGGCGATGACTTGATTGCAAGCACTTAGTGCTTTAATTGCCCGCGATTTCACCGACAACAGTTTCGGGAGGGCAGGACGATCACAGAGAACCCTAACCCGACGCCTAGGGAGCCTTGAGCGTCGGACGCCCAAAAAGGGCATCTCAACCCAGTGTTTCCGTCGTCGTTTAATACCCTACCACCTCGGATTTCTGGGTCTCACCACCACGGAATCATTCCCAAACGAAGAACAATTTCCCTTCTCAACTTTCTCCACCCAATTTCCTCTAACTGCTGCTGCCTCTTTGCGCCGGCGCTGCCGACGTCTCCGGGGAGGAAACTAGTAGAGGCGTTGCTGTTTTCACCCTTGGATCATTAAAGGTAATGGTACCATCTATGACCTATAATCTTTAGATCCCCACCCGTAATTTGCTCTGGTTTTGCCCAATTTGCTGGGTCGACAAAAGTCTCTATTTCTCCTTCTATGAACATCGTCGGCGGGATTGTTTGAAGGGGGGTCTCAACCCTGGGTTACCAGCTTTTAGCTCAACACAGCGTCATGAAATGGATTCAATCTCGTCCTTGTTTGCAGTGCTCATCTTTCCGCTCATGTTTTCCTTCCTGTGATCCTGGTCATGCCTTGTCCTACCTCTGCCGATTCATAGCTAGCCTCCATGGGACCGAGTACTGGTCCTGGAACCAGCGGCCATGCTCCCTCCCGCTTGCAGGGTCATGGGGATGGAATTAGACGATTGGATGACTTGGTTTGAATTGCCAATCACATGTTTCTGCCATGATTTGACAACAGAAGTTCTTTGAAACCGGTCCCTATTTTTTGCTTGAGGTTCAGGCAGATAAGGGAGGGAGCCTGTTGGGGAGGTTTCCGAGTGTCGGGGACCAGGGTTCATTCATGGGCATGACCCGACCTCTTCGGTTTGCTTATGTTGTGAATGCGGGGGGTGAATTGTTTAGTCCGTGCGTTTGAATCGCAAGTTTTCTGTATGGCAGTCCAGTGAACATAAATTGCTACTTAGCAAATTTGTGACTTTGTGAGTGAAGTAAGGTTTAACCAGCATTAGATCACATACTTTATGTGTGAGTATGCGACTTTGAATCAAGAGGCTTTTAAGTGCTTAGTACATGCTTATTAGCCCTATAATGAATTTTCAAAGGGAGTGTTTAATTGGGTTAAACATTGCATGAGAAACAAAATTAACACCATGTACCATTTTATGTTTAGGTGGTGATATTAAAATTGGCTCAGACCTAGGTGACATTTTGTTGACTTAAACAAGATTGGAGGTATGTACTCCTCCCTATTTATAATTGTGCATTATATGACAATTTTTCCAGAAGAGGCAGTTTTTGAAATACTTGCTCTTATTACATTTGTTGGACAAATCATATATTCTCAACTGGACTTATTATTATTCTTTTGAAATTACTGTTATCATGTTGAATTGGGTCAATGACCCCACCTACTATTGTGCTTAAATCATGCCACATGTTTGTGAAATGTATAACTTGCCAGTCTTTTTATGCATGTTAGATAATTCGACTAGTTTAACTATTGTAGGTGTTTATGCGTAACCATTAGAGTATGTTTTTCCACCCTTATATATACAGAGGAAAGCTTTTCTGCCTAGGGTGTGCTTTTCCACCCATTTTACTTAGGCCAATGACCCAGTGGTGTCATGGCTCTACTATAGTTATTTTAGTCAAATATATTAGCATGAAAATATTTATGTGACTGGATGCTTAATAATCGCAAGAGTTGTGATTTTTAATTGTTTGATTATATTGTCTCATTCTTCTGGAAATTTCTTCTCTTGTTACTTCTCATTGAAACTTACCTAGCTTTAATGCCCCCCTCTTTGATGGGAATATCTTATGTTACTTTTGAAATAAATAATGCCCTAGTTGATCGTGTAATGTACATACTCAGTTTTACTGACTCATACTTATATATTTCCCATCCTGAGTGATGTTCCCTACCACCCAGGTGCAGATCATCATGTAAACGCCCCTATTGAGGGACACGAGCTAGCGGGTCCAGGAGTTGAGGATAACATGCCACAATAGTTTGTGACTTCTGAGATGGCTAGGTTTCCCACTATAGTAGATCCATTTAGTTATAGTTCTCTTTATTTTTCCTAGTTGACATGAGAACTGTGATTGAGACTATCTTTAAACATGTAATAATTTAGTTACTTCTGCTGCTATACTTTTATCTGCTCTTGATGAACCATCTATTTGAGAAATATTTGGCACCACAATTGTCTATTTGTGATGAATCGAATTATGGGTTGTGCTTGTTTGTTTCCAAATCAATAGTAGGGAGTGGTCCTTTGGGAACCACTCTTTACATAATGGTATCATAGCATATCAGTTGGTAGTCTAGGATCTCAAAAACCTTATGTAGTAGTCTTACCCTCATATTCCCTTTTTAGGAGGACTAACTTGTTCGAAGGGATGAACGATGAATCATACCGATCTTTCGATAGGGATGATGGCTATACTACATCGCAAAACTCTTAGTTTGGCATGCCCCCTTTGGATCCTTCTTTGATGACCTCTAAAGCACAAATTATTCCTAGAGCTATTCTAGTGGTCTCCATGCCACCTCCTATCTAGTGGATTCCACCTCTGCCACCTTTCACTCTGGAGCAAGAGTTGGCCTTCCTGTGCCAACTTGTGTCTAATTCGATGGTGGGGCGAGTCAATGTCGCTTCTTCGTCATTCAAGCCCAAGGAGTACTACCTCTGCAAGTTCATTAAGATGCAGCTTCCCTACCTCAAGGGTGAAGGAGAGATCGATATGGTGGATAAGGCCGATGATTGGGTCGTATCCATCGAGCATACCTTTGAGGGTATGACATGCCCTCCTCAACAAAATGTTCACTTTACTTCTTATGTTCTAGATGGACTAGCCAGAGTTTGGTAGAACAAAATTACACACACGTGACACCTCACAGATGACCTAGGAGCAATTCCTGATGCTTTTCCATGAGAAATACATTTGTTCTGCTCTCTAAAGAAGGAACAAGCTGAGTTTCTGAAGCAAGGAGCGTTGAGCGTATCCGTTTACGTCTAGAAATTCTTACGGTTGGAGCACTAGACTACAAACTTGCATGAAGACTGTCATTCTGAGCTATTCCTAGAGGGTTTGTCTTATCAAATTGGATGAGCCTTGGTGCCACAACTTCCACTTAACTTTCAGTAGATGGTGGACAAGGCACTCGATGTTGAAGCTTATCTAGGTTACTAGTCGTCGTCGTTCAGCCCCAATAAACGAAAGAGTGTTTCTAAGGACCGCCGTGAGAAGTGCAAGCGCTGCCTCCATAATCACATTCTGGGGAAGTGCCCTTCTGGGAGTTTTGCACAACAAAGAGACATGAGGCAAGTGATTTGCCACGAGTGAGGCCAAGTGGGACATATTAGGCCCCAACGCCCCCATATAACAAAGGACCCAACTTCTACTCAGCCATGAACCCCACAGCAGCCGCCACCACCACAATGACCACAACAACCTCTATAAAACAATAACAATGTCAACAATAACAATCATCAGGGTCGTCGTCCACCTGTGGAAAGGTGTGCTGGTTGGGTCTACGCCATGGATGTTGTGGAGGTCAGTGACGATAATGAAGTCATTGAAGGTATGGTGCATCTACTTCAGCAACCTGTTAAAGCTTTATTTGATTATGGATCTTCAAATACTTTCATAGCTGCCAAACTCATAACAGTGTTAGACCTAGAAACCTTGTATATGGACTATATCTTAGATGTTCAGACACCTAGCGATAGGGTAGTCTCTTCCTTTCTGAAATGTTTTTCTGTAGAATTGAGCATAGCTGGGAAGATGTTCCCCACATATTTCATCATCCTTGACATGACGACTTTCGATATCATCTTGGGAATGGATTGGCTGAAGAAATTCAAGGTAGCTCTGTTTTGTGAAGATAGGAAGGTCAGTTTGCTGCACCCTGATGGCGAATGTGTCATTATCAAGGGTAGGAAGCGTAATGAACGTCAATTCATAATTTCAGCACTGAAAGCTAAGAAGTTAGTTTCGCATGATTGCAGAGCCTATCTAGCATCAATTGTTCTCAACCCTACACTGCCACATATTGAGGATATCGACATAGTGCGAGATTATCCAGATGTTTTCCTTGATAAACTTCCATGACTTCCTCCTTCACGAGAGGTCAAATTCTCTATCGATCTCGTACCCGGTACAACTCCAATCTCAAAGCCACTGTACCATCTGGCACCTGTTGAACTTGCTGAACTTAAGAAGTAGTTGCAAGAGCTTCTGGAGATGGGGTTTGTTTGCCCAAGTGTTTCGCCTTGGGGAGCCCCAGTTTTGTTCGTGAAGAAAAAGAATGGTTCCATGAGGATGTGCATGGACTATCACATGTTGAATTAGGTGATGATAAAGAATCACTACCCTCTACCACATATCGATGGCTTGTTTGATCAACTAAAGTCTGCTACCGTATTCTCAAAGATGGATTTAGGAAGCATCTACTAACAAATGCACGTAAAGAATGAGAATGTACCAAAGACAACCTTCCATTCTTGTTACGAACATTAAGAGTTCCTTGTTATGCCTTTTGGGCTGACTAATGCCCAATCTACCTTCATGGACTTGATGAATCGAGTCTTCCATCCTTACTTAGACAGTTTTGTTGTGGTGTTCATCGATGATGTGCTCATTTATTCTGAAACAATGGAGCAACATCGAGAGCATCTGTGGATTGTCCTACAAGCCTTGCGGGATCACCAACTCTATGCAAAGTTCTTGAAATGTGAATTCTGGCTCGATGAAGTTATGTTTTTAGGCCATGTAATCTTTGCGGATCGTATCACTGTTGATCCTATCAAGATTGAGGCTGTAAGGAAGTGGCGACCACCAAAGAATCCTTCTGAGATACGCAGTTTTCTGGGACTGGCAGGTTATTACTGAAAGTTTGTGCAGAACTTTTCTGAGCTAATGTAAGGAATAAGTCCCATAGGGGACCACTCCCTACTATTAAATTGAAAATAAATAAGCACAACCCATAATTTCAAACACCACATATAGATAATTGGGGGTGCCAAATTATTCTCAATAAATGTTCCACCAAGAGCATTTAAAAGTATAGCAACAGAAGTAACTAAATTATTACATATTTGAAAATAGTCTCAACAACATCTGTCATATCAACTAGGAAAAATAAAGGAAACTATAACTAAATAGATCTGTTGCAGTAGGCACCCTCGCCATCTCAGAAGTCACGATCTATTGTTGCACGTTTTCTTCAATTTCTGGGCCCGTAATCTCTTGTCCTTCAATAGAATTCTCAACGGGCTGCTCTGCGCCTGGGTGGTAGGGA
Organism: Alisma plantago-aquatica; assembly: GCA_963693085.1. Classification (NCBI taxonomy): domain Eukaryota; kingdom Viridiplantae; phylum Streptophyta; class Magnoliopsida; order Alismatales; family Alismataceae; genus Alisma; species Alisma plantago-aquatica. The sequence continues at coordinate 583,494,664 of OY856412.1, forward strand.
ACATCACCCAGGATGGGAAATAAAATAAATGACTGAATTAGTAAAACTGAGTATGTACGTTAAAATATTAACTAGGGCATTATTCATTTCAAAAGTAAAGTATGATGTTCCCATCAAAGAGGGGGCTATTAAAGCTAGGTAAGTTTCAATGAGAAATAACAAGAGGATGAATTTTTGAAAGAATGAGGCAATATAATTAAACTATTTAAATCACAATTCTTGCCATAATAAATAATCCAATCACATAATTATTCACATGTCGATACATTTGACTAAAGTAACTATAGTAGGGCGATGACACCACTGTGTCACTGACCTAAGTAAAATGGGTAGAATTAGCACACCCTAGGTGGAATTAGCATGCATCTATATAAAAAGGTGGAACTCAGGCAGAAGTAGTGCGCCCTAACGGTTACTCATAAGCCTTTACGGTAGTTAAATCAGTCGAGTTACCTAACATGCATAAATAGAGTGGCAAGCCAATTTACGTTCACCATTCACATTTCTAAGAATAATAAACAAGTGGGGGCATTGACCTAATTCAACATGATAATAACCATTTCAGGAGAATAACAATAAGTCACAACTGAGAGGATGTGATATTTCAACAAGTAAAAATAAGAACAAGTAACACAAGAGCTACCTCATTATGGGAAAATTTAGTCATATAAATGCCCAGTTACAAATAGGGAGGAGTAAATACCTCTAGTCCTATTTAAGACAAAATAAATGTCACCTAAGTATGAACCAAGTTTAATATCACCACCTAAGCATAAAATGGTACTTAAAGTTGATATGGTTTCTCATGCAATATTTGATCCGCAAAACACTTCCCTTAAAATCTTAGGTTAGTTCTTGAAGCCTAAATATTCAGAAAATATGCCTGATTTCAAAACACCCACACACTCATCTATAATTATCCACTGACTCAATATTGATCGACCTGGTCAAACCAATTAGTGAAGTATATAGGTACCAAAGCCACATGAAAATAATGACTAATATCTCATGGATTTCCAACCAACACCGTGACTAGTCAATGTGAGTTGGAATGGAAACAAAAGGAAATCTGAGGATAAGTTATTTTGTGATTAGTAGGGTCCAAATACCCGAAACACGACTGACTAAGTCTTATTAATCATCGTCATATCTATACTACTATAAAAAGAGCGAGTTTGATGCTGCACTCTCCTTGATTCACTTTCTTCTCTCCTTTTTTCAAGGAATTTTGCCCATACAAATATTTATTCTCACACTCTCCTATTAACTTTTATTATCTTTAATTTTGTATTTCTCTCTCCATCCCACGGAAACGATTCCTTGATTCTCTCCTTTCAAACAACCAACACAAATATCTTTTACCGTAGGGACCCTAAGGACGAGTCCTCTCCCCGCACATTTCCAACAAATTTTACATGTCACGTGCATGTGCACGTGTGCGTTCACTAGTTTAATTAAAAGAGACAATCCAAACTGTGACTCCATTTTCTGGTTCCCCCAACCTCAGTGTCATCCGATGACGTTGGTGATTCTAAACGCGGAGGCGACCTATCCCTCTCACACGCTCACTACAAGAGCAACTCCAAAGGGATCATAACTCGCTCCAGATATGTATCCACCCAAAAAACTTCATCGTGGGCATGGATTCTCAGTCACAGTTGTGAATTCCCATATCATTCCATCAAGTGAAATGATACCATTAAGATCATTGGTATACTGGAGAATTCAGAATGCAAGCAGAACTACGGTCACAGAGATAAGGCTCTAAAGGCTCACACACCGGTAGTCCTCCCCAGCCTGACCAAACATCAGCACGCGAAGTGGAAAAGCAGAAGACCGCCAAGTAAAAATGACCAATTAACAATCAATAGAAACACGAATAAGGAGGAACTCATGGCACCAACCACACAATTGAGAGTGGATTAATATTTAGAGTTATTGTTATAGGCACGATAGTCTTTAGACATGGAGAGTTGTAACCTGCCTTGGAAACAGGGGAACTTATCGACCCAACGACTTGGGTAAATCCAGAATGATCTGAAAGTGTGAATTGATAGCTAATAGGTCTGAGATGGTACCCGTACCTTGGATTGTTCTGGGGAAAAGCGATGTGGTACCTGCTGCTCAATCCTCACTGGGATGATAGCAATAGTGGTTGGAGGATGTACCAGCACTCAGGGGAAATTGAAAGGATGAAACACTGGGGAAAGGTTCATTGCTCGTTCTGGGACAATCTTGTGGCAAATGGAACTAAGAAAGGGTGGCGGCGAAGTGATTTCGGTAAGAACGGCCGAAGATATATTTGGGCGTGTGGTACTTAGGGAACCATAATCCTTGAATTAGGGTTCTACATGGTCATTTTGATCTCCTAAAATCCAAACCAGCGAAAGCGTCAGCAATCAAAGCTTCAGGTGTGAGTGATCAACGGATGACATTATGGTTGTTTTGTAACACCTGGGTGCAGCCATTCGTCCGGACGGAGGGAAAGTCCCGACCCGTCCACAACACGAGCCTGATGATAGTAGAAGTCTAAAGTGCAGTATTTACCCAAAGTGAGGCATCGTGACCTATTATATGGAAATAAACTGTAAAGTTTATATTATTCCGTTTTAGGCAATTAAAACGTGCGTTGAACTTCCTTTTGACTCCCCAATCCGTGGGTTAGTCATTTAAACTGACAATAAACATTATCCTGACTTCAAAAGTCCATATTTAATTTGCTAGTCACTAGCATTAATAGATGGGTGTTAAATAGCCTAATAAATGGATGATACATTTTCCTTTATAAATTATATTGAATTTAGGTATTTTCTCCTCGTCAATTCTCTTACTAGATGATAGGAAATATAAAATTAGATCTTATATAAAATTAATCTAGCCCCACCCAAGGTTAATTATGATAATACCAATATATGTGAATTTTTATCGCAGATTCCCTCAAGGTCCCAATAGATCTAAAGCCATGCTAATTTATTTCAGGGTCGAGGACACTACTACAAATAATTTAAAGAAGGGATACCTTTTAAAATTTAGAAAAAAAATAGAGGGTGATACCTAGATTTGAGGTCATTACATCTAGCCCTTCCATTGACAAAGTTGACCCGTAAGGATGCCAAGTTTATCTGGATGTCTGAGTGTGAGAAGAGTTTTCAAGAACTGAAGAAGCGGTTGACTTCTTCCCCTGTGCTTTCCTTATCGGTGAAGGAAAACCTTATGTCATTTACACTAACACTTTGGGACAAGGTTTGGGATGTGTCCTTATGTAAGAAGGACATGTAATCCCATATGCCTCATGTCAGTTGAAGCTGAATGAAACAAACATGCTTACACACAATTTAGAGTTGGCTACCATAGTCCATGCTCTAAAGATTTGGTGCCACTACTTGTATGGAGTCCAGTTTGAAATTTTCTATGATCATAAAAGATTGCGTTATCTTATGACACAAAAGGACCTAAACCTATGAAAAAGTCCATGGATGGAGTGCCTCAAACACTATGATTTTGTTATCACTTACCATCTAGGTAAGGTCAATGTTATAGCAGATGCTCAGAGTAGGAAGAAGGATGATGTGTATGCCTCTATCCATTGTTTCTTATGGAGGAGTTGGAGCAAGTTTCAAGATGGAGACTCGAGTTACCAAAAGTCAAGTTGGATCCAAGTGTGAAGAAGTTGACTGTCCATATGGCAAGCTTGTTTATTACTCCTACCTGGTTATCTGAAGTTGTTGTCGCACAACTTTATAGTCATGAGCTGGTTGAGATGAAGTCGTTGACTGAGAAATCACAGTCAGACTTTTCTATTGGTGTGGATGGTGCCATTCACTTTCGCCATAGAATATGAGGCAGAGAGTGTTATGTGAAGCCCATAGTTCTAAGTACACGATTCATCCTGGCACAACAAAGATGTATAAAGACCTTCAGCCAAGCTTCTGGTGGAAGAACATGAAGAGAGACATTGCTACATATGTTGCAAAGTGCCTAACCTATCAACAAGTGAAGATAGAACATAAGAGACCTGGTGGTCTTATCCATCCGCTCGATATACTAGAGTGGAAGTGGGAGTAAATCACGATTTTGTCATAGGATTTCCCAAGTCAAAATGTGGGTACGGTGTTCTATGAGTTGTTATCGATTACCTAACCGAGTCGGCTCACTTTTTCCCTTGAAGAGCACGTACAAGGTTCTAGATATGACATAGTTGTATCCAAACTCGATTATTCGTTTGCATGAAGTTCCTAAGGTGATAGTTTCTGACCGAGATCCAAAGTTCACATCACGTTTAAGGAAGTAAATATAGGAAGAGATGGGATCTGATTTACATTTCAACACTACATATCATCCCCAGACAGATGGACAGTCCAAACAGATAGTTCAAATCTTGGAGGACTTACTTCGTGTATGTGAGATGGACTGGGGAGGTGCTTGGGACATATTTCTTCTGTTGGCTGAGTTTTCTTACAACACTAGCTACCAACATTGGTATGCCCCTTTTGAGGCACTCTATGGCCAACCTTGTTGTTTCTCATGATGTATTATTTATTTGTCATTTTCACAAGCTATTTTGTATTGAACTTTTGTGCACTCTTTGGTCAGATCTCATATTAATTGTGCATGATTTACTTTTATTAGCCTGTGATACTTATTTGCATCGAATAAGCAAAATTTCAATGTTTTCGGATGATTTATTATATTTCCGGAGCTTATGTTCGGATTTTATGCATTTCAAATAAATGTACAAGAATCTATACAACTCGATATTACCGACTTTGGAGTCGGTGGTACTGACACATGCTTAGTTTGGATCAGAAAGGATCGAAAGACTCGATAGTACCGACATGCAAGTTGATACTACCGAAAATGTTATAGTGTTTTATTCAAGAATTATCAAAGAAACTCGGTACAACAACCATGTCGGTAGTACCGACAACTTGACGTTTGGACGTGCAATTAGAGGATTAGATAGTACCAACACCCTATCGGTAGTACCGACATGTCGGGTTCAGGCAGATCTGAAGGCTTTGTTTAATAAGACATATGAGGTTTTAGCTTGCCTTAAATCATGCCTATGACTTAGGGGAAGTGTGGCCAGACCTAAGCATCTTGTTTCTTTTCCATTGTATGATGACCGAGAGCAAGAGGAGGAGATGGAAAAGAAGAAGGACACGTCTTGAATGATCCAGGCACTTGTAGCGGATGGAATTACAGTCGTAAGGTAGCAAATCGGCATGGGCACAAGAAGGGACCGTTTGAACCGTCTACTTTAGGGGTTCTTCATGTTCTCCATGTTTTTTCTTTCTCCGTTGATGTTTTGACTATGGAAACCATGAGAGGCTAATCCCCATGTTTCTTAGGACCCAGGAGTAGCCCGGTTGTACATTGTATTTGACTCTTATGCATTAATTCATCAATTTCTCTTCATTTCAAGATTTATTTCTATGTGAATATATGAACTATCCACATGCTTGATCACCATAAGTAGTAATTGGACCTTTAATTGCTTTAGAAAAGGAAATTAATGGTAGGAACCTCATAGAAATACACATTCAATAAAGTCCTTTGAGAAATGTGGTTTAAAAAAATGAGGAGATTACCCAAAGCATTTGATAAAGTACCTTTCTAATAACACAATCAATATGAGAGTGGGGTTGGTATTAGGGTAGGTAGTGAATTACACCATGAGAATGGGTAATTCTGGCTATAGGCTCTTAAATCAAGAGTTAGGAGAGATTGTTATTAATGTATCAAGATTAAAGTGCAATGTTAATCGTGGTGAAACTAATATCCTAAGGAAATCGCTAAAACTGAGAACAACAACCAATAATTTAGTTTTGTTTCTTGTTTTATACAATTAAACCATTCGATCCATTTTCTTCGACCAAAGCTGATCGTATTATAGTTAGTAATGGTTTTTGAATTCATGTTTTGATGTGTACGACATCAGAAACTCATTGTCCTATATTACTATGATAGCGTATACTTGTGTTTGAGTGTATAGAAAATACCTATCAAGTTTTTTGCGTCATTGCCAAGGAAACAGTAACTTCAGTACTACGAGTGCTATAATTGATCATTCTAGGCCAATCTTTTTATTTTTCTTTTATCTATTTAAAGCTACATTTCAAATATTCTTATTGTTTTACATTAGTACCATGTTCTGACAATGATTTTTTTCTATTTTTAGGTACTAGTGCATGGTGCATACTACCCACGACTAAGGAGAGCCGTCTCGACCGGGTTTAGGTCAACCAGAGCTCCTACATAGAGGATGGGAGTACAGAGGATCAGTGGATAGATTTATTCAGGCTCCACCACCTACACCACCAGAAGAATCTGAACCACTAGAGGAACCTGAGCCAGTAGAAATGGGTGACCAAGCAGAAGAACAGATGATTTGGGAAAGAAACAAGGCATCTTTGTTGACTGCTCAAAAAGGGCCAATCAAGAGACAAGACATCAATGTCGGCAACTACAAGATTGATCCAGGATGGTGTCATTAGTCAAATGACATGCCTTTCATGGCCATAGGTCTGAAGATCCAATGATGCATATCAGTAATTTCATCAAAAGTTGTGATATGATCAAGATAGATAGGGTGTCGGTGATTGTTATATATTTGAAGCTCTTCCCATCGTCATTGGCAGACAATGCCAAGTCTTGGTTTTATAACCTTGACAAAGAATGCATTGAAACCTGGGAACAAATGACTGATGCTTTCTTCGAGCGATACTTCCCACCCCAGAAGACAAATAACCTGGTCAAGAAAATCCACAACTTCAGACAACAACTTGACGAGTCATATTCTGAGACATGGGAGAGATTCTAGAACATGTTGTGAAAGGTCCCTCACCATAGCATCAACTTGTTAGGCCAGGTGAAGATTTTCTATTATGGTCTTCACAAGGGCGAAAGGACCATGCTTGATAGCATAGGAAATGACATCTTCCTCAACAACAAGCTGGCCCGCTGTCATGAAATATTAAAGAACATGTCTACGAATCAGACATAGGGAGAAGAGAGAGAGCACCCTGCAACCCTTAAAAGTATTAGGGAGTCCAAGGTTATTTCAGTGTTGAATGAGAAGTTGGACTTGATTGCTAAGAAGTTATGTTCTAAAGATGGAAATTCTTCATAAGGGGAAGATGAGGAGTGCAAGTTTGCATGACAACAACAATAGTACATGAATAACAACTACTCATGGAGGAAGGATCTTAAGTTTTCCTAGAAGGATCCCAATAATTTCCAACAAGACCCGTCCTAGACACAGAAAACTAAGCCACAATAGGTTGGTGGGCAACAATAGGACAGGGCTCCCAATAAAATTGACTGCATTAAAGAGATGCTCGGGAAGTTAGTAAATCAAAATGAATTGCTTATCGACCAGAATCAAAGAGAACTATAGAACCAAGGAGCACAAATCCGCAGTATAGAAACATAGATTTCTCAAATTGCAGCAGAAGTGGCTTCCTTAAAGAAGCCAAGACAATAAGGGTTTTGAGTGAACACTAATGTATTTACTGGAAATCAACATGTCAAAGCAGTTTTACTTCACAGTGGAAAAAAATTGCTAAATGATAAACCATCTAGTTCAGATGCAGGAGAGGTCACAAGTGATAAAGACAAGGCAATGATTGTAGATACAGTGGAACCATATACTGTAGTAGAGGAAAAGACAACTATAGAAGAGGTTGATGAGACAAAGGAGACAAGAAAAAAATACATATATCGCACCTCATCAAAGGAAAGTGGTAAAATTGATACCCTTTCCAAACAGTCTAAAAGCAACCAAGGCTGACCAACAGTTTCAAAAATTTCTGGACAGCTTTAGAAAATTGCATGTTAATATCCCCTTGATTGATGCAATCGAGCAGATCCCTTCATATGGAAAATTTCTAAATGATTTGATCAACAAGAAGAGGATGATATATGATTCTGAGGTCATAGTTTTAAAGGAGAAAGTCATTGCTTTTATCCTGGGTACATTGCCACCGAAAAGATAGGATCCAAGCTATTTTAATATGTCTTGCTTTATTGGGAAGATGCGATTTGGATAAGTCTTATGTGACTCAGGTACTAGCATCAATCTTATGCCCTTGACCACTTTCAAGAAACTAGGTCTATAGGAGTCCAGAAAGAGCAATATGACTATTCATCTGGCAGACAACTCAGTGGTGAGGCCTTATGGTATTTGTAAGATTGTTCTTGTCAAGGTGGACATGTTTGTATTTCCAGCAGACTTTGTTGTAATGGAGATGCGAGACGGGCAAAGCAACGAGCTATTACTAGGGAGGCCATTCCAAGCCACAACTAATATGATTCTGGAAATGGGCATAGGAAGACTAACATTGGGAAACAGAGAAGAGTGATTCAAAATCTTAATGCCCGAACCTACACAGACTACCAAGGCTAAAATACACTGTCATATGCTGCAGCAGGTCTAAGAAAATGTGTCATTATTTCTAGGGAATCCATTTCTTGACATGACACATGTGATGACACAAGTCAACAAGGGCACACTAGCAGTGGACATCTTGGACAACACAAAGGAGATATCTTTATTGAAGGCAGTGCAACATCGTGATAATAAAGAAGAGGACTTTTGTCCAACAACAATTGAGGAGGCAACCTCTACTACTCTTGTTCAAGCATATCTTGCAAATGCCTTTAAAGGCATATCTCATGAATCTGGTAGATGATTATACCAGACATTATTCTTCAAAGGAGTGTGTCTTGCTTCTCAAAACCTTTCCATGCTACTACAATAGACATTTTGAAGATTTGAGACCACCTCCATCATTATGGGTCCCTTCTTTGCTGAGTCCCCCAGATTTGGAGCTGAAGCCATTGCCACCTCACTTGAAATAAATTTTCTTAGCAGAAGAGGAGAAACTTCCAGTCATAATCTCAACATCACAAAGCATTCTAGAAGAGGAGGAACTACTTGGGGTTTTAAGGAAATACTATGCATCGTTTGACTAGTCCATGGAAGATATAAAGGGGATCTCCCCTAGTTTCTATCAACACAAGATCAAATTGGAAGAAGGAGCCAAAGCTATAGTGCAACCTTAACGTCGAATCAACCCCATCATGACCGAGGTAGTGAAAAAAGAGGTCGTGAAACTTTTATGTACATGTATTATATATGTTATCTCTAATTCGAACTGGGTTAGTCCAACCCAATGATGACCTGATTTCCAATAGACTAGTGACTGGGTGGCGTGTTTGCATAGACTATAGATGTTTGAACGCCGCCATGCTAAAAGATTATTTTCCACTCCCTTTTATCGACCATATTTTAGAGCGGCTCGTCGACCGCTCTCATTTTTGTTTCCTTGATGGTTATTTGGGATACAATCAGATTTCTATCGAGCCACATGATCAAGAGAAGTCGACCTTCACTTGCCCTTATGGGACATTTGCGTATCGCCGTATGTTGTTCGATCTTTGCAATGCACCAACCACTTTCCAGCGATGCATGCTTACCATTTTTTTGATATGGCAGAGCGATGTCTAGAAGTGTTTATGGATGATTTTTTAGTGTACAGGGAGTCCTTCAATGATTGCCTTGACAATTTAGATAAGGTATTGCAATGACACTTACCTTGTTTTGAATTGGGAAAAGTGTCACATGATGGTGAGTGAAGGAATTGTCTTGGGACACAAGGTGTCCAATAAAGGAATGGAGGTAGATTCAATTAAAATAGAAGTGATCTCCAATCTACTTCCACTGTCATTGGTGAAGGGAGTAAGGAGCTTTTTAGGACACCAGATTTTACCGCCGCTTTATCAAAGATTTTTCTAAGATTTTTAAACCGCTCTTTGAGTTATTAGAAAATGATGTTGACTTTAAATTCGATGAGCGATGTTTGAAATCATTTGAGGTATTAAAGGGGAAGCTGGTCTCCACACTCATTGTCTAGGCTCCAAATTGGAGTCAACCTTTTGAGCTGATGTGTGAAGCATCAGATTACATAGTAGGGGTATTCTAGGCCAACGCCCAGATAAAGTCACCACTGTCATCTGTTATGTGTCTAAAACTTTAAATGCTTCCCAACTCAATTATACAACAACTGAAAAGGAATTGTTGGTAGTTGTTTTTGCTTTTGAGAAATTCCTTCAGTAGTTGATAGGGGCTAAGGTGGTAGTGTGGATTGATCATGCAACCATCAAATACTTGTTGTAGAAAATAGATGCCAAACCTAGGTTGATTCAGTGGATCTTACTTTTGTAGGAATGTGATATAGAAATTAAGGACAAAGTCGGCACCAAGAATGTGGTGGCGGATCATCTTTCTAGGCTCGAACGGGTGGATGAAAAGGATGTTGACAGACCCATTGTGGAAGAGCTTCCTGATGAGCAGCTCTTTTCTATGAAAAGCAAAGACCCATGGTTCACAAACATTGTGAACTATTTGGCATGTGGAGAGATACCAGGAGACTGGGGATACCAGGAGAGGAAAAGATTCTTCCACTCCTTAAGGTATTATATCTGGGATGATCCCATCTTGATCAGGTAGTGTAGAGATGGTATTCTGAGGAAGTGCGTGCCAAATTGTGAATTCTAGAGTATTTTGACACATTGTCATTCTTTACCTATAGGAGGTCATCATGCTAGTTCTAGGGCTGTGGCTAAAGTTTTAGAATGTGGTTTTTATTGGCCGACGATTTTTAAAGATGCATACAATTATGTTCGACATTGTGATGCGTGTCTGCATGCATGTAATATTTCAAAAAGACACGAAATGCTTCTAAATGTTTTTCAAGAAAAAGATGTGTTTGACATATGGGTCATAGACTTTGTGGGCCCTTTTATGTCTTAAAATTCTAATATTTATATATTACTTGTTGTGGGCTATGTATATAAGTGGGTGGAAGTAATTCCAACCCAAACCAATGACGCCCATGTGGTATGTGGATTTGTGAAAGAACATATCTTTTGCAGGTTTGGGGTGCCCAGGTTGATGATTAGTGATGGTGATTCTCATTTTGTAAAGATTGGAACCCGATAGTGAGCCCACTCAATGGTACAAACACGAGCCATGAAATAATTAAGCAGCAGAAAACATAACTATTTACAAAGTTTCGAAATATTTCTGTTTACACAACTTTCTCACCCTAAGGGTGGTACATAAAATGAAAAGGTTACATCTATATATAAATAAGCCCATATGCAGAGGGTAATAGGGCTATCTCAAGATGTCCTTATGTTCACCAATGAGCTCACGATCATCAGGAGTCTATGCCCTATAAAGCACCTACACCTGGGTGGAGGGAACACCCAAAAAAATAGGAAACAAAAGAGTATGCGTTAGCAAAAGTTGAGTATGTACATTTTACAATATTTTGGGCATTTAAATGGGTTAAAAGAGAAAATAGATGTTCCCTTAAAAAAGGAGGGTCATCAAAAGATAGGTAAGTTCCAACAAGAGATATATCAAGAAAATGAATTCCAAAAGAATGAGGCATATAAATAAATAAATGAGATAAGACACCCTTCCATTTACCATTCATAATATCACAACAATCATAATCATTAACATACAAATATATTGGACTAAAGTAACTATAGTAGGGCCAAGACACCACTGATTCATTGGCCTATATATATTTTGGGTATAAATAGCACACCCATAGGTAGAATCAACACCCTTTTATATTTAAGGGTAGAAGTAGCACACCTCGGGTAGAAGTAGCACACCCTAATGGTTACGTATAAGCGTCTACAATAGTTAGGTAGTCAAATTGTCTAACATGCATAAATAGAGTGGCAAGAAGCATCATTTATCAAACACATGTAGCAAGGGTAAAGCACAATTGTAGGTGGGGTCATTGACCCAATACATCATAGTAACAACAATCTCAAAAGAGAACAATAAGTTTCAAATGATAGAAGGTGATATTTCAACAAGTGGGGCAAAAGAGCAAATGTTACAAGAGATACCTCGTTGTAAGATTATTTACGTCAAATTATGCCCAAAGTTAAATAAATAGAAGTACATACCTCATCTTCACATCTAACATTCAACTTAATGGATACTTGGTCCCCACAGTCGAGTATATATCCTAGAAACACATTACATAAGGTAGTCAAAACCAAAGTACTTCGTGTATAGATTCCTATTTTTTACCCCCATATTATTCTTATACAAGTCTAAACCATCTAATTTCATATTGGGTTTGTTAATCTTATTAGGTACACATGATTGGGTGTCTATTTAGTTCTAATATGCAGCTTTAGCCACATAAACATATGCATGTCTAGATTGCATATATGTGTTGATACATATATTCATTCCTTCTATTCAGGTATTGCAATATTATTTTCTTCTCGATATATGACCTATTTCCAGTTTAGTCGACTGGGGTAATTGTTAGTCCATGTTAGGTATATGTATTTAGGATGATCTTATTGTAGAGTCTAGGATTTAAGTCTCACATACACTCATTACTAAAATGACAAACATCAAGATACTAGATGGCTAGATTCATAATTTAGCCAACTCCATGTATCTTTTGGGACATTGTTGTATCTAAGGTTGAGTTATAATGCATATCATACTAAGAAACATATTGTATGAGTATTAGATATTATTACTACAGGAAATCCAACTACTGACATACACTCATATTCAATAACACATTAGTGTATGAGTTTATACCAATATGATTTAATATCTGTATGGTCAACTAGCATACTTTCATTTTATGTATCCTTCACTCACTCATGTCCAATACTTCTAAGTCATCAAGAATCAAATACAAGGAAGGTATACTAACATTCCACTCATCAAATTCCAAGGACTTTTAGGGTTCAATTGCTGATCAAACACAAGGGAAGAAGCCGTACTAAACCACCATTATTGGTTTTCTACAGCCATCTGTAAATGACATATCGATGTTTCCCAACAAGGTAGAAGGTAGCCGATGTCATTTGTTTTCCTTCATTTGAACTGTGGCACTTTGAAGGAGCTTGAGGGAAAGAGAAGGAAGGATCGAGTCATTGTTTCCCTGGTAATGAAGGCATTGCAGGTGGTGGTGGCCGCATGCTACCATAGTCGGTATTGCACTAGCAGGTTGCAGGTACACGTTGCAAGTTCAAGAGGGGATTAAGAAGCATCTACACTAGAGAGTTGGTGCTTTCATCTGATCAGCGATGTCGAACGCCATGACTCTAAGGAAATGAGGAACAAGAGAGGTCCTTAGGCAGTGAATCATGTTGGTAGCACTTCAAGATTTGTCACGATGGGGGGCATTAGGGAGAGCTAGTGAGGAGTGATGTTGTAGAAGAGAAGTAGTCAATGACATTGTAGAAGAGAAGGACTCGGCGACATTGCAGAAGAGGATTCGACAACGGCATGCCGATGGCGGTGGCAGGCCAAACAAAGGCCTTCATTAATAACTTTGTTGGTCAGGGAAGTTGAAGGTGATGGTGGCATGTGTCTAGGGGGTTCTACCATAGAAAGGAGGATGTCTTCTATCCCTTAGAGTCGACGTTTGCTTATTTTAGTGGTATGGCTGTAACATCCAGGCCCACCGCCCAAGGCTCTAGTAGAGTTTTAGGAATGACGACTGGACCCACATACTACCACTAGATTCGACTGCGCACATTGTCCACACTCAGGTGCAAGCCAGGATCAACTTCCCGACTGGTCACCCATCCTAGCACTACTCCAAGTTGAGCAAGCTTAACTTTGGGGTTCTTTAGTGATGGGCTCCCTGAAAAGGAGGTGCACCTTGGTGATATGGGTAGTACAATCATTCCTTAAAAGATTGTTTTATCCAAGGACTCAAATCTTAGGATGTTACAATCTCCCCCACTTAGACTCTTGACGTCCTCGTCAAGACTCAATTATATGGCCTCATAATATTTACCCATTTCAGTGTAGACCCAAATGGCCCATGGACACCCAGCTCCCGATCACAGAATACCAGCGTAAGGGTAGCTACATCACCATGGATATCCCTTTCCTACATGCCTGGACTGTACGACTCAAGACTGGCATGCCACATGCCCCTGTGGGCCCCACCTACTGGAGGGAAATTGGCTCTAATACCATTTGTAACACTCGAGCCCACTGCCCAAGCCTCTAGTAGAGTTTTAGGAATGACAACTGGCCCCACAGACCAACACTAGACTTGACTGTGCACATTGTCCACACTCAGGCACAAGCCAGGATCAACTTCCCGAGTAGTCACCCATACTAGTACTACTCCAAGTCAAGCACACTTAGCTTTGGAGTTCTTTAATGATGGGCTCCCTAAAAAGGATGTTCACCTTGGTGATATGGGTAGTCCAATCATTCCTTATAAGATCGTTATATCCGAGGCCTCAAATCTTAGGATGTTATAGTGGCAATGCCTAGAATTGGCGGCAACAATGTGGAGTCTCTGGGTCGGAGGAGATGCTCCTCGTGATCAGTATCTCTGGTGGCAACCGTCATAGCACACATGTAGTGTCGCCTCTATGTGACCACGGAGGCCATGGTCATGGCAGTTTACCTTTGTTGCTCACAACAGTTGAGCATAGGAGAAATCAAGAGGATAGAGAGGAGAAGAAATAGAAAAGTAGAGGGGTCATCTAACAACAACAGTTGAGTGGTGGAGGCGGACCCAATGGAAGAGGAGGGTAGCGCCTCGTGGGGTGACTGGGGATGGGCAATGCTATGTTGTAGGTCTATTGCACATTGTTGGGTGTTGGGACATGGAAGATGAGAGGTAGATAGGGTTTTGGGGCACCCAGGGAGAGGAAGAAATAGAGGGAGATTTGCAGATGGCTAGGGTTTGAGAAACTTTTGGAAGGAAGAAAGAAGGGTGGTGGAGGAGAAATAGGGTGAAGGGGAGAAGAAGAGAAGGAAGAGGGAAATAAGAAACAACATCGATTACAGCCAGAGGCTATTTGCTTCAACGCAACGAGCACGGATGGTTCAAGGACAGATAGGTAGGAGACACGAGTAGAGAGGAAAAGGAGGTAACAAAAGTGAAGAAGAAGAATAGAAGAGTAGAAATGGTCTTCGATTTCATCAGCATGTCCATCGGTGCAAATCGCGCGATCAGAGAGGGACTGTGAGACCATGGTAGTCCAGGGAGGTGTTATGGGAAAGAAAAATTATTAGAACTATATAAATTCCACACAATTAAATGCTTGGTGTTAATCAAACTAGGTTAGTGGTGATTTTGATGCTAATTTAACTTACAAGTTTGGATTCTGACTAATTAAGATATAAGGAACACAACTTCATAATAAATTTTATATTTTGGGGTAATTTAGTGTATGATTTAATTACTTTGATGTTAAGAGCCTACTTAGCGTATTTTATTTCTTATTTTTCTTAGCTAGGATATTGACATTCTTATCTTGTCTAATTTTCGCAAACAATATATGTAGTGAGATTCTGGGAAGTCAGTCTAGGTTTTGATCCTTCAATTAATATATTTATGATATGTTTATTTAGTTTAGTATGATTTCTTTATTCTGATGTTCCATATATATAGTGGATATTTATATACTAGCTACATATTTGGGCTCTAAGTGATACTATTATTTAAAGATCAAGAAATAGGATCCTATAATAACTAGTTGTAGAAGGGCAAAAAATTAGAAGAGGGAATAGGTAAGATACTCAGAGTCAAGTATGTTACACATTTCACCAATAGAAAGTTTGGGCCACTTTTGAGCAAATATGGGGTGAAACATAGGGTAGGTACTCCATATCACCCCCAATCTCAAGGACAAGTAGAAGTATCTAGTAGGGAGATCAAGAAGATTTTAGAAAAGATGGTTTCAACCAATAAGACTAATTGGAGCATGTTGTTCAATGATGTTGTTTGGGCGTATAGGACCACCTATAAAACACCTATAGGTACTACTCCTTTTAGGTTAATTTATGGGAGGGCTTGTCATCTACTTATAGAGCTATATCATGAGGCTAAGTGGGTTCTAAGGAAATTAAACTACAATTTGGACAATGCAGGATAAAAGAGATTGTTAGAGTTGAATGAATTGGATGAGCTTAAGTTTGATTCATATGAGAGCTCAAGAATTTATAAGGAGAGGACTAAGCAAATGTACGATCACCATATTTTGCATAGGGTATTCACTCCAGGACAGAAAGTCCTTCTGTTTAGTTATAGATTGAAATTGCATACTATTAAAGTTGAGGTCTAGATGGAGTGGACCCTTTGAGGTGATTAAAGCATTCCCTCATGGAGCTATGGAGATTGGAAAAGGGGCTGAGTCATTTCTTGTCAATGGTCAGTGTCATAAGCATTAGTTTGGAGGAGATGTGATAAGGAAGGAAGATGAGTTGAATCTTGTTGAGCTTCACTAATCTCATGGGCTTATGACCATCGAGCCTATGATGTAAAACAAGGGCACTTGTTGAGAGGCAACCTAAGCATCTTTTGTGTTCTTTACATTCTAATTTGTAGTTTTGTAGCTATAATTTTTGTTTGTATTAAGTTTCATATTAAAAAGGTACCTTGATTCATTTTTGTGTGGTGTGTAGGATGAATAGCATTCGGTACTACCAACATTATGTCGGTACTATTGACAAGGTTACACATAAGAAGACGGAGTCAACTGCAAAAGTTGGTACTACCGACTGCCATCTTCGTAGTACCAAAAACATCACAGGCAATTCGAGCGATTTGAGAAAATTAACTCAGTACTACCGACCCCAATGTTGGTAGCATTGAATTTTTGGAGGGAAGAGGGCCAAGTAACTGATAAGGACTTGGTACTACCAACAAATGGAAAGTGGTACTGACAAAGAGTGAACCCCATGTTCGAGACATCGAGGTCCTGCTTGGAAGCACTGACTAACTTTGAATGAGTTAGTACTACTGACAACCTATCGGTAATACCAACACCTGACATCAACAATCCATGGGAGCACCAAGAAACGGTTGAGGTCAGCCACATCTAAAGATCGGTAATACCAATCTGTGGGCAGGTTGATACTACCAATAAATGATTTGCGTCATCAAAATTATCCCATAGAGACCGTCAGTACCATCATTCACACAGATTCACGATGAAAATTTGGTACTACTGACACATCATTGGTAGTACCGACATGATGGTAGAGAGGCAGATACAACTATGAAAGGATGGTATGTGAATCATTTCTCTTCACACCTTCTCTACTCCTCTTCCAAGAAAGTGTGTGCAATAATCTCTGGGCATTCACACTCTACACCGAGCTCGCTTTTCTTAACCTCTTTCTTGTTCTGGAGATGTCACCAAGGCGTGAGGCTTCTTCATCGGCGGGGGTTCCAAACTTGGTTCCCAAACTAGGTCGATTCACCCATCCCAACGATGACATCAAGAAGATCTACGAGGAGCTGCAAAAGAGGGAGATCCATGCAACACATTACGATGACCTTAAGTTCATTGCCTCCATGGATTCACCAACAACATATGCATGGTCTGCGAGTGTCAAGGGCTAGTGGGAAACCATCCCTTCTTCAGTGACTGGATGACATACCCGAATCTCATCTATGAGTTCCTAACATCACTAGAGGTCTAAATCATCCCCAAGCTTGGAAATGGATGGAGGGGTGGCATCACCAACTTTTACCTCTACAACACAGAATACGCCCTGATGCTGTAGTAATTTAACACCATATATGGATGGCCATCTGAAGGAGACCGCTACTACCCCAACAATTTCAACATCAAGGTAGGATGGAAGTTATAGTCTGAGATACCAGAGGGCCAACACATCAGTTGGCATACTAACTCCATCAACGACATCGAGCATCCTTTTACTCGTATACTCCATCGCCTCATCACCAACACTATTTTTTCAAGGTCCAGTCAAGGGCAGGGGAAAACCCAGCGGGTTGACCTCTACTTACATTACAAGCTACTGGAACTAAGGAGCAAAATTTTAGACTTTGCACTACTACAGAAACGGCCTTTGGCGTCGGTCGTTTAACCCCATTTGGCGTCGGTTTCCAACCGACGCCTATGTGGGCGCCGCTAAAGGTCGAACACTTCGGCGTCGGTTTTTTAACCGACGCCTATTTAGCCTATAGGCGTCGGTCGTTTAGTAGATATCCGACGCCAAACAGGGTCCGCGCCACAGAAAATGGCGTCAGCTAGGGCACTTTCTGCGTCGGTTATTCATCTCAAAACCGACGCAGAAAGTGCCCTAGCTGACGCCATTTTCTGTGGCGCGGACCCTATTTGGCGTCGGCTATCTACTAAACGACCGACGCCTACAGTTTAAATAGGCGTCGGTTTGATATGAATATCCGACGCCAATTCCAGGACTGCTTTGGCCACATAAGGCGTCGGTTATATTAAAAAACCGACGCTGTAGGTCTTTGCTGACGGTTTTCGATAAATAACCGACGCCTATTTATATTTTTTTTTTTTCATATCAGTTTGCAGGCCTGCTGTGGCTGGTCAGCAGGATGAGAACCTGCAGTTCAGTTTTCTGAACTGCAGGTTTACGACATCCATTGATATCAGCCTACAAACAGGCCGCAAACCTGCAAAAGTCACAAGCAAAATTCTACACAAGTACATTCATTCAGACATCAATTCAATTCTCACATTCACACATATAGAAACATTCAAATACATGCATTAACATTCACAAACATTCATTTACAAACATTCATTTACAAAGTATCATTCATTATCACTATCAGCATCCCAATTATATCTTACAGTTGCCACTGTTTGTACAGCTATTGCCCATTCTTCTCTTACTTCATTTAATGCTTCCATCGTATATGGAGCATTTATTTTTTTTAAACGTTTACCTGTAGTGTGGTCAGTTTTAAACACCTGCAAAGAGAATGATGTATATATATAAGTAATAATATAAAAATAATATAAGATTGATATATTGCATACTAACTAATGAGACTATATATAATACCTCATGTATGGTATCGATGTCCAATGCGGCATATTTGATAATCATATGCATAAATCGCATCACATAGTATGCGCATGCCCAGCCATTGTCTTGTGTAGCACACTATAAATTGAAACATACAAAATAATACAACTAAGCACAATTCACATCAATAATATATATATTCGAGTCGGGAACTTACTTTTACGTTCTGCCAATTTATTGGCTGGTTCTTTTTCGTTGGGACCGTTCCTCCAGCCTTTTTGAATGCATCTAAACCCCTACATGTTAATATAACACAATAAATTGCATAAGTAAATAGTAATGTAATAAAAGATGTTAACGGATATAAAAATGAAATATTTCTCACCAGAATAGTGGCATTCTCATTACGTGTCCAATTTTAGTGTTCAATGTACTCCCCGCAGGATCTAGATAATAAACAGTGAATGTCTCGGGGGCAATAACTAGTAACTCCCAATGTCTACCGCTACAAGTAGAAGTTAACAATTAATAACTCAAAATGCAAAATAAAAATGGAATTTTCTAAAGTCCAAATTATAAATAAAGTAAACATACTTGACATTGAATGGAGCTATTATTATCTTCTTCTTTTGCTGACCAAAAATTGTAAAAGCATCTATACAGTATTGTTGAACATTATCAGGGTCTTTAGCTACCAAACTAATCAATGATGGAATCAAAAATCCCACATGATCAAATGCAAATTGTTTGCAATGATCTTCGACTAGGTAGCTGCAAAACATATAGGCGTATGCATTAATATATAAGAAACCAGATCACCGGAGCTTACACAAGGTATATGGATGTATAAACAAGATCTCACCTTATCCATGTCTCTATCATTGATGTATTCAGCCAATCATACTTAAACAGCTCAATAATATCTTCTATCAATAAAGAGCTATCGTATGATTGACCTGCATAATCTGCATCTAAAGAAATAATTATAGGGCAATGTACATTATGTGCCCGTAGCCAACATGCCATTCCCCTACAAGCAGGACCTAACGGGTATGTTAGGTCAGTTGGAACCCAATCGGGTAATGTGGGAACTGGAAGTGGAGGCCTAGGTGCTCCTGGTGTCTTCTTTTTAACCTGTACATATAATTTCAGATCAGTTGACATCATATATACACATTAACAGTCTAAATCAATGTAAATTTATCTTACAATTTCAGTCGTGTAGATGACATCTGCTTTGGGCCACAATATGACCCCGCCTTCTGCCTCACCAAGTGTATCAATATCCGGGTGGGCATATGGCAATGTAGCTTCTCTCCAATCGGGTAACACACGTATCGGGCTCACACGAACGTAGCCCTGTGGCATTGGAGTCCCGTGAAACATTGCCCCAGGAAGGGACGGGTAAGCCTGCGCCTCTGCGACAACGTAGTTTTGCATTCTTAAGCGGCATGGCTTCAATGCCTACAAATTTACGTAAAGAATATTATACATATATACATATCATCTTGAAAACATAACAACTTGAAAAGACTAACTACAATGTCATAAACAATACTTACAGCAGACGTGCTAGGCGATGGGTCTCCAGGATTACTCGCAGTGTGTGCATCAGGAGAAGAGTGGGTCGCCATAGGCGTATTGGAAGCCTGAGATGCCTGCCACCGCATCAATTCTTCCTTGACCTTCTCAGCAACTACATCGTTGACCTTCTTAGCAACTAAATCCTCAACTCTCTTATTCTCCTATACATGGATAAAAGAAACATTAGATTCTTATTAATGAATTTCCTTTTGCAGTAACATTCTAAAAAAAGAATAGGTTACCTCTTCTTGAGAAAGTCCCGCTCTGGGTTTGCGCTGGGATGGCCCAAAGAATGCTTTGATGCCAACACCAGCGCCGGCACCTCTAACACGTCCAGGATGCTCTGGGTTACCCAGAGCAACTGTCAATTCATCCCTTGTGCCCTGAGGGATGAACGTGCCTTGTTTCCTCTGCTCGTGCAGCTCCCGCTAATCACCATAAACAGAAATTGGTAAGTTAACACCACAAATAATCAATATTCAAACGATTTCTGTAAGAGTTGTATTTTACCATTTTTTCAGCCGCCTCAGCAGTTACAGGCTTCTTTATTTCACCCTTCTTGTTTTGCCTGCCAGCTATCCAGATATCATGGCGAGGAATGGGTGTGGTAGACTCCTGAGTAGGAGCAGACTCCTGAGTAGCCGCAGACTCCG
This sequence comes from Alisma plantago-aquatica, assembly GCA_963693085.1. NCBI lineage: Eukaryota > Viridiplantae > Streptophyta > Magnoliopsida > Alismatales > Alismataceae > Alisma > Alisma plantago-aquatica. Next base: position 583,515,754 of record OY856412.1, read on the forward strand.
CCTGTAGTCTTTGGCGAACGCTTGCATAGCCTTTTGGACCCATAGTGTGGTCATGCACATTCAGTGCACGCCTTGCTTTTTGTGCGTCACTGAGGGCCTAGTTAGTATGCACATTAATGATTTGGTTAGTAGCACTAAATGCTAATCTTGAATAGGTGAATACAATGTATATTAATTAAATTAGGAGTGACGCCTAATACCTTGAATTCTTCAGATTTTCTTGAAGCAACAAAATTGTCCCAATCTTCTTTGTCCAAGAAGTTCCATTGTTCAAGGGCTGACTTCTTCTTCTTATCACCCTCTTTTATGTATTCTCTATTCAGATTTGTCCTATAATTCCTAAGCATCTTTCCAGCGCGTTGCATCACATTTTTACGATGCAACTTCTCATCCAATGCAAACAGATTCTGTAAAATAGAAATGTTATTAACTAGTATCCAAAATAGAATTGCAAATAATAGAATTTGTAATCTACAAAATAGAATTGCAAATAATAATAACTCACGCATAAATCCTTCCATATCGAGTCTTTTTTCGCTTGAGGAACTTTATGCCAATTGTCATACTTAACACCACAATGGCTCCGAGTGGTACACCCAAGATAGTTCACAAAATTATTGCGGTTCACTCCAATTGGATTTCCTCCATTATCAAACTCCACCGCCAATTTAGATCCACTACCACTTAGCGCTAATAACTTCTTCAACAGAGTGATGCCCCTTTTCTTGTTAAGTGTCTGGTGTTGCGCATCAACTGTAATATGTGAATCCATTAATGTCAAACCCTTCATAAGACATAACATTCGGTTTTGGTTTAAAGGCGAGGCATTTGATAGTTTCTGTAATATCATTTGGTGTTTGAGATAGTTGATGTAAGACTTTATCTTCAAACCACTTAGTAAAAGTCTTATTATGCTCTCTAGCAAGCCACATTGAACTTGCTCGAGGATGTTGTCTCTTTATGAAATTGGTATGTTCCTCGATATAAACACTCACTTCTTCCATATTGTGTAAAATATACAAGTGAGCTTGTTCCAACTGCTCACGGCTGATTACTTTCACCCGTGATCCCAAAATTCCTTTGCCCTCGTCAATATTCTTGTCATTATTAGGAGTGTCATTACCACTGAGAAAGTCATTGCAAAAATCCATAACCTCTCTCGCCACATAACCTTCAATAATACTCCCTTCAGGCCGATAACGGTTTCGAACATCACCTTTAAAAACGCTCATGTATCGTTCAAAGGGATACATCCAATGCAAGAAAACTGGTCCCAACATTTTCACTTCCCTAGTCAAGTGGACAACAAGATGTACCATGATATCAAAGAACGAAGGAGGGAAATACATCTCAAGCTGACATAGGGTAACAACCACTTCTCTTTGCAAATTATCGAGAGTATCAGGGTCAATAACTTTGCTGCATAGACTGTTGAAAAAGAAACAAAGTCTGGTAATCGCAAACCTTACATGCTTCGGCAATATAGATCGAATTGCCACAGGCAATATTTGTTGCATTAGAGTGTGACAATCATGAGATTTAAGACCTATCAACTTCAGATCTTTCATTGATACCAATCTACGGATGTTGGATGAGTAACCATGTGGCACCTTAACATTTACCAAGCATTCACAAAAAGTTTTCTTCTCCTTTCTAGACAACGTGTAACAAGCGGGAGGTAAGTATGTTCTTTTATTACCCATTTCACGTAATTCTGTTAATTCTGACCTTATTCCCATTTCACGTAGGTCCAGTCTGGATTTTATCCCATCTTTAGTCTTACCTGGTATATTTAATAGAGTACCAATGATGCTATCACAGACATTTTTCTCAACGTGCATTACATCGATACAATGCCTGACTGTCAAAGAACTCCAATAAGGAAGATCCCAAAATATTGACTTCTTCTTGAATAAAGAATTGTCACTCCGTGTGGCCATACTACATTGTGATTTCTTACCAAATTCATTGACAATGTCTTTTACTCTTTCATAAACAACATCCCCTGGTATAGGTTTAGGTGCACTTCGTTCATCATTCCATCCATTGAATGCTTTGCGCTTCCTACGATACGGATGGAATTTTGAAAGAAACCTTCGATGACCAAGATATACAGTCTTGCCGCCATGTTTTAGTCTTATTGAATCAGTGTTTTCTTCACATATAGGACACGCTTTAGCTCCTTTGACACTATATCCAGACAAATTCCCATATGCTGGAAAGTCATTAATAGTGCAAAACAACATAGCGTGCAAACGAAATGTCTCTTTTGCTGAAGCATCATAGGTCATCACACCTTCAGCCCAAAGTTTCTTTAAGTCATCAATCAAAGGTTCAAGATAAACATCGATATCATTTCCGGGTTGTTTAGGGCCCGATATCAACAATGACAACATAACATACTTATTTTTCATACACATCCAGGGAGGAAGATTGTATATAACAAGCATGACTGGCCAAGTGCTATGTTGGCTGCTCAATGTCCCGTACGGATTCATCCCATCTGTACAAAGCCCAAGTCTTAGATTCCTATCTTCTTCACCAAATTTAGGGTACAATAGATCAATCTTCTTCCACTGTGGGGAATCAGACGCATGTCGTAGGATCCCATCATTATTTTTCTTAACATCTGCATGCCACCTCAGATTCTTCGCATCTTTCGGATTTGCAAACAAGCGTTGAAACCGTGATATTATAGGTAGATACCACAACACCTTGGCAGGAGAACCAGTTTTGAACTCCCCCGAAGTCGTCAATTTATACCGTGACGCACCACATTTTGGACAATCTTTCAAATCTACATAGTCCTTTTGAAATAATACACAATCATTCGGGCATGCGTGTATCTTCTTGGCCTCCATTCCCATTGGGCACAACATTTTCTTTACCTGGTATGTTGAGATTGGAAGCTCGTTTCCTTCAGGAAGCATTTCTTTCAACAAAGTCAACAATGAAGTGAAGCTTTTGTCGCTCCATCTATTGTTAGCTTTCAACTTATACAATCTCAAGACAGCGCTAAGCTTCGTAAACTTAGCACAACCTGTGTATAACGGTATCTCAGCATCATGCACAATGTTTGTAAAGATAGGAGGTGGATCGGTGTGCTCTACCCTACAACTATCCAGCATCGCATCAACGATGTCTGCTGGAACTGGTTCGTTCACATTTACGTCATCAGAGGCAATTTCTTCTTCCACCCAAGCACTGCTATCGACATCTACTGGTTTCGATTTTGAAATTTCTCCATGCCAGTGCCATTCTGTATAGCCTTGTACAATCCCGTTGCACATGACATGACTTTTGATTTCCTCACCAGTGTTGACTTTCAAGTTGTTACCGCAATGCCTACATGGACAGTAGAACCTATCTGTAGGTTTTTTCCTATGTTCCTCGGCAAATCTAATAAACTGATCAAGACCAGATATAAACTCTGGGGTACAACGATTACGAATCGACATCCATGATCTATCCATTCTATGATCAGAGAAAACAAGTATATATTAGGAAACAAGTATATATTAGGAAAAGATTAGGCAACATTTCCCCGCTGTTCTCTAAGTACATATATACTTAGAGAAGAAACGGGGAAATGCCAACAAACACATTTGATGTCATTCTTATATATAATAAATGTGTACCACCTATCCCATCCTTGAACACCTAATCTCACTAGTAAGTGTATAATGGGTATTGGGTTTTCAAGAAAATTTCGGCAGCATTTCCCCGCTGTTCTCTAAGTACATATGTACTTAGAGAACAAACGGGGAAATGCTACCAAAATTTTCTCGAAAACCCAAAACACATTATACACTTACATCCTAAGTGAGATTAGGTGTTCAAGAACAGTCCCAAACCGGGGACTATCCAAGATTTACTCCTAATGAGTCAATCTTGGACGGGTTTCTAGGCCAACAAACACATTTGATGTCATTCTTATATATAATAAATGTGTACCACCTATCCCATCCTTGAACACCTAATCTCACTAGTAAGTGTATAATGGGTATTGGGTTTTCAAGAAAATTTCGGCAGCATTTCCCCGCTGTTCTCTAAGTACATATGTACTTAGAGAACAAACGGGGAAATGCTACCAAAATTTTCTCGAAAACCCAAAACACATTATACACTTACATCCTAAGTGAGATTAGGTGTTCAAGAACAGTCCCAAACCGGGGACTATCCAAGATTTACTCCTAATGAGTCAATCTTGGACGGGTTTCTAGGCCAACAAACACATTTGATGTCATTCTTATATATAATAAATGTGTACCACCTATCCCATCCTTGAACACCTAATCTCACTAGTAAGTGTATAATGGGTATTGGGTTTTCAAGAAAATTTCGGCAGCATTTCCCCGCTGTTCTCTAAGTACATATGTACTTAGAGAACAAACGGGGAAATGCTACCAAAATTTTCTCGAAAACCCAAAACACATTATACACTTACATCCTAAGTGAGATTAGGTGTTCAAGAACAGTCCCAAACCGGGGACTATCCAAGATTTACTCCTAATGAGTCAATCTTGGACGGGTTTCTAGGCCAACAAACACATTTGATGTCATTCTTATATATAATAAATGTGTATCACCTATCCCATCCTTGAACACCTAATCTCACTAGTAAGTGTATAATGTGCATTGGGTTTTCAAGAAAATTTCGGCAGCATTTCCCCGCTGTTCTCTAAGTACATATGTACTTAGAGAACAAACGGGGAAATGCTACCAAAATTTTCTCGAAAACCCAATACACATTATACACTTACATCCTAAGTGAGATTAGGTGTTCAAGAACAGTCCCAAACCGGGGACTATCCAAGATTTACTCCTAATGAGTCAATCTTGGACGGGTTTCTAGGCCAACAAATACAATAATAGATATCTACAATGAAGCCATACTCCATACAAACAATATATAATTTAGTGATTGTTCATTCTAATTTATACCAATGTACAAGTAATATAAAGAACAATGTGGATTATATGGGACATAAATTCATTGTTCATTGTCCAACATTAGGTTCAACACTTGAAACATACATTCATTTACAACATAAAAAATTTGTATCATTAGGGTCCATCAATACCTACTATTAATCAGTAATTAACTAAGTATTCATCAATACCTACTATTAATCAACACTAATCAACACATTCATTTCAACACTAATCAATACATTCATTTCAACACTAATCAACAAATCAGTAATTAACTAAGTATTCATCAATACCTACTATTAATCAGTATCTCTAATCATTAAAATCGGCAAGCAGATGAGTAATTGTAAATAACAAACTACGAATTGTTGAATTAAAGTAATCACTAAAGTAATACTAACCAGTAGGCGAGCTCCCAGCAGTGGTGGCAGTGACCGGCAAGCTCCAGGCGGCAGGGCAGCAGTGGTGGCAGTGACCGGCAAGCTCCAGGCGAGCTCCCAGCAGTGGCCGGTGAGCAGCAATGGCCGGTGAGCAGCAGGGAGCGGCAGGAGGCGGCGGGCAGGAAGGCGGCGGAGAAGGAACAGGAAGCGGCGGCGGCAGAAGGAGAAGGAGCAGGAAGCAGGCGGAGAAGGAGCAGGAAGCAGGCAGGCGGAGAAGGACCAGGAGAGGAAGCGGCGGCGGCGCACAGCGGAGGGTCGGGCAGCGTCGTCGTCGGTGAGCAGCGGCGTCGTCGGTGAGCAGCGGCGTCGTCGGTGAGCAGCGGCGTCGTCGGCGTCGTCGGTGAGCAGGGGCAGGAAGTCGGCGGAGAAGACAATGAAACAGGAAAGGGGACCTAAAGTCGATCGATCGTGCGGCTAATAAGTGCACAAAGGGCGTCGGTTATCTAAAACGCCGACGCCTAAGGTCTTCAGCGTCGGTTCCTAATAACAAACCGACGTCCAATTAGAAAAAATTTGCCCTAAATAAATTGGCGGGAACCACTATCGGCGTCGGTTATCTAAGGATAACCGACACCTAAGCTATAAATTTTCGCGCAAATTTTCATCTTAAATAGGCGTCGGGTTTGAGGTAAATAACCGATGCCGTATGTGACATATTTTTTTGCTCGAAAATTGGTTTTGGCGGGCAGTTTTAGGCGTCGGTTTTTTACCAAAAAAACCGACGCTTAATACAAGCGGTACCCGTGTCTTGGATACAGACGTCGGATGACCTAGATGACCGACGTTGAATGTTATAGGCGTCGGTTTTCCTAAATAACCGACGCCCATAAAAGCGACACTGAATGTTGTTTCTGTAGTAGTGTTGGTGCCTTCTTTCTTATGCACATGATGGGAGTCAAGCGCAAGATGGGGAGGAAACCTCCAATTCATTTTGCAGGATTGATCACTCTGATTGCTCTCCATCTCAACCTCGAACTCTCCACCACCAAACCAATGAAGGCCAGCCAAATCTTGATCTTAAGCACTTCAAGAAGTCTAGCCTCATCAACACACACCTAAATATTGTATATGCATTTTGTATAGTAGGCACACAATATAAGGAGAGGGCGCTGCCAGATGTCATCTTTGACCTGTAGGGAATCCACCTCATGCGGTGGCATGTGGATAGTTCATCAGATGAGGAGGAAGAAGAGGCAGCTGAAGTAGAAAACCAGCAACAAGAGCAAAATGAAGAAGAAGAGGAAGGGGAGGTGGAACTAACCATCCCAATCATGAGGAGGCTAGTTTCACACAAGCGGCCAAGATAGTATGTAGCCTCTAGCACTTTTGCCCCACCGAAATTACATGAGGAGGATCCATACTCTATGATGGGTATGTATGGGATGTTGCAGGAGATATAACAAGGACACCAACAACAATTAGAAACATTGGCAGGGATCCACGACGTGCAGGGCCGGCTATACCAAAACCAACATGCAACATTTGAGAATGAGAAACTTCTCTTGGCCAACCAAGAGAACATGCATCTTCTTCTGCAAAGAATGGAGGGATACCAACAACTTTTCTTTGATCACTATTAGAACCAGGGATTCTTTGGTGGATATCCACAACCTACACCACCACCCATGTGATCTGGTACCATTATTCTATTGGTATGTATGCCCTGAGAGCCAATCATGGGATGATTGGTGGGATACATTGGGATTGATTTGATAAACATCAAAGGCAAGCTTCCAATTCTTTATGGTTCAGTCATATGAGATAATGATAGAACAGATTGAATGTCTAGAGAATGACAGTACTCAATGATGTATGCTTTCAGGTTAAGGACCTGAACGATGAGATCATATGAATGCTAAATGTTTGTACATTCTTATTATGTTCCTAGTCGGATGTCATTGTGGAAGGTAGATAGACAACAATGACACATAAGACTAGATTGTGGTGTTGGTTGATGACAAAATCTCATTAGTCATGATATGGAGATATCAAACCAAACACATAGGTACTTGTTAGAGAACAAGTTTATCGGACAGACCCACCCTGAGTTTGACACATGGAACCATGACATGGTAGTCACAGTCAGTTCTCGCAGTGATGGTGGTGAGTGTGATTCTTTGACTTGAAATCACTACACTCAACACATGTCGTTGGGTACACTTTGACATCATCAAACGCAGTCCTGAAACATGGGTTGTTATAAAGGTGATGATTGAGTGACTTTGACACATGGGGATTTTGAGGGGTGAGTGATAGATATGGGATTTGTCCCTCCTGAGGGAGTTTGATATCCATGGCCACTTGATGAGTAGGATTGAGATAGGCATGCACACATGTGTGAATCAGTATGTGATATTGATGTCATACATATCTCCTCCAATCTACTCTGAGATCAAGAAAGCGAATGAACGTTGACAGGATGACTGTTCCATGCCTTGATTTCATTTGCGATATCAGTGACAAAGGAATTATACATTCACTATAACACCGTTCACGGATTGTAGGTTTGAAAGTTGTTCTCCAACTTTCTATTTCACTTGGGTAGCACTGATGTGTGACTAGGCACCGCTCTTTTCTTGTGAAGTCATAAGTGTTATGGACTTTCACTGCCAACTTGAAATGGACCTGCAGGGTCACACACACAATATTCAACCTGGAAGAGGAGTTTATCCACAAATCATGTTTAGATTGATTACTAAAGGAGTTTAGTAGTTCAATTAAACACTCAATCAATTGATAGCACAGTATCATAGTGTTCAAGGTGTTGGACCGATTGATTGGAGTATCAGATTGATTGAAACTGTGATTGACTAATTTGTACAGTCTACTGCCCCAACCGATCGACTCACATTGCTGAACCGATCGGCTCAGGTTGGTGAACTGATCAGCTCAACTGGTGAAATGATCGGCTCATGTGCAATGAGATGATCAACTCAATTGTTGAACCGATTGATTCATGTGACCAACCGAGATCATTTGGAAAGTCAGAAGACTATTTTGCAAATACAATTTGTTTCACTTGTACAATTTCGATTTGGACAAGGATTAATATTTGATTAATCAGAAAAAAATATGAAAGTCAATTTGAGTTGGATCAGGAGCACAAACCGATCGGTTCAGAGCTCCAGTCGACTGGCTCAGAGCACCAGACGATCAGCTTAGGTCCCAAACGATCGGCTCAGGGCCCGAAACGATCTTTTTAGGGTGTGAACCGATCGGTTCAGCTAGCGCAAGTTGGTTGTTTTATGGAAAATCTCGAACCCTTCTACTGCTGTTTTAATCCCGCATTGCCCGGGTTAGAGAACCTTGTCCCATGACCCTCCTATATATAAAGGTATTGGGGGCTTCTAAAAAAACAACAACTCAGAACACCCGTTGCTCTACAAAGTTGTCGTTCTCTCTGGTTTTGATAACCAAGAGAGAGCCCAAGCAAGTGCTACCCGATAAGGGAGGCACAACAAGGGAAAGACAACAACAGAAAGGCAACTAGTTGTAGGAAAGTGTGTTGGTGACTAGTATGCCGATTAGAGGGTGCGACTCCTTCTTATTCCTTGTGGAATAAGGAGATCAGAGTTTCGGGTGGTCTGTGTGGACTACTTCAGAGGCGGGAGACTTCTGTCGCACGGAGGACAACTGTCAATCCCGACAGTCCCAGTAAGACCAGGAGTTGACAGTCCCGTTGAGACCAGGAGCTGTACAGACATCGTCCAAGACCAGAGGTGAAGACATCGCAAGCCATGAGGTAACATCGCCGAGCAAGCCTTGGGACAAGGTACGCCTCTACAAACCATCCTTCCTGTTGTAGAGACGTTGACGCGATTCCTTTATTCTTAGTTTGGGAGAAGAAAATTTTTATTTCTGCTCCCTTCTTTGATTCCCCTAAAACCCAACAGTGGTATCAGAGCTAAGTCAACAGCTCTATACTTTAGGATTATCGATATGATTGATTTTGGTTTGTCGCCTTTATTTATTGCATACGATGCGAATAAAATTGGCTTTATGCATGTCCAATCCTAAATCCACAAAATCCCAATATACATATATGATATGTAATATGAATGCACTCGATACGCGTCGCCCTTAAACAAGTTTTGTGGTGGATGTATAGCGTGGTTATGGCCAATAAACCCTATGTATGTGTGCTTGGTTGTATGTGGTTGCTTGCATCTCGGTCTGCGCACCGATTCCCTATCACCTATTCCTGATGTAACTCGAGATAACTTGAGATTTCTTTCCTACCTTTGCTCCCCCTGAATGTAACTCGGGGTTTCCCAATTCATATGTAAAATAGGATAGATCTTTTATTTCCTATTATGTCAAAGAACGGAGGACAATCTGACGACGACTGAGACGATCAGTTCAAGGCATGGACCGATCGGTTGGCGATCTAGACGACCGTTTCATGGAGCAAGACGATCGGGTGGTGGCCATGAGGAGATGCACGATGACCAGGCAAACCAATCAGTTGGAGGAGCCAATCGATCGGCTGGTGGCACCCAACCGACCGGCCTAATGGCGAGCCGATCAATCATGGAGATGAGTTGATCAAACCCACTAAAGGAAAAGCACAGAGTTCATCTTGTACATGTTGCATGTGATGTTGACCTAGATGACCGTGATTCCTCTTGGCTCGAGATATCACATTAGGATGGCCATAATCATCGCTTTTATCATTTCACATGTTTTCTGTGGGATATAGCATGTATATGATACATACTACATATTGTGGTGATTGGATATGCATATGTACCTATCAAACCAAATCCCTCATTAAATATTAAAGTTTTAGATGCCTTCCAAATGTGACACACATGGAAAGCTTGATCGGCCAAGTGTGGGCACGCCCTAGCGTGGTGCACAGTCTATCTCGTGGAAGCGTGAATGATGGATATGTGGGTCTACCCTAGCAGGGTGCATATTCATCATGTTGGCTTTGGGTCGGACTTAACAAGGTGACCTAGATAGGATCTAGCACCTTGAGGCATGGAGGTGATCATGGCAAGGAGTTGCATATGACATCTTTCAAGAGTTGCATATGATGCAATTGGCAAAAGTTGCCTACCTGGAAGATCTAAGTTTTGGGTGACAGCCCTAGTTGGTCCATGACTCAGAGGATTTCAGGATCTTGACCCACTAGGAGATTGTACGCTGCAATCTTCTGAATTGATGGTGAGGGCTAGCAATTTGAACAAAAATAGTGGGAGTGATAGTTAATTAAAGTCCTAATTATATCGTCAACCTTTCAAATCAATCAAATAAGTCAAAATTGAGTTTTGGACTAAATTGCATATATTTCCTTTTATAGTACAAATGACAACAAACAACAATCACTTTTCATTGTGATCGGTTCTTGAAAAGGACAAGCTGAATGGGACTAACTTCCACGACTGGTTTAGGACATTGAGAATTGTTCTCACTCAAGAGCGAAAGCTCTATGTCCTGGATACTCTAATTCCAGAGGAACCTACTCCTACCGCACCAAAGGCAGAAAGGGATGCTTATAAGAAGCATTCTGATGATGCCATTGATGCAAAGTGCTTGATGTTGTGCTCCATGAACCACAAGTTGCAAAGACAACATGAGAACATGGGTGTCATTGAGATGATTCAACATATCAAGAACATGTATGAAGATCAAGTATGACAAGAGAGATATGATGTCTCTAGGGCGTTGTTCAAGTGTGTCATGACAGAAGGAGATCCAGTTGGTCCTCACATGCTCATGATGATTGGGTATGTGGAGAACCTGACAAGACTAGGATTTCCCCTGAGCTAAGAGTTGGCTACTGATGTGATACTGCAATCGTTTCCAGAATCCTACAGTCAGTTTGTGATGAACTACAACATGAACAACTTTGACAAGTCGTTGACAGAATTATTGGGCATGCTGAGGATAGCCAAGACACAGATGAAGAAGGACAAGCCTAAGTCTGTGATGATGATCAGTGACAAGAAAGGCAAGTCCAAGTGTAAGGGCAAGGGCAAAGCTAAGAAAAGTTCTGATGCTAGCCAACAACCCAAGTCGTCTTCAACTCTCAAGGCCAAGGGAGGCGTGACCAAGAGAGGCAATTGCCACCATTGTCAAAAGCTAGGACATTGGAAAAGGAATTGTCCCCTCTATCTGGAAGAACTAAAGAAGAAGGAGGCGACAGACGTCTCCACCTGAAGGTGTCATGAAATAAACTTCTAACACTTTTTGACGTATATGATACCAAGATGTAAAGTGTAAAACACTCAATAAATGGGGAAAGTGTTGCCTCCATAGATAGGAGTGCTTTAGTTTATTTTCAGCCTTGAAGGCATGTAAGAGAGTTATGAACAACTATTTCATTTTTGCCAATGGATAGAAACACATTACTTTTGCACATTGTATGACAATGATAGCAATTAATAAAGTTGATGTTTCAATTTCAAAAGATATGATCTTTGTGGCAATGCCTTGTTTATCTTATGGTACTTGGTATGCATAATATAAAATGATACCTAAAAGTTATTGATAACTCAAACAATCAAATTAGCATAAATCATAAGAAATTCATTTCTAGTTTCCATATGATGGATAAATCTAGACTCTTTTGGTTAGAGAACCAGTAAGAGACATGAATCTCTTAGACATGATTAATCAATCTTCACTAGTGGTAGTGGAAGATTGATCATCCTATTTGGTATAATACATGTGATGTATTTACATACCTATTGGACTTAATGCTAGAACTTCAAATGGTGTTTAGAGAAATACCAATATGAATATCTTGAAGTGTTCAAGAACATCATAGATGAAGTACATATTTGGTAAAGTGTTAATTCTTGATGATATCGATGAATGAAATACTTGAACCAAATGTTTGAGAAACTTATGAGTGATTATGATGGTGTATCATAGTGAACTCATGATTAAGGCATGGTGATATATAAATCAAAAGGAGTCATAATATAAGGAGTTAGAGGATGATTATCAAATAACTAATTTCTTTTTAAGTAAAGAATACCCTACACTAATAAAGGACATTAAGAATCATAAGGAGTTGTGAGTTCTTATATCCTTGATAGATAAACCTCAATTATCTATGTGATGAGTTGGTCATGTGATGAGTCAACTATCTAGATGAATATGAGGAACTGGATTTTGAGTTATGGTTTATGACCATTACATCCTAAATAACTTCCATGTGAACCATGAGGTATGACCTTGATGGTAGAACCCATTGGGATGAAATCCATAAGTGCAAATGAGTCTTAAGCATTAAGACACATGGATAACATTTTGAGAAGGATGGTGCTTGTTAATTACAACTTAATGACTAAGATATTTGGCATATGGATACTAAAACCACATTCCTATGAGGAATAAGACAAGGATGTGTACTTGACACAACCTATAAGGTTTATGAATCCATTAATGCAAATGAAGTCTATAAGTTACAATGGACTAATCAATGTGATTGATTGAGTACAAGCAACTCAGAACTTTGTTCTTTACTTTGCTAATATAGTCAAAAGGTTTGAATGATATGTCAAAGATAAAGAGAGATATGTGATTTAGTGGGAGCGTATTCACATTCCACATGTTGATGTGAAATGGAAATATTCTAGAATGGAAATCCAATAGTGGAATTTATCATTCGGGAAGATAAAGACGTTTCCTATCTGATAGGAATAGAGATCTATAGAGATAGTTCTCGAAAAACCTCTTAACCTGAAAAGATAAAACATACATTGGCAATCTGTACTGAAGGGTTCAGTATACTCAGATTCAGTGGGAGAAAACTTATCCATGTTACATGAAGTTAGTATCCCAATGCCAAGTGCCCAATTCTTATGAAGAATGGAAACACTAAGAATAGATATGGATCTATCATGTATGAAATCATCCCATTATCTTGCATGTATGGACATGGAAAGAACAATATGCATTCGTCATCTTGTATGTAGGACATGACAATATGATGTGCTCATCCTGATAACTCGTTTGTGGGACATGACGAGTGGATTTCTGTCAAGTTCCAGTAAAGGTTACTGGAATTCCATGAGAACTTGATAAGTACTTGAGAAGTACTAGTTCTATGGAAATAAGGAAGAGTTCACTGTAAAGAGTTACACTGATGCAAAATTCTGAAAAAGGACAAAGAATTAATCACAATATATATGGGATATATAAAAGTGAATGTTTGTTGATAATTGGAAATGTTCCAATAATGTTTTTTTAAAAGGAAACGCCGAGTGTCCGTGTGTTAGAGAACAACAGTGGATACTATATGGATCTGGAAGTTCATGAGATGAACTTATAAATATTCCGATCCTTGATGACAAGTAAGAAGTACTTGCTCATGCAATGTGGCTAAAGGTTAGCAAAGGAATACTAGATTTCATATTATGACAACTCAATCTCATACGTGTGACGTACAACGAAGAGATGTGAGACATGCAGATAATACCGACTTTGGCAAGGTGTTGCCATAACTCACCATGTTTGCACTAGAGCACAGTAACATGTGGGACATGTTTGAAGATCACTAAGAATATGATTCAAGGGTGATTGCCTCACAGTGCAAGTGGGAGTCTGTTAGTATGTATGCCTTGAGAGACAATCATGAGATGATTGGTGGGATACATTGGGATTGATTTGATAAACATCAAAGGCAAGCTTCCAATTCTTTCTGGTTCAGTCATATGAGGTAATAATAGAACAAATTGAATGTCTAGAGAATGACAGTACTCAATGACATATGCTTTCAGGTTAAGGACCTGAACGATGAGATCATACAATTGCTAAGAGTTTGTACATTCTTATTATGTCCCTAGTCAAATGTCATTATGGAAGGTAGATAGATAGCAATGACACACAAGACTAGATTGTGGTGTTAGTTGATGACAGAATCTCATTAGTCATGATATGGAGATATCAAACCAATTACATAGGTACTTGTTAGAGAACAAGTTTACCGGACAGACCCACCGTGAGTTTGACACATGGAACCATGACATGGTAGTCACAGTCAGTTCTCACAGTGATGGTGGTGAGTGTGACTCTTTGACCTGAAATCACTACACTCAACACATGTAGTTGGGTTCACTTTGACATCATCAAATGCAGTCCTGAAACATGGGTTGTTATAAAGGTGATGATTGGGTGGCTTTGACACATGGGGCTTTTGAGGGGTGAGTGATAGATATGGGATTTGTCCCTCCTGAGGGAGTTTGATATCCATGGCCACTTGATGAGTAGGATTGAGATAGGCGTGCACGCATGTGTGAATCGGTATGTGATATTGATGTCATACATATCTCCTCCAATCTACTCTGAGATCAAGAAAGTGAATGAACATTGACAGGATGACTGTTCCATGCCTTGAGTTCATTCAGGATATCAGTGACAAAGGAATTATACATTCACTGTAACACCGTTCATGGATTGTAGGATTGAAAGTTTTTCTCCAAATTTCTATTTCACTTGGGTAGCACTGATGTGCAACTAGGCATCGCTCTTTGCTTGTGAAGTCATAAGTGTTACAGACTTTCACTGCCAACGTGAAATGGACATGCAGGGTCACACACACAGGATTAAATATGGAAGAGGAGTTTATCCACAAACCATGTTTAGATTGATTACTAAAGGAGTTTAGTAGTTTAATTAAACACTCAATCAATTGATAGCTCAATATCATAGTGTTCAAGGTATTGGACTGATTGATTGGAGTATCAGATTGATTGAAACTGCGATTGACTGATTTGGACAGTCTGCTGCCCTAACCGATTGGCTCACAGGGCTGAACCGACTGGCTCAGGTTGGCGAACTGATCGGCTCAACTGGTGAGATGATCGACTCATGTGCAATGAGACGATTGGCTTAATTGTTGAACCGGTCTATTCATGTGACCAACCGAGATCGTTTGGAAAGTCAGAAGACTATTTTGCAAATACAATTTGTTTCACTTGTAAAAATTTGATTTGGACAAGGATTAATATTTGATTAATCGGAAACAAATATGAAAGTCAATTTGAGTTGGATCAGGACCATGAACCGATCGGTTCAGAGCTCCAGCCGATCAGCTTAGAGCACCAGATGATCATCTTAGGTCCCAAACGATCGGCTCGGGGCCCAAAATGATCATTTCAGGGTGTGAACCGATCGGTTCAGCTGGTGCAAGTTGGTTGTTTTGTGGAAAATCTCAAACCCTTATACTCTTGCTTTAATCCTGCATTGCCCGGGGTAGAGAACCTTGTCCCATGACCCTCCTATATATAGGGGTATTGGGGGCTTCTAAAAAAACAACTTAGAACACCAGTTGCTCTGCAAAGTTGTCATTCTCTCTGGTTTTAATAACAAAGAGAGAGCTCGAGCAAGTGCTACCCGATAAGGGAGGCACATCAAGGGAAAGACAACTACAGAAATGCAACTGGTTGCAGGAAAGTGTGTTGGTGACTAGTATGCCGACAGGAGGGTGTGAATCCTTCTGATTCCTAGTGGGACAAGGAGATCGGAGTTGCAGGTGGTCCATGTGGATTACTTTAGAGGTGGGAGACTTCCGGCGCTCGAAGGATAGCTGTAAATCCTGAAAGTCCCGGTAAGACCAGGAGCTGATAGTCCCAGTGAGACCAGGAGCTGCACATACACCGTCCAAGATCGGAGGTGAAGACCACTCAAGCCGTGAGGTAATATCTCTGAGGAAGCCTCGGGATAAGGTATACATCTACAAATCATCCTTCCTATTGTATAGACATTGACACGATTCCTTTATTCTGGGTTTGGGAGAAGAACATTTTTGTTTCCGCTGCCTTCTCTGATTCCCCTAAAACCTAACAGTGGTATCAGAGCTACATCAACTGCTCTATACTTTAGGATTATCGATATGATCAATTTTAGTTTTTTGCCTTTATTTATTGCATACGATGTGAATAAAATTGGCTTTATGCATGTCCAATCCTAAATCCACAAAATCCCAATATACATATATGATATGTAATATGAATGCACTCGATACGCGTCACCCTTAAACAAGTTTTGTGGTGGATGTATAGCGTGGTTATGGCCAATAAACCCTATGTATGTGTGCTTGGTTGTATGTGGTTGCTTGCATCTCGGTCTGCGCACTGATTCCTTATCTCCTATTCCTGATGTAACTCGAGATAACTCGAGATTTCTTTCCTACCTTTGCTCCCCCCAAATGTAACTCGAGGTTTCCCAATTCATATGTAAAATAGGATAGATCTTTTATTTCCTGTTATGTCAAAGAATGGAGGACAATCTGATGATGACTGAGATGATCGGTTCAAGGCGTGAACCAATTGGTTGGCGATCCAGATGACCATTTCATGGAGCAAGACGATCAGGTGGCGTCCATGAGGAGATGCACGACGACCAAGCAAACCCATCGGTTGGAGGAGCCAATCGGTCGGTTGGTGGCACCCAACCGATCGGCCTAATGATGAGCCGATCAATCATGGAGATGAGTTGATAAAACCCAGTAAAGGCAAAGCACATAGTTCATCTTGTACAGGCTGCATGTGATGTGGACCTAGATGACCATGATTCCTCTTGTCTTGAGGAATCACATTAGGATGGCCATAATCATCGCTTTTATCATTTCACATGTTTTCTGTGGGATATAGCATGTATATGATACATACTACATATTGTGGTGATTGGATATGTATATGTACCTATAAAACCAAATCCCTCATTAAATATTAAAGTTTTAGATGCCTTCCAAATGCGACACATGAAAAGCTTGATCGGTCAAGTGTGGGCACGCCCTAGTGTGGTGCACCGTCTATCTCGTGGAAGCGTAAAGGATGGATATGTGGGTCTTCCCTAGCAGGGTGCATATTCATCATGTTGGCTTTGGGTCGAACTTAATAAGGTGACCTAGATAGGATCTAGCACCTTGAGGCATGGAGGTGATCATGGCAAGGAGTTTCATATGACATCTTTTAAGAATTGCATATGATGCAATTGGCAAAAGTTTCCTACTTGGAAGATCTAAGTTGTGGGTGACAGCCCTAGCTGGTCCATGACTCAGGGGATTTCAGGATCTTGACCCACTAGGAGATTGCACGCTGCAATCTTCTGAATTGATGGTGAGGGTTAGCAATTTGAACAAAAATAGTGGGAGCGATAGTTAATTAAAGTCCTAATTATATCTTCAACCTTTCAAATCAATCAAATAATTCAAAATTGAGTTTTGGACTAAATTGCATATATTTTCTTTTGTAGTACAAATGACAACAAACAACAATCACTTTTCGTTGCGATCGGTTCTTGAAAAGGACAAGCTGAATGGGACTAACTTCCACGACTGGTTTAGGACATTGAGAATTGTTCTCACTCAAGAGCGAAAGCTCTATGTCCTGGATACTCCAATTCCAGAGGAACCTGCTCCTACCGCACCAAAGGCAGAAAGGGATGCTTATAAGAAGCATTCTGATAATTCCATTGATGCAAAGTGCTTGATGTTGTGCTCCATGAATCACGAGTTGCAGAGACAAATGAGAACATGGGTGTCATTGAGATGATTCAACATCTTAAGAACATGTATAAAGATCAAGCACGACAAGAGAGATATGATGTCTCCAGGGCACTGTTCAAGTGTGTCATGATAGAAGGAGATCCAGTTGGTCCTCACACACTCAAGATGATTGGGTATGTGGAGAACCTGACAAGACTGGGATTTCCCCTGAGCCAAGAGTTGGCTACTGACGTGATACTACAATCGTTGCCAGAATCCTACAGTCAGTTTGTGATGAACTACAACATGAACAACTTTGACAAGCCATTGATAGAGTTGTTGGGCATGTTGAGGACAGCCGAGATACAGATGAAGAAGGACAAGCCTAAGTTTGTGATGATTATTAGTGACAAGAAAGGCAAGTCCAAGCACAAGGGCAAGGGCAAAGCAAACAAAAGTTCTGATGCTAACCAACAGCCCAAGTTGTCTTCAACTCTCAATGCCAAGGGAGGCGTGACTAAGAGAGGCAATTGCCACCATTGTCAAAAGCCAGGACATTGGAAAAGGAATTGTCCACTCTATTTGGAAGAACTAAAGAAGAAGGAGGCGACAAACGTCTCCACCTGAAGGTGTCATGAAATAAACTTGTAACACTTTTTGAGGTATATGATACCAAGATATAACGTGTAAAGCACTCAATAAATGGGGCAAGTGTTTCCGCCATAGATAGGAGTACTTTAGTTTATTTTCAGCCTTGAAGGCATGTAATAGAGTTATGAACTACTATTTCATTTTTGCCAATGGATAGAAACACATTATTGTTGCACATTGTATGATAATGATAGCAATTAATAAAGTTGATGTTTCAATTTCAAAAGATATAATCTTTGTAGCAATGACTTATTTATGTTATGGTACTTGGTATGCATAAGATAAAATGATACCTAAAAGTTATTGATAACTCAAACAATCAAATTAGCATAAATAATAAGAAATTCATTTCTAGTTTCCATATGATGGATAAATCTAGACTCTTTTGGTTAGAGAACCAGTAAGAGACATGAATCTCTTAGACATGATTAATCATTCTTCACTAGTGGTAGTGGAAGATTGATTATCCTATTTGGTATAATACATGTGATGTATTTACATACCTATTGGACTTAATGCTAGCACTTCAAATGGTGTTTAGAGAAATACCAATATGAATATCTTGAAGTGTTCAAGAACATCATAGATGAAGTATAGATTTGGTAAAGTATTAATTCTTGATGAGATCAATGAATGAAATACTTGAACCAAATGTTTGAGAACCTTATGAGTGGTTATGATGGTGTATCATAGTGAACTCATGATTAAGGCATGGTGATGTCTAAATCAAAAGGAGTCATACTCTAAGGAGTAAGAGGATGATTATCAAATAACTAATGTCTTCTTAAATAAAGAATACCCTACACTAATAAAGGACATTAACAATCACAAGGAGTTGTGAGTTCTTATATCCTTGATAGATACACCTCAATTATCTATGTGATGAGTTGGTCATGGGATGAGTCAACTATCTAGATGAATATGAGGAATCCAATTTTGAGTTATGGTTTATGACCATTACATCCTAAATAACTTCCATGTGAACCATGAGGTATGACCTTGATGGTAGCACTCATTGGGATGAAATCCATAAGTGTGAATGAGTCTTAAGTGTTAAGACACATGGATAACATTTTGAGAAGGATGTTGCTTGTTAATTACAACTTAATGACTAAGAGATTTGGCATATGGATACTAAAACCGCATTCCTATGAGGAATAAGACAAGGATGTGTATGTGACACAACCTATAAGGTTTATGAATCCATTAATGCAAATGAAGTCTATAAGTTACAATGGACTAATCATTGTGATTGATTGAGTACAAGCAACTCAGAACTGTGATCTTTACTTTGATAATATAGCCAAAAGGTTTGAATGATATGTCAAAGATAAAGAGAGATCTGTGATTTAGTGGGAGCGTATTCACATTCCACATGTTGATGTGAAATGGAAATGTTCTAAAATGGAAATCCAATAGTGGAATTTATCTTTAGGGAAGATAGAGAAATTTTCTATGTGATAGGAATAGATATCTATAGAGATAGTTCTCGAAAAACCTCTTAACCTGAAAAGATAAAGCATACATTGGCAATCTATACTGAAGGGTTCAGTATACACAGATTCAGTGGGAGAAAACTTATCCATGTTACATGAAGTTAGTATCCCAATGCCAAGTGCCCAATTCTTATGAAGAATGGAAACACTAAGAATAGATATGGATCTATCATGCATTTAATCATCCAATTATCTTGCATGTATGGACATGGCAAGAAAAATATGCATTCATCATGTTGTATGTAGGACATGACAATATGATGTGCTCATCCTGATAACTCGTATGTGGGACATGACGAGTGGATGTCTGTCTAGTTCCAGTAAAGGTTACTGGAATTCCATGAGAACTTGATAAGTACTTGAGAAGTACTAGTTCTATAGAAATAATTAAGAGTTCACTGTAAAGAGTTACACTGATGTGAGCTTCTAAAAAAGGACAAAGAATTAATTGCAATATATATGGGATATATAAAAGTGAATGTTTTTTGATAATTGGAAACGTTCCAATAAAGTTGTTTTTAAAAGGAAACGTCGAGTATCCGTGTGTTAGAGAACAACAGTGGATACTATATGGATCTGGAAGTTCATGAGATGAACTTATAGATATTTTGATCCTTGATGACAAGTAAGAAGTACTTGCTCATGGAATGTGGCTAAAGGTTAGCAAAGGAATACTAGATTGCATATTAGGACAACTCCATCTCATATGTGTAACGTACATCGAAGAGATGTGAGACATGCAGATAATACCGACTTTGGCAAGGTGTTGCCATAACTCACCATGATTGCACTAGAGCACAGTAACATGTGGGACATGTTTGAAGATCACTAAGAATATGATTCAAGGGTGATTCACTCGCAGTGCAAGTGGGAGTCTATTGGTATGTATGCCCTGAGAGCCAATCATGGGGTGATTGGTGGGATACATTGGGATTGATTTGATAAACATCAAAGGCAAGCTTCCAATTCTTTATGGTTCAGTCATATGAGATAATGATAGAACAGATTGAATGTCTAGAGAATGACAGTACTCAATGATGTATGCTTTCAGGTTAAGGACCTGAACGATGAGATCATATGAATGCTAAATGTTTGTACATTCTTATTATGTTCCTAGTTGGATGTCATTGTGGAAGGTAGATAGACATCAATGACACACAAGACTAGATTGTGGTGTTGGTTGATGATAGAATCTCATTAGTCATGATATGGAGATATCAAACCAAACACATAGGTACTTGTTAGAGAACAAGTTTATCAGACAGACCCACCCTGAGTTTGACACATGGAATCATGACATGGTAGTCACAGTCAGTTCTCATAGTGATGGTGGTGAGTGTGATTCTTTGACCTAAAACCACTACACTCAACACATGTCGTTGGGTACACTTTGACATCATCAAATGCAGTCTTGAAACATGGGTTGTTATGAAGGTGATGATTGGGTGGCTTTGACACATGGGGCTTTTGAGGGGTGAGTGATAGATATGGATTTGTCCCTCCTGAGGGAGTTTGATATCCATGGCCACTTGATGAGTAGGATTGAGATAGGCATGCACAAATGTGTGAATCAGTATGTGATATTGATGTCATACATATCTCCTCCAATCTACTCTAAGATTAAGAAAGTGAATGAACGTTGATAGGATGATTATTCCATGCCTTGAGTTTATTCGGGATATCAGTGACAAAGGAATTATACATTCACTGTAACACCATTCACAGATTGTAGGATTGAAAGTTGTTTTCCAACTTTCTATTTTACTTGGGTAGCACTGATGTGCGACTAGGCACCACCTTTTTCTTGTGAAGTCATAAGTGTTATGGACTTTCACTGCCAACGTGAAATGGACATGCAGGGTCACACACACAGGATTCAACCTGGAAGAGGAGTTTATCCACAAACCATGTTTAGATTGATTACTTAAGGAGTTTAGTAGTTCAATTAATCACTCAATCAATTGATAGCTCAGTATCATAGTGTTCAAGGTGTTGGACCGATTGATTGGAGTATTAGATTGATTGAAACTGCGATTGACTTATTTGCACAGTCTGCTACCCCAACCGTTCGGCTCACAGGGCTGAACCGATCGGCTCAGGTTGGTGAACCGATCGGCTCAACTGGTGAGACGATCGGCTCATGTGCAATGAGACGATCGACTCAATTGTTGAATTGGTCAATTCATGTGACCAACTGAGATTGTTTGGAAAGTCAGAAGACTATTTTGCAAATACAATTTGTTTCACTTGTACAAATTTGATTTGGACAAGGATTAATATTTGATTAATCAGAAACTAATATGAAAGTCAATTTGAGTTGGATCAGAACCACGAACTGATCGGTTCAGAGCTCCAGCCGACCGGCTCAGAGCACCAGACAATCGGTTCAGGTCCCAAATGATCAGATCAGGGCCCGAAAGGATCGTTTCAAGGTGTGAATCGATCGGTTCAGCTGATACAAGTTGGTTGTTTTGTGGAAATTCTCAAACCCTTCTACTCCTGCTTTAATCCTGCATTGCCCGGGTAGAGAACCCTGTCCCATGACCCTCCTATATATAGGGGTATTGGGGGCTTCTAAAAAAAAACAACTCATAACACCATTTGCTGTGCAAAGTTGTTGTTCTCTCTGGTTTTGGTAACCAAGAGAGAGCCCGAGCAAGTGTTACCCGATAAAGGAGGCACATCAAGGGAAAGACAACTGCAGAAATGCAACTGGTTGCAGGAAAGTGTGTTGGTGACTATTACGCCGGCAGGATGGTGCGACTCCTTCCGATTCCTTGTGGGACAACAGGACCGGAGTTCTAGGTGGTCCGTGTAGACTACTTCAGAGGCGGGAGACTTCTGCCGCTCAGAGGACAGCTATCAATCCCGACAGTCCCGGTAAGACCAGGAGCTGACAGTCCTGGTGAGACCAGGAGCTGTACAGACACCGTCCAAGACCGGAGGTGAAGACCATGCAAGCCGTGAGGTAACTTCACCTAGCAAGCCTCGGGATAAGGTACACCTCTACAAACCATCCTTCCTATTGTATAGACGTTGACGCGATTCCTTTATTCAGGGTTTGGGAGAAGAAATTTTTTGTTTCTGCTGCCTTCTATGATTCCCCTAAAACCCAACATGTTCCACCTCTTAAGTTTGAATTTTGAGTATGTGGACATGGTCAAGTTCAAGCTAAGGGGGGGTAGTTGGAACAATTTCTATCTTTTGTTTTGTTTTCAACAGTTTTTATTTGTTTTTAGCTTAAAAGTTGTAGGATCCACATCTATCTAGTATAAAAGTGGAATTCAAATTCATGGTTCATGTCAATATCTCTTGCTCTTATTATGTGTAATGAAATGAAAAAAAAATAAAATAAAAAAAGTGTTGGCTTAGTTGTAAATTTCTTGAGTTGCATGACTTAGAGGAAGTGTATGGGCAAGCCATCTTAAGGACAATTAATATGAATGGACATCTTAATTATTCATAAAATGTGGATGAAGATGGGGTTTGAGCTTAAGTTGATCAAAAATTTAACGTGACCTTAAATTGAAGTTTGAGAAAGAAATTCTAAGGCTACCCTATGCACAGGTCATTAGAGAGGAACATATCATATTTTCATAAAAGTGTTGTCTCTTAATTATGTGATTCCACACATCCTCCATTCATTATTGAATCACCACCTTAAGATGAACAAGTACACCAAATTATCACCTCTTATTGCATTGCATGTCATAATAGGTGACATGATAGTTAGTTTGCTTTTATTGCATTTTGGAAAAAAACATGTATGCATCAACAATTTTTGTGTATATTATTTTAGTTGCATAAGTAATTTCATTTAGATTACATGCATTCCATTTCATTAATTCCTATATCATGTGGACATCATTATCCTTCAAAATTTGAGTAGAGGGATACACATCCATACCCTCAGAAAAAAAGATATCTAGTAAAGGCCAAGCATGACGTATATCATGCTAGAATAACATGCCAATGAAAAAAAAAGATTTTTGTTGTTGTTAATGTTTCAAAGTTAAGAGGGAGAAAGGATGTCCTTAACTTTTTAGAAAGAGATTGAAACAACCACATGATGCATTCTTTTTCTTTCTTACTTCATTGTCATTTATGTGATGAGAGTTTTGTACATGCATCATACCATAATTAAAAAGTAGGCATGAGGACTTGTGCATTTCTCATTATTCACCATATAGGTTCATCATGTTTTGTTCTGCATAAATGATTTGGATGTACTTGTGATTATTCAATTTCCACCCATTTCATACCATCCATTGCTCTTATTGGTAGGCCACTTATATGATTTTTCTCCTCATTAATTTTTACATGGAGAACTGTTTCCAAGTAGATTGGTAGTTAGGAAAGAGCAATGTATAATAGGGAATCACATAATGCACCAAGCAAATGTCTGATTGATTATGATGTTAATTTCTCTATTGATAGTGTTCATTGATCTAAGGGTGGATGTCTTTTATGAATTTTTTTTGTCGTTATAGAGAAGTGAATTGTTCATTGATTAATAAAGGCTGGTTTGGGACCCTTTTTTTCTTAAAAAATTTCTGATCACTACCAGGTCATAATTAAGTTCAAGTGGGGATAGTTGAGAAATGATATTCCTATTATTCTGTCTATCCTTTTGTTGACTTATCTCAAACAGATCTAAGAGTGTGTTTCTCGAAGATGAGAAACATTAAGCTTAGGGGAGTTTGATGCACTATTTATTTGTCATTTTTACAAGATATTTTGTATTGACTTTTGTGCACTTTTAGTCAGATCTCATATTAATTGTGCGTGATTTACTTTTATTAGTCTGCGACACTTATTTCATCGAATAAGAAAATTTTTAATGTTTCTAAATGATTTAGTATATTTTCAGATCTTATGTTTGGATTTTATGCATTTCAGGTAAATGTATAAGAATCTACCTAGCTCAGTATTACCAACTTTAGAGTCGGTGGTACCGACACATGCTCACTTTGGATAAGAAAGGATCGAGAAGATTTGATAGTACTGACATGCAAGTTGATACTTCTGACAATGTTACCGTGTTTT
The DNA here is from genome assembly GCA_963693085.1 of Alisma plantago-aquatica. Classification (NCBI taxonomy): domain Eukaryota; kingdom Viridiplantae; phylum Streptophyta; class Magnoliopsida; order Alismatales; family Alismataceae; genus Alisma; species Alisma plantago-aquatica. Next base: position 583,540,767 of record OY856412.1, read on the forward strand.
GTTCAAGAATTATCAAAGCAACTCGGTACTATCAACAACCATGTTGGTAGTACCGACAACTTCACATGTGGTCGTGTAATTAGAGGAGTCAGTAGTACCAACATGTCAGGATAAGGAAGATCTGAAGGCTTTGTTTAATCTAACGGTTGTGGTTTTAACTTGTCCTAAGTCATGCCTATGACATAGGGGAAGTGCGGCCAGACCTAAGCATCTTTTTTTTTTCATTATACAATGACCAGGATCAAGAGGAGGAGATAGAGAAGAAGAAGGACACGTCCCAATCTATCTGACCACTTCTAGCAGACGAAATTGTAGATGGAAGGTAGAAAATTGGCACGTGTGAAGGGATCATTTGAATAGTCTACTTCAGGGGTTCTTCATGTTTTCTATGTTTATTCTTTCTCCTTTGATATTTTTGACTATGGAACCATGAGGGGATAATCCCCACATTCCTTAGGATCTGGGAGTAGCCTAGTTGTACATTGTATTTGACTCTTATGCATTAATTCATCAGTTTCTCTTCATTTTTGGATTTATTTCTATGTGGATGAATGAAATACCCATGCTTGATCACCATAGGTAGTAATTGGACCTTTAATTTCTTTAAAAAAGGAAACTAATTGTTGGAACCTCATAGAAATACATGTTCAATAAAGCCCTTTGAGAAAGTTGGTTTTAAAATGTGAGAATATTACCCAGAGCATTCGTTAAAGCACCTATATAATAACACAATCGATATGAGAGAGGTTTGATATTAGATTAGGTAGTGAAGTACACTATGAGATAGGGTAATTCTTGCTATAGGCTCTTAATCTAGAGTTATGAGAGATTGTTATTAATGTATCGAGATTAACATGCAATGTTAACTGTGGTAAAACAATACCCTAAGGAATTCACTAAGACTAAGAACAACAACTAATAATTTAGATTTGTTTCTTATTTTATTCAAGTAAACCAATCAATCCAGTTTCATCGACAAAAGTTGATCATATTATAGTTAGTAATAATTTCTGAAGTCACGTTTCCCTACGTTCGACATCTGGGCCACGTTGGCCTATATTACTATGATAGCGTACACTTGCATTTTGAGCATATAGAAAATACCTATCACCCCGCTACACTGGGATGATGTGGGGGAGCGTACACTAATGAAGAATGACGACTTACAGATGATGACAGACAAGATATGCTTGATTAAGAAAATAATGAAGCTTGCTCAGGATCGGCAAAAGATGAATGTTGACAAGAGATCATGCATGACTTTCTTAGTAGGTGATTATGTGCTTCTGAAAATAAAACCTATTTGATCATTTGCTAGATCCAAGGTGAAAGGCAAGTTAAGCCCCAATATGTGGGACCATTTGAAATCTTAGATAAAGTGGGAGAGTGTGCCTATCGTCTAGCTCATCCTCCCTTTTATGACAAGATTCACAATGTCTTCCATGTGTCAGTCTTATAGAAGTATGTGAAAGACTCCTCACACGTTTTATCTATTGAACCTATTAAACTACAGGAAGATCTGTCATATGAAGCGTTACCTATGAAAATCTTGGACTCCCAAGTGAAACAATTGAAGAACAAAGATATTGAAGTGGTGAAAGTCCTCTGGAAGTATCATGGTCTTGAAGAGACCACTTGGAAACTCAGAGAGGAAATGTTATGGGCTCACCCCTCAGTGTTTGCTTGAGATTTCGGGGACAAAATCTTTTTTAAGGGATGACGTGCTGTAACAACCTCGAATCTAGGTATCGATTTCCATTTTCTTTCTCCTAAAAACTTAGATTTATTCCCTTCTTAAATTTATTTGAGTTGTGTCTTCGATCTTGAAAATAATTGAGCATATCATTAGAATATAAGTAACTGGAGGAACTTTGAGAGGTAATTTCACATATTGGTATATCCAGACTTATCTTAGATGTGGGGTCAAGACTAATATAATATCCCATTTTTCCTAGAGAGAGAAATTAGAGGGGAGAAAAGATCTAGGGTCAATATTAATTATAAGGAAAATAAATTACCATTTTATTAGGCTATTCAACACCCATTTATTAGTAATAATGTGTAACGATTTCAAAATGAGTTTTTAGGCCAGAATCGAGCCTTATCTCGGTTTAATAGTCAACCTATGAATTTGGGAGGCCAAAGGAGGAGTTGAGGATAACATGCCACAATAATTCATGACTTCTGAGATGGCTAGGTTGCCCACTGCAATAGATCCATTTAGTTATAGTTCTCTATATTTTTCCGGGTTGACATGAGAACTGTTATTGAGACTATCTTTAGTTATAGTTCTCTATATTTTTCCGGGTTGACATGAGAACTGTGAACCCTTGGAATCGCAAGTTTTCTGTATGGCAGTGAACATAAATAGCTACTTAACCCGGCCGCTGTGGCTCAGTTTCACAGTGTATTTACCAACCTCTTGGGTCATCCGTCCTCTGGCACCTGTTTGGAGAGGGGGGGAGGGGCTTCGGCCCCTGCAGATCCAAAAAAAATAAATCGCTACTTAGCATAGTCATGACTTTGTGAGTGAAGGTTTAATCAGCATTAGATCACAGAATTTATGTGTGAGTATGTGACTTCGAATCAAGAGGCTTTTAAGTGCTTATCACAGGCTTATGAGCCGAATAATGAGCTTTCAAAGGGGGGGTGAACCCTTGGAATCGCAAGTTTTCTGTATGGCAGTGCAGTGAACATAAATAGCTACTTAACCCGGCCGCTGTGGCTCGGTTTCACAGTGTATTTACCAACCTCTTGGGTCATCCGGCCTCTGGCACCTGTTTGGAGAGGGGGGGGCTTCAGCCCCTGCAGATCCAAAAAAAATAAATTGCTACTTAGCATATTCATGACTTTGTGAGTGAAGTAAGGTTTAATCAACATTAGATCACAGAATTTATGTGTGAGTATGTGACTTCGAATCAAGAGGCTTTTAAGTGCTTATCACAGGCTTATGAGCCCAATAACGAGCTTTCAAAGGGACTATTTAATTGGGTTAAACATTGCATGAGGAACAAAATTAACACTATGTACCATTTTATGTTTAGGTGGTGATATTCAAATTGACTCAGACCTAGGTGACATTTTGTTGACTTAAATAGGACTGGAGGTATGTACTCCTCCCTATTTATAATTAGGCATTATATGACTAACTTTTCCCTTAATGAGGCAGTTTTTGAAATACTTTCTCTTATTCCATGTGTTGGACAAATTATATACTCTCAATTGGAGTTATTGTTATTCTCTAAGGTCAATGACCCCACCTGCTATTGCACTTAAATCATGCCACATGTTTGTGAAATGTATATCTTGCCACTCTATTTATGCATGTTAGATAATTCGACTAGTTTAGCTATTGTAGACACTTATGCGTAACCATTAGGGATGATTTTCTATCTAGAGTATGCTTTTCTACCCTTACATATACAGAAGCATGATTTTTCTGCCTAGGGTATGCTTTTCCATCCAGTTTACTTAGGCCAAATGACCCAATGGTGTCATGGCCATACTATAGGTAATTTAGTAAAATATATCAGTATGTGAATATTTATGTGATTGGATGGTTGATAATGTCAAGAGTTATGATTTTAATTGTTTAATTACACTGCCTCATTCTTTTGGAAATTCCTTCTCTTGTTACTTCTAATTGAAACTTACCTAGCTTTAATGCCCCACCCTTTGATGGGAACATATTACATTACTTTTGAAATAAGTAATGCCCTAGTTAATCTTGTAATGTACATACTCATTTTTACTAACTCGTACTTATTTATTTCCCATCCTGGGTTTCTAAAAAAAAAATCCCATCATGGGTGATGTTCCCTACCACCCAGGTGTAGATCATCATGTAGACGCCCCTATTGAGGGATAAGAGCTAGCAGCAGCAGGAGTTGATGATAACATGCCGCAATAATTCATGACTTCTGAGATGGCTAGGTTGCCCACTGCAATAGATCCATTTAGTTATAGTTCTCTATATTTTTCCGGGTTGACATGAGAACTGTTATTGAGACTATCTTTAGTTATAGTTCTCTATATTTTTCCGGGTTGACATGAGAACTGTGAACCCTTGGAATCGCAAGTTTTCTGTATGGCAGTGAACATAAATAGCTACTTAACCCGGCCGCTGTGGCTCAGTTTCACAGTGTATTTACCAACCTCTTGGGTCATCCAGCCTCTGGCACCTGTTTGGAGAGGGGGGGAGGGGCTTCGGCCCCTGCAGATCCAAAAAAAATAAATCACTACTTAGCATATTCATGACTTTGTGAGTGAAGGTTTAATCAGCATTAGATCACAGAATTTATGTGTGAGTATGTGACTTCGAATCAAGAGGCTTTTAAGTGCTTATCACAGGCTTATGAGCCCAATAACGAGCTTTCAAAGGGAGGGGGGCGTTAACCCTTGGAATCGCAAGTTTTCTGTATGGCAGTGCTGTGAACATAAATAGCTACTTAACACGGCCGCTGTGGCTCGGTTTCACAGTGTATTTACCAACCTCTTGGGTCATCCGGCCTCTGGCACCTGTTTGGAGAGGGGGGGGCTTCGGCCCCTGCAGATCCAAAAAAAATAAATCGCTACTTAGCATATTCATGACTTTGTGAGTGAGGTAAGGTTTAATCAGCATCAGATCACATAATTTATGTGTGAGTATGTGACTTCGAATCAAGAGGCCTTTAAGTGCTTATCACAGGCTTATGAGCCCAATAACGAGCTTTCAAAGGGAGTGTTTAATAATGTTAAATATTGCATGAGGAACAAAATTAACACTATGTACCATTTTATGTTTAGGTGGTGATATTCAAATTGACTCAGACCTAGGTGACATTTTGTTGACTTAAATAGGACTGGAGGTATGTACTCCTCCCTATTTATAATTAGGCATTATATGACTAACTTTTCCCATAATGAGGCAATTTTTGAAATACTTTCTCTTATTCCATGTGTTGGACAAATTATACTCTCAATTGGAGTTATTGTTATTCTCTGAGGTCAATGACCCCACCTGCTATTGTGCTTAAATCATGCCACATGTTTGTGAAATGTATATCTTGCCACTCTATTTATGTATGTTAGATAATTCGACTAGTTTAGCTATTGTAGACACTTATGCGTAACCATTAGGGATGATTTTCTATCCAGAGTATGCTTTTCTACCCTTACATATACAGAAGCATGATTTTTCCGCCTAGGGTATGCTTTTCCATCCAGTTTACTTAGGCCAAATGACCCAATGGTGTCATGGCCATACTATAGGTAATTTAGTAAAATATATCAGTATGTGAATATTTATGTGATTGGATGGTGATAATGTCAAGAGTTATGATTTTAATTGTTTAATTATACTGCCTCATTCTTTTGGAAATTCCTTCTCTTGTTACTTCTAATTGAAACTTACCTAGCTTTAATGCCCCACTCTTTGATGGGAACATATTACGTTACTTTTGAAATAAGTAATGCCCTAGTTAATCTTGTAATGTACATACTCAGTTTTACTAACTCGTACTTATTTATTTCCCATCCTGGGTTTCTCAAAAAAAAATCCCATCATGGGTGATGTTCCCTACCACCCAGGTGTAGATCATCATGTAGACGCCCCTATTGAGGGACAAGAGCTAGCAGCAGTAGGAGTTGAGGATAACATGCCACAATAATTCATGACTTCTGAGATGGCTAGGTTGCCCACTGCAATAGATCCATTTAGTTATAGTTCTCTATATTTTTCCGGGTTGACATGAGAACTGTTATTGAGACTATCTTTAAACATGTAATACTTTAGTTACTTCCGTTGCTATACTTTTATCTTCTCTTGATGAACCATCTATTTGAGAAATATTTGGCACCCCAATCATCTATTTGTGATGAATGAAATTAGGGGTTTGACACTCATGCCTCATAGGACTATATTATGTGATATGTTCACTTGCATCTTATATGGGTGACTTACACATCATTTCCACCATTATACTATTCCTTATGCATCTTATGCGTGCATCCATATAGGCTCCACATTATGTTGGTAATGATTCATGTAATCATATTATAGCTTTACAAGAAATGGTTGCTATCAAGAAACACATCAATGCCACCCATAAAATTGGATAAGTTGGAGAAAAATTACAACCTTATTTAGTGGTCAGTGGTACAATGGTTGTACAATCTCTTTATTTTTGATATCCATATTGAATCTAAGGCATGAAATTGTCATTCCCCTAATGTTCAATTTTTGTCCCTTGATCAAAAGAAGAAAATTTGAGGTACACATCTTCTCAATATCAAATATTGACTCACATGAGCACAATCATGTTTTTCATGGTCTAACTCATTATCTACTTGGAATATCACTATAATAGGAGGGAAGAAATTCCACCTACATCAATAACAGTATTACACACGTATCATAAGCCACCCAAGTACTACTTGTATGAAAACCCTTGTTTAAATCACGTTGAGTAGAGTAAAGTATGTTCAACAACATGTGACCTTTGTAGTGACTTTAGGTCTAAGAACCATAGTCATCACTGTTGCATTGAGATATGATTTTGACTTCTATTTATGGCTTCCATGTATCATACTCAAAGTGTGTTTGTCTAGTATACTTGTTCATTAATAAATACCTCTGAGTTTGGATTGGTTCCAAATAGCATGACCAATGTTACATAGTCATCAACCAATACACATACTAGTCATTTTTATTACTTTCATCTCATGTTCTATAATAATATGTATGTAATTAGACAATAAAGTATACTCCTAGCATGCACATGATCTTATGTTCATGTCCTGAAACCAAAATCACATGTCGCTAAGTGATACATCTGTAGAACATTCTTTTTTTTAATCCTTATCTCATACTGGAGTAAGTATCACATAGAGAAATGCCTTTTTTGTTAATCAAATCAAGTATATTCTATCCCACTACAATCATCATACGACTTAATGTTTTACAAAAGTTGTTGTTTAGTAAATAACTACTTAATCAACATATACAATAGATCTGCATGCTAAGAACACATTGTAGATGCTTTATCTTTCACTAGGACTTTGGTCCCACTCTCATTGTTCTCCATCCTTTTTAGGTTATCACCACCTACCCTAGGTGTTGGTCGGTGAGGAATCACCTTCTCAAAGGCAATAATGAGAAAAAGGAAGAGTCTAGTGGGTTTTTTGGTGTCTGTAGTTGTCCTTGTACACTTGGGTCTAGGCAGGGTGTTTTATACATCAATTTATCTAAAATTTAGTTTTTGACTATATTCTGTGTACATGTGTTATGTTGCATAATCAGGTGGTGATTTTTGTCACATATGTGAAATGTTGTATAATACATGAAAATCCAGGAGTATAATGGGCACATTGGTAATCATACTTTTGAATGATGTTTGAAGATTTTATTTGGACTTTTCCTTGACTTCTTGGTTTATGATGTCAAGTAGGACTGATTGTGACACTTTTCTTTTGGGATTTCCAACTTGTGGTAATCCTATGGTTGGGGTGCTACATTGGATCCCTAGAATGCGTTAGATTATAAATTTGTAAAGAATATACAAGAATGACTATGTGATAATACCAAACAATATGTAGTGCATGTCATAGCATAAAATTGATATGTTGGTGTGGAAATGACTTGGAATATCACACATATTGTGTATATTGTAATTGCTTGTAATATATAATTCACATTACTCACATTTAGTATCTAAAGGTCTGTTAAGTGGGCCTCAAGTCCATAAATATGAATGAATTGTTAAACTCATAAAGTGATAACTTGTCAAACATAGCAATGAACTATTAACACTATAAGCCTCATCTAATGTCCATGTTGGGGTGGTATAAGAGACCTACCTTGTACATCATAGAGATCCATGAGAAGGAAGCTAGGTGGATCAGATCATGGGGACTAATATATGGGAACATTAGGGGACCCAAATAGGTGTCACATAATCCCCCATTTTCTTAATAAAAGATGAAAAATTGATTAATGGTCCATATAGATGAGGTAGAACCCCTATCATTTTTTGTAAAAGTGAGAAAGTAAAATATGGGTATGTGAAAAAATGTGAGGACCCAACCTTGTATTGAGGCCTGAGAATAAAGGTAGAAATGTTACATGCTCCTACCTAGCCATGTGACAAACTTGGGATGAGATAGTTGTCTTAGGGTGGTTGGTTAAATAATAAGGCATGGATAGTGAGTCGTGCGTGTGAGTTACGTTTGGAAAAATCTGAGCTAACTAAAATTTGAATTGTTTAAGCAGGTTGGGGTTTAAGAATTTTTTTACCTAGACTCAATTTGACCCAAACCTAAAGAACCCAAAATCATTTTAGGGTTTGATCTGGGTTTGGATTTTATACTTGATTTGACTCAATTGATGCAAACACACAGTTATCAATTTAAAATTAAATAAAAATGCTAAAGTTTAACCTACCCAATGTTTATTTGTGACAATTCTACATAGTTATGGATTGGTTTGTATTTTTATATTAACTCTATACATTTATGCTATTTTTAAATTTTTCTTTTTAACTCTGGTAATAATCATATTTTTCTGTATTTTCTTTTAATCCCATTTTAGGTTTACATCGGTATTCATTGACGATATTTTATGAATTATAAGGATTAGGCAAATGATACCTTTGTCTTGAAAGTCTTTGTTTGTGTACTTACAGGTGAGATCTAGTAGAGATAAATTATTTATGGGTCGGGTTAGGATCAAGTTTTGTGACCTTACAATCCATCTTTTGTATGTTTATGTTCTAGACAAAAGTTTTCACTGAAAATGACCCAAGATAAAACTAGGTCAACCCAAATCTAAGTACAACCTGTATTGTGAGTACTTTCTGACTACTTTGACTTGGTTAGGTACATGCAAAATAGTTTTCAATTATATTTAAAAGATGAAAATCCGATCATCATATATGTTGTTATTTACCCATACACTTGTTGGACCACTTTATAGTTCTATATTTCAATGTCAATACACACACAAATATATATATACTAGTTAACACACACGTGCCCATGCACATGAACAAACAAACAAGTGACTTTTACTTTGATATAGCTTTTGGTTAATTTGTATATGCTATGGATTTATAGCTATTATTAAGAGGGGAATTTTTGTGATAGGAATTAGGAGAGAAAATCAAATTGGTTGAACATGGAAAAAATGATGGAGAATACATGAGGAGTTTTTGAGAATGTGGTGAGAGAGCCTAAGAATGTGTAAGAAAGAATTTAGATTGATTGTGGATAGTACAATGGAAATATATATACTCTTTCTAAAAACAAGAAAACAAGCTTGCTGAAATGTTATAGCAAAGATAATAAACAAAGATAATGGACAATGAAAGTAGTGGCGAGAAGGGATGAACATGTTGTGAAAGATAAAGAGGGAAATGGTTGCATAATGGATGCAGTTGGATGAGAGTGGTCATGGTTATTAGTGAGACATATTTTAAAATTGTGTAGAAGTGGATCAAAGATGACATAAAGATGAAACAATTAAAACCATAAAGGGAGATGGTTACCTAAAATGAGTACATGAGAGAATAAATTCTATAGAAATATTAGGCTATGATCAGTTTGTTGTAGAGAGAGATTGGTAGGGACTTAATCGTTAAGGAGGATAGTGAAAACTAGTTTTAAATAATAGTTCAACATTTTTTGTGTAACACTGACCTATCATTTTGTTCAAAAATTGAAGAAGAAATTATATAAAATAGAAAAAAGAGTAAAAATGTGAGAAGACAGAAAGAGGTATAGGAGATAATCTATTAGGTAGTCAGGATTGAGATTATCATGGGGTTGAGGATAACTTTCTGTTATATTGCAATGGATTTTGATAGTTTGTGTACAATTTAAATGGCTATCCAAGTCCAATAACATCTTTGAAAGAAGAAGAAGAAATTGAGTTCTAACTGTAATGTACCATGGAAAGGAATTTTAAATGTATAAATATTGATTTATAATATGGAGATAGATAGCAAAGAGAGTGGGTAATAGTTTGGAATAACTCTCTAAATTTTAAAAAATGTGGCAAGATTGTGATGGAATAAAGAAACAAACACACTTTTAATAAGTTTTTTACGGTTGTTGTGGTCAAATATAAACAAAAAAACATATTTTAATTTAGCCTTTCCATATTAGTCTGTCTCCAAAATGATTATTCAATACCCAATATTATGGCTTACTTTATCTCAATGACAATAGGAGTGGCAAGCACGATAAGAGAAATGTTCTCTTAGTTGTAAGGAAGTTGGAGAGAAATGAGAAAACTATTTAACAGGATGAGGAGAGATGGAAGAGGAGTGTAAAGAGGGGGTCGAGAGGGGTTGTTGGGATCAGTTGTTTTGAAGAAATAAAAAATATAAACTTAGAGAAAGATAAAAGGTCAGAAAAAAAAACTCAAAGAAAGGGAGAAAGAAAGAGGTTCAAGGAGAAACCAACACTATAAAATTATACTTTATGATTGGTATAAGAGGCCAACATGACATTGCAAATAGTTATTTTAAACATGTACCTCTTTTAGAGTAGTGTGATATAGAGAAAAAATATTAAAAATACACGTATATCCGATACAACATGACTAGAAAAAAATATTTTAGGTTGACATTCATTGAATACCAACTGAATAATCGTTTTACATATTGACATTGCTAGTTCTATTTTCCATCTTTAGGGAGTCAGTCTCATGATATATCCTTGTGTATCCTTGCACTACAACAGTAGTTGTGTTGTCAAAGTCTAGAGACGACATAGTAGATGATCGTGGCTCCTTGGTAGGAGTGTTGCATCGCAAATGAATGAGAGAAACACAAAACCAAATGAGAATTATAAAACATGATGTAGAAGAGAAAAAAATAGGATTGGTAATGAACAATAAACATTGTAGTTCCTAGAGATTATGAAGAGAAGGGAGAAGCGGTCCCAATTAGAAGTGGGTATGGCCTCTAGGTTTACTATTGTTAAGCTTTTCAAAGGAAAGCGAGGGGCTGCTAGAGAAATCAAGCAGGAAAGATAATGATAGATAATAAATAAGCATTTATTATTTGTGGACGTCGTCATTGATTTTTGGACTACCATCTCTGATTTTTGGCAACTAACGCAAGCAGGAGTCCTTCAATTATGAAAAACAGAGAGGTCAAAGAGAGTGAACGATTTTATCAGTATTGAGATAATTAACCACGTCTTCATAGGGGTATGACAATTGTTACATGGATAATTTCAAATGATTTTTTTCTTGTTATAGGTAGTGAAAATGATAGATTTCAACAAAGTAAAATAAAAACCATGAGAATCATGGGAATGTGACTGTGAAGAAAGAGAAATAAATTGAAATTTGAAAAAATAGAGAAACAATTTGAGAAGAGAGAGTTAAAAATGATATAGTGTTTTAAATTTGCTTAATTGTGATTGTTTGGAAGGTTTGAGAAGGGGAAAAATGACATAGCTGTAATTAGTTAGCAAAACTCTAACATGGATTATCACTTCAATTTTGTTATTTGTATGTATTTCTGATAATTCATTTTTGAAAAGTGCATGAATTGGTAAGGAAATGTCGGATTAGGAAAAAGAGAAATATAGCATGAGTTATAGGGAGAGAGTGGGGACTGAAACTCCAAAAATGGGATGATAAAAATTAAATTTATAAAATCCTTTAAAATTTTGAGAACAGAGATTTTCAAAAGGAGTACAGTAATTTGAAACCCATATAATCTAAGTAGAGTGAGATTTCTATGATTAGATGAAAAAACACTTTTTCTATAGTAAGACCATATATAGATTATGGTATTGCTTTTCATTTTCTTGAAAAAGTTCTAAAACTAAAAGAAATCATGCTTCATCTTAGAATCAATATAATTTATGCATAGGTATACTTTCTATTTGACGGCGGGCATAGATATACTTAATAGTCAACAAAAATGACGTATCTTTAATATGAATCACTAAAAATTGTATTTAGATGGAAAGAGGGAGAATGAGAGGAAGTAATAAAGTGTAGGACAATTAATAGCACATAATTGACAACAATTTATTCATTTCTAAAAATGAAACTCTACAAATCAATGTATAAAGCCCCACAAAACGGCCTCTCCCTTGTACCTACAGCGAAGTAACTTCCATAGCCAGACAACTTGATTTATTTATGAACCTAAATAGAACTACAAATTGAAATACTGACCGACCTAGGAAATGGTGTAAATAACGCCTTCTCAATGTGGTGAATATGCATACTGAGACTACCAAGGTAGCAACACATCAACAATGGGACACTTCATTTTTCTTCTTGGCAATCTTCCTCGGCGTGACATTCTGGGCGTTGACTAGGTTCAGGAAGCAGTAGCAGCTGGCTTCTTCCTTTGCTGCCTGGGTAGCGATATTCTAGGTATCTTCAACTGGTGCCCTTGATAATATTGCCGGCTTGGCATCTCTGGACGGTGATGTGATAACGGAGAGCGTGCAACCAGCAAGGTTACATGGACAGCGCTCCGTCACCCCCACTTATAAACTGAAGGCAAACTAACACAAAAGGCAGTAGCCAAGGGTGGTTGTCGATGGTTTATTGGCCTGCTGGTCTGCCTCATGTGCTTCTCATCTATCTTCCCGGAGAGATTGCACCTGCCGCTAGTCCTGCCACCATGCTCAACTATGAAGACTATAGCGCCGGTCACCTCCCCACTGTGCAATTGGGTTGTTGCGCCTGTTGCTCGGACGGTACCAATGCCGACTCAGACCCTGACGCTGTCGCTGCTTGCTCCTTCAACTCCCTGCCGAGACACGCGTTTGTCAGTGCAAATGAGATCCTCCCAGCTCGCAAGTGTTGCTCTTCCCATAGTTGTGGCTATTCCAGTGGTTGCGGCACCCAATCTTTTGGAGAAGAAGAACAAGAAGAATAATGCTTATTTAGCTCCGGAGCCGCTGCTGCTAGACCTGCAGCTCATGCAACTGATGGCTTGGGGTCAGAACTCGGGAGAGGCGCAACAAAGATTATCAGAAAGGTCGTAAGACATTTCCCCTAGCCCTGGCGCTGTGGAGGCGTTAATATACTATGTTGTATGGGATGGTGCTGGTGGTTGTTGGTACAAAAAAAAATAAGGACAAACAGATGGCAGAGGAATAAAGAACATAGACCGTGAAATGATGACCCGAACATTTGTTGTTAGTTCTTAAGAAAAGAAATGCAGGAGTGATAGAACGTGGGGTTGGTATTTATCTATTCATGGTTAGACTGTCCTACTATTTTCGGCTTGTTCACAGCCGTGTTTAGAGGGACGTGAATGGAAGAAGTGAGAGCACGCTCAACACAAGAAACCGACTATAGTAACTAACTAATAGTAAATTGTGAAAGAAAAAACAAAAAAGGTGAGAGAAATATTAATTAAGACATTGGAACCGGAATATTATCTCTTAGTTCACATAATGGGGGAGGTGATTAAAATAATCGTTGTGGTAATTGCGAAAAGGAAACAACAAGATGACGTTTTTGTAGCGAGGAACTCATGAGTCATAATTGTTGGGGACACTTAATGAAAATAAAATCTATTTTACCGTAGAAACGGGACCGAAGGATGACGTTTTGTTGTGAGAACGTTGTTTGAAGAAGTGGTGATTGATGGAAAACGTAGCGAGAAGGTGGAAAGATCAGTGGAGAATGTTGACGGTTGTTGAAAACTAAACAAAAGCGCTGGAGAATGTTGAGGGTTGTTGGAAACTAAAAAGAAGTGATTAGTGGGAGTCAGTCGGGCATTAGTGTTGAGAAAAGACTTCATTGGGAGAGAGAGAGACAGCGCGGATGTGGGTGTTGGAGATCGTGGTTTGGAGAAAGGGGGAAGCATAGAAATAAAAGAAGTGAAAATCATGAAAAAAGTAGAGAATATGGAGAGTTTTAAAACGGAATCGAAGTTAGAAGTTATAAGTGGGAGTCAGTTACGCGTTAGCTTGGGGAGGGATAGGAGAGAGTGAGAAACATTTGAGAGAGGGGAGGGGGGTTGTGGGTGTTGGAGATCGTGGTTTGGGAGAAAGGGAGAAAGGGGAAGCGTATAAATAGAAGAAGGGAAAAATCCTTAAAAAAAGGAGAGAAGAGAGAGGGTTAAGCAGAGTTCACCATTTTAAAAATAGTGCAATCCTATTGGTTAGTGGCATAGTGGTAATTAATAAAAACTATTCACTCTTTTTATAGTAGGATGGATATATATATATATATATATATATATATATATATATATATAGAGAGAGAGAGAGAGAGAGAGAGAGAGAGTTAGGCTGGGATACACTTAAGTGTATTGGGGCTGAGATACAATCAACTTTTAAGTCCTTAGATTTCCCCTGATTTTCATCAGTGGCCGGCAATTATCCCACCCACTAACGCATGTCCCAAGCGCTGGGTCCACCCTCTCCCACTGTCACCCGGCCCTCTCTCTCTCCTTGCTATCTCTCCCTCTCTCTCCCCCGCTCTTCTCTCCCTCCTTCTGCTTTCCTCCACCCTCTCTCTCCCCCGCTCTTCTCTCCCTCCTTCTGATTTCCTCTACCGTCTCTCTCCCCAGCTCTTTGCCTGTCGGCCGATGAGAGAGCTGTTGGTGGCCGAACCAAGCTTGGCGGTCGAATGAGGCTCGGCGGTTGGCCGACGTGAGAACTTCCGACGATCTTCTTGCGGCGATCTTCTTGCGGCTGGCCGGCGTGAAGACCAATATATTGTGAGGTTGTGTTTTCATTAGCAACACCATCTTGAAATAAATGTACTATAACCTCATTTAAATCTGGATTCACCATTGTTGGTGGATTGTCAAGATTCATAACTAAGTTGTCTTCTGGTAGAGTGTCTGTTTTAGCGTGACAGTCATTTGTATTATGGAGTTTAGAATTATGTTCATGTGCATGATTATCATGAGTTATATTGTAAATAAATTGTATAGTTAATGCTCTGCCCTTCTGCCGACGAGAGAGCTGCTGCCCTGTTTGGAGTGTAAGGTTGCTTAGAGAGAGATGTCGACCAACTTGCTTGGAGTCCCTGAATCTCATTGGGGAAGGCGGCATCTCATTGGAGTCCCTGTTAGGTACATAAATCTAATAAGACAGGAATAGATTTCTACATTTTTGCATGACTATTATCAATCTGTAGACTTAAACAATCCACACCATAAGCCAAAATAGTAAAATTTATTCTTTTTTTGCATGATAAGTATGGAGCAAACTTTACTGAATTCCATACTAGGACCGCAACAACTTATAATTATGTATTGGGTTGTTCATGTGGTAATTTAATCTTATTAGGTTTCTCATGATATTCAATTTTTTTTTGAAGATATGGAAGGTTACATTCCACATTGGTCTAATATGGAAGGCACTAGTGCCACACAACAACCCATGTATGGTTAAACTTCCTTTTAACTTATCAATCTACTTTAACTTTGTATTGTTTGATAATATGAAAATAAGGGAATCTTGATTATGTATTTTTTTGTAGATATTGATTTTTCTCATGATGTAGACGGCATGGCAGGAATAGATTGGTTACATGAAGAAGCGACAGTGGATGCAAATGATCAGTTTAGAGAAGAAAATGAGACCCCTACAGAAGATGAAAGGTTTGAAGTACAATATGTTCTGGAGCCTTTCATAGGCTTGCAATTTGATGGCCTTGATAAGGCTGAGGAATTTTATAAACAATATGTGTATCGTATGGGATTTAGCATAAGGAAGGGAAATCATTATGTATCAGCTAAAACCAAAAAAGTGACAACTAGGGTATTCATGTGCTCTAAGGAAGGGTTATATAAACCAAAAAGAAAGGAAGACAATGTTAATAAGGGAACCCCACAAAAGGACATCATTTCTAATCAAACAGGTTGCAAGGCTCAAATGCGAGTCAAGCTAGAAGTGGATACAAAATGGGTGGTTATGAGATTTGAGAAAGAGCACAAACATGATCTCACCAATAGTCCATCTAAAAAGAGGTTTCACTGCTCACACTGTCGCATGTCTTCTGAGGTTATGGATTTGATCCAGGCAATGCATGACCAAAATATTTCTAGTGCACAGATAACATCACTTATTGCAAGCCAACAAGGTGGAATTTGTAATGTCACATTCATAAGAAAAGATCTAAGCAACACACTTGTTTCTTTGAGAAGGAGATACATTGGTGTTGATGTAGCATCCACATTAAAGCATTTTAGAAAGCAACAAGCAATTAACCCTGCATTCTTCTACTCTATACTATTTGATGATGAGGGTTGTGCACACAATATCTTTTGGGTAGATGTGAGATCAAGACTAGCATATCAAACATTTGGGGATGTGATTACATTTGACACAACTTACATGACTAATAGATACAATATGCCATTTGCACCCTTTATAGGGGTGAATCATCATAAGCAATCTACTTTTTTTGGTTGTGCTTTATTAAGAGATGAGACTACTGAGTCATTTGTTTGGATTTTCCAAAAATTTCTAGAAGCAATGTACAAAAAGCACCCAAAGGCAACTTTGACTGATCAAGATCCAACAATGAAAACGGAAATTTGTATTGTGTTTCCCAATGCAGTTCATCGTTGTTCCCAATGGCATGTAATGAGGAAAGCCCGTGAACATCTTGGTGTCATCTATGGGACTGTTGTTGGGTTCATGGAAGAGTTTCAAAGCTGCATCAATCACCCCATCACTATTGATTAATTTGAGCAAATATGGAATAATATGATAACCAATTTCAATTTGAGTGACAACGCACATCTAACCTTTTTGTGGAATATCAGAGAGCAATGGATTCATGTATACTTTAGAGACACATTTTTTTCCAACATGTCGACAACACAACAAAGTGAGAGAATGAATGCAATATTTAAAGATCATGTAAATAATCATTTTCCCTTATTTAAATTTGTCCAAGCATTTGAGAAGGTGGTTGAAAATCGATATGACAAAGAAGATTAAGAAGGCTACATATCTAAGGATGGACAACCAACACTATGGTATTTTGCTCCCTGATGCGATGATTTTGAGTCGCATTTATAGACTTGTTTCACTCGCATTTTATGCATTTATTGGTCATTTTGGTTATTAATATTGCATAATTCACTTACTTTAGTCTATGACCCTTCTCAGTGTCAAATCTCCCTTATTTTAGTATTTTGAGCATAAATGATTACAATAATATGTTTTATTTCGGCTTATGTGGTTTTGTGTTGCAATTTCAGGAAAAACGCATATCTACAACTGTCAATACCATCGACAGATGTCGATACTATCGACACAGCCATAGGTTGCCAGCCGCAAGGAGCAGCACAGAGTCGATACCATCGACATGGAAGTTGATGGTAGCGACATTCCATTAGGTTTCTGGCGAGCAGATAGTCGATACTATCAACCATAAAGTTGATACTATCGACCCCAGAAGATTCAGCGACGGAAAAGGATAAAACCGATGCCTAAGGGTGTCGATACCATCGACTCTCGTCGATGGTATCGAGTCAGCATCAGGCACAATGAAGAAAAGAAAAGAAAACTTGACGATATCGCACAGGGTCGATACCATCGACCCGCGTCAATGGTATCGACACCGTTAGATACAAGTTTGTTTCAGATCGATCTAAATCCGACAGATGTGATATTTTTGCAACCTAATTTGGTGATTATACCTAATGACGGCGGCTAAGGGCTAGGTATCACGTCATTAGCCGCTACACACGTCCTGAGAAGGTGTGGAGAGAAGAAAGGAGCCCAGAAGCACGCCCTGATCGTTTCAAAAGATGAAGAAGACGTTTTCCACAGCCGAAAGGCTACAGATCGCGCATTCAACGCTGAGAAATGCTTGGATCTTCTCTGTTCATGGGTTTCATTACTTATTCACGTTTTACACCATGTTTCCCCTTTTCTCAACCATGTTTTGCTCTGAGATGAACATTGGCACGATTTTTACGTGCGTAGAAACGCAAGTGTACGCGTCAATGTAATATAGGCCTTTGTGATGCCCGAGTCAAACTTAGGGATACATGAATTGTCGGAGACTACTACTAACTACTCGGAATCAGCTAGATCAATTAAAGAGTTGAGAGTTGTTGTTAAAATTAAAATAAAATAAAAATAAAATAAAACAAAGCAATCGATTAAATGTTTGGTTTAATCAATTCAAAACGAGATCTTTAGGATTGTGGTTTCACCGCGGGTTTTCATTGTATTAAATTCTATGTAGTCACTCAATATTTATCTCTCTATCCGAGTAGTGGCCTGAAATTAGAATTGCCCACTGTCGTGGTACAATTCACTACCTATGTCTAGGTCGGTTCCACCGTCGTAGTAACCTATACCCTAAACTAGGTGCATTAAAAACAATCTCTCGGTATCCACCATTAACCTTACACCACCTTGTTCAAGGGATTTGTCAATTAATGTAAATTCCGTCTCTTTTCAACCATTAATTCTTCTTTCAAAGCAATTAAGGGTATTAGATTATTATTATGGTGATCAAGAATAATGATATAATTGAGAAAATGAAGTTATACCACGGATTTAAGAGAAAAATATGAATTACTATGATAAAATAGTCATATAATGAATTCTCGGGCTACTCCCGGTCCTAAAGACAAAGGGGATTAGCCCCGCATGTTCATCTCAAAGCAAAACATGGTAGAGAAAAGGGGAAACATGGAGAAAAACGTGATTGAGTGGTGAAACCCCTGAATGGAGAAGATCCAAGCGATCCTTGGCGTAGAATACACATTCTCCCGCCTTTCGGTGGTGGAAATCATCTTCTTTGGCGTCCAGATCGGCTGGGGTGTGTTTCTGGGCTCCGTTCTTCTCTCCACACCTTCTCGGGATGCGTGCAGCGACTAATGACGTGATGCTCCTCTCTTGGGTGCCGTCATTAGGTATAATTCCTGAGTTAGGTCGCCAATTAATCACAACTGTTGGATTAAGATCAATCTGAAGCAAACTCATATCTAACGGTGTCGATACCATCGACGCGGGTCGATGGTATCGACCTTGCACTGTATCGGCTGATTTTCTTTTCTTTTGTCTTTGTGCCTGATGTCATCTCGATACCATCGATGAGGGTCGATGGTATCGACATTCTTAGGCGTCGCTTTTGTCTTTTTCCATCGCTGAAGCTCCACTAGTCGATGGTAGCGACATATGGGTCGATAGTATCGACTCACTTCTCGCCAGCAACCTGATGGTATCTCGATACCATTGACATCCCTGTCGATAGTATCGAATTTCTTCTGCTCCTTGCAGCTGGCAACCTGTGGTCCGGTCGATGGTATCGACCACTGTCGATGGTATCGACAGTAGCAAATACTTGTTTTTCCTGAAATTAACACACGAAACCACATAAGTCTACACAAAACATATTCTTTTGATAAATAATACTCAAAATGGTGAAATAAGGGAAATTTGACATAGAGAAGTAATGTAGACCAAAGTAGATGAATTATGCAACATTAACCATGAAAATGACTAATAAATGCATAAAACACATATCAAACAAGTCTATAAATGCGACTCAAAATCATCGCATCAAACTCCCCTAAGCTTGAACATTGCTCGCCCTCGAGCAACTAAACCTTAGAATAGAATTGCCAGAGTCAACTAAAGAACAAAGCATCACAACAGACATCCCATATGATCCCCACCGGACATTCACATTCTGGCCCTCACTAACCACAAAATGATAATTAATTACCCTAAAGGCGACAGTAATCATCCATAAAAGATATCTACCTCAAAACTGATGAACACTATCACATAAGGAAGTTAACCTAATAAAACTCGCCGGTCCAAACTCGGTGCATCTTGTGATCTCCTATACTATGTTGCTCGGCCTAACTACCATCTACATGGAAGCAGCTCTCCTGATATTCACAAATGAGGAGAAAATCACAGTGGCCTACCAATTCGAGCAACGGGTGGATGGAATGGGTGGCTAATGGAAGAAATGGAAGCATTATACAGTTTCAACATGCATAAAACAAAAATGCCCTAAATGATGCAAATGCACATGAAAAATGCCCTAATGCCTTAGATTGGGTGGAATGATGCATGCATTAACATCCCGTCTCAAAATGAGATGGAATATCTAACTGATCTACATCATGTACTTACTCATCTTAAACTGTGAATGAGACTATGTTCCTTTCTCCCTCTTATTCTACTTGTTTCTTAGTAACTTTCTTTTTTCTTTCAATTTCATTTTTTTCAGCTTTTTTTTCAAGCCGTTATATCCACAAATGACAATGAATAATTTATTGGGCTTACTTTTTCTGCATAACTCAAATATTTGACTATTTAGAAGGTATGGAACAATTTAATTCACCATCAAAGAAGAAATGAGGTACATGATATACTCTATGCCTAAAAATTATGAATGCAACTAAATGACATGCACCTAAGGGTAATGTGCATGTATAACTATTCTATTTTTTTTCATGCAAAACATATGAAAGTGGTTGCAATGCAAAACCTATCTACATGATATGCAATCAAAAAGGTTAAAACCGTACTTTACTTCCAAATCTTGTGGTGGATTGTGAAAAGCAATGAGGTGGAAAGATCACAAGACTAATTGACTGAACCTTTGAAAAGTATTATGTGTCCCTCCTTACTGACCTATGTAGTAGTTAAGAGGTTTCTCTCTCTTACTTCAAATTATAGTCTCATTATCATTTGGTCAATTTAGGCTCAAACAACCAATTCCGTCCACTTTCATGAATCATTAGGAATGTACAGTTGCGATTTTCTGTTTTAAAGTTGACAAAACCAATCATTTTCTTAAGTTAAGTGCTCAAAGTTGAACAACACTCAAGCTTGCAAACACTTAATAATTTTTTTTTAATTTTCCCTTAATTCTCATATACACGCAACTGAGATGACACAAGACTTAAGACATCCACGATTACACTAGATAGAATGTGGATCCTATAAACAAACTAAGATTGCAAGAAATAAATGACAAGAACAAAAGCAATAAAACTAAAAATAGAGAAAATAAAAGATAGAGTTGTTCCAACTCCCCCCCAAGCTTGAATTCAACTATGGCCTCATAGTTAAAAACAATCTTAAAGATTGGAACAGAGATACTAATTTACTCTTCAGGAGGAGGTGGGTACTGTGGAGCTGTGGGGTCCCAAGATGGGTACTCCCCCTGAAAACTCAGATCAAACTGGGCCCTAGGTGGAGGTTGTGGATAGCCTCCAAAGTAGTTCTGGCTCCAGTAGTGATCATAAAAGGGCTATTGCTGCATCTCCATCCTATGCAACCTGTCATGAATCTGTTGTTGGTTGTCGAGGAGGAGATGCTCGTTCTCGAAGATTGCCCTTTGATTGTCCAGTAGCCAGTTTGTAGTCCCTTGAACACCGGTGTACATCATCGTGTGATGTTGCTGCGTCTGATGTATCTCATGCAGCATAGCATACATGCCCTGCATCAAGTAGACATCCTCGCTTGGCTGCGAGGGCGATGATGGTGGCAGAGGCTGCGAAGATGAAGATGCACTCGGATGCATGCGAGGATGCTTCCGTGGTGCCACTCATGCCCGAAGAGGAGTGTAGGTCTCCTCTTCCTCTTCAGCCTCGTCGTCATTGTTGTCGTCGTTGTTGCCGCCGTCTTCATCGGAGTCAGCAATGGCTATGATAGGCCATCAGAAATGTTGTGCCCCTTCAATGTTGAAGACAGGATCGGGAAGCAAGCATTCTTGGTATGCATGGTTGACGTGGCAGTGTGCATACGTCAAGCCATCTCGAAGAAGGATGAGGTTGGAGCGGTGCAGATGCTGCACATTGACCTTGCTTCGGCTAGAGAGTGGGGTCAAAGTAGAGAAATTCAGGCCGAGGTAGTGCGCCAGCGGAGTAATAAGTCCTCCAAAGTGAATTGGAGCCCTCTGTGTGCTCCGCTTGACTACCAAGACCCGTTGTAGAAAGAAGGCTCCCCAGTTGCATTCTTGGAGCTTCAGGAGTTTATACAGGAATAATAGATCCGACTCCTGGAATTTTCTAAGGGATATATCACCCCTAGCAAATAAGGTAGAACTCAGCATCCGGTGGAGTATCTGTACGAATGGATGCTCGAAGTCGACTACCGCAACATTGTGGTAGCTCACTGACTTGCCCGGCGGCACCGTCACAAGCTCGGCAAAGATTGCATCGTAGTCAGTGCGGTTGTCCGGCCACCGGTAGTCATGTTGCGAGTGATTCCAGTTGTAAATCATGTTGAACTATCGGAGTGTAAGGGTGTAGTCGATGTTGTACAATCGGAAAGACACCCAGCCCTTGATCCACTCACGATCGGTGGCTATGACATCATTGGGTATGACGCAGACGTCCAGCGACGCCATAAACTCAGCCACCAGTTCCTTGTACGTAGGCCACTCATCGAAGAACGGTTGGCCATCAGCGTGAAACTCTAGCTCGTGAGGCCTTCTTCCCGTGTGTCGGGCCTGTCCCTTCAGAATGTAGTTGAGGTTGGCTTCGAACCCCAAGTTGCGGATTGTTTCCCGTTCAACATAACGGGTTTGCTCGATCTTTCTCTTCAAGATCTCCTCGTAGATCTTCTTGACCTCCGCAGATGGATGAATAAGCCGCGGGCATGAAATAGAAGCTGTACGTGGTGGCACGAACTCCGGGATGTCCATCGGGTTCACACGTGAAGACGATGCACCAACGACATGCACCATGATCGCGACAGAAAAAGGAATAGAGAGAGAGAGCTCGGTGAAGATCGGAGAAAGAAATCTCCGCTCGATGAAGAACGTGCTCGGTATTGCTTGTCGTCAGGCTCGGATCGCTCTGGAATATGCTCGGCATAGGTGGAGGAGGATTGCTCTAGAATTGTGACGTCATATGATGACAATCCTTCTCATATATAGCGGTGGCCGGCGCTGCTGTATGCCCGTCGATACCATCGACGAGGGTCGATGGTATCGACACGGATAGCACAATCCGTACTGCCGCGAGTATCGACGGTCGTCGATGGCTGGATCTGTGGGGTCCGGATTGCTGACGTGTCGATACTATCGACGCGAGTCGATGGTATCGACCCATCCCCCAGATTGACTTCCTGGTTGCTGCAATCGCCGTAGATCTTTCCTCATGGATTGTTGATGTGGCGCGTCGATACTATCGACGCGAGTCGATAGTATCGACTCTCTGATTAGGGCAAACCCTCACGAGGCCCGGCCGGCGCCTTCTGTGTGTGAATGTGTCGATACCATCGACAGGCCCGTTGATGGTATCGACTTTACTGAGACGATTTCTTCTGAATATCTCCAGAGATCTTGATGGTATCGACTGGCATGTCGATACTATCGACCTTGACTTGGTGATCAACCTGTTGGTGTTTCGATACTATCGACGAGGCCGTCGATAGTATCGACGCAGTATGATTTCTGCAGTCGCCAACCTGTACCATGGTCGATACCATCGATACAAGGGTCGATGGTATCGACTCTGCCTCAGTCCTGCACATGTAGCAAACGATCACGATATCTTTTTTACACTAAAAAGTAAGATAAAACAAATCAAACTACGAATGTAAAAGAAACTAAACTAAAGTACCGATGGCTGGGTTGCCTCCCAACAAGTGCCCTTATTTAACGTCTTAGGCTAGACGACATTTAGCTTCTCATGCACTTGGAACTTTGGAGAGTGTGCCCAAGGGATCGTGCGGCAGTTTGAACTCAACTCGATCTTGGCCAATCCCCAACGTCAGAGTACCTCTCCCAATTGCAGTGACTACATCGGCCGTTGCTTGAAACGGCCTACCCAATAATATCTCACAACTTTTAAGCTGTGGCATGTCCATGATGACGAAGTCCACCGGAAAGATGAACCTGTCCACCTTGACGAGTACATCCTTGCACACTCCGTATGGCTTTACAATGGACCCATCCGCCAACTCAATAGTTTTCGCTGATTTCTTCATTTCCTTCAACCCAAGCTTTTGAAATGTGGACAGTGGCATAAGATTAATGCTAGCACCCGAATCACACTGTGCTCATAGAAAATGTTGATCATCTATAGAACATGGAATATATAAGCTTCTTGGGTCTTTCCTCTTCGGTGGTAAATTCCCATGAATAATCGAGCTCACCATTTCATTCACTCGGCAAATATTTGTGTCGTTAATCCGCCTCTTCTTGTTGATAATTTCTTTGATAAACCTCCCATAGGCGGGAATCTTCTCTATCATCTCCACTAACAGAATATTGACATGGAGTTTTCTAAACATCTCCAAGAACTTCCTGTAGTGTCGATGCTCTTTCTTCGGCCTCGGGCTGTCCGAACTAGACACAACTGCCTCATTTAGACGCTTATGAGGTGGCACATATGAGCTTTTCGGGGCAAGATCCCCTAAGCTTGTTTCAATAACTCCCTCTGACGTAGACTTTTGTGGATCATCTTTAACAAGTGTGCTTTGCAGTGGAGCCTCTCTCGTAGTGGATGTATCATCACCTTGACAAATGGCCTTCACCTGCTCTTCTTGCCTAGGTGAGGGCGCGACCATCATGGGCTCTTGGCGGGATTTTCTGAATAGAGTGTATCCACCTGGTAGTCCATAATGACTGTGAGGATACGGTAATTCCGGTATAGCCTTCGTATCAAACATCATTTTGTTTTTTTCCTAAGCCTCTACCAATGGGGGTGCTGCCTCATTAATCATAGACATATATTTTACTTGATGATGTGCTTGAACAACATCTACATTCCCAACCTGTCTCTGCTGATTGGCATGCTTTATGGCCGCCACTTCATTTGAAATTTGAGTCATAGTTGTCTCCAGAGCCCTCATTTGTGCTCCATGACTTTGTAGTGTTTGCCCAAACTTGGTCAAAATATCACCCTGGGACTGCATTTTCTTACTGAACATGCTCATCATCTCCTGATTTTGTTGCACCATTTGACTAAGTAACTCGGTGCTTTTATCTTTGGCTCTTGGTTGTGGCTTTGCATCAGGATCTTGTAGGAAGTTGTTTGGATCCTTCCATGAGAACTTCTTGTCTTTCCTCCATGAATAATCATTATTTCTGTATCCCTGCTGTTGCATAAATTTGACCTGGGCTTCCTCATCAGATGATGCATCTTCTTTGGCAAGCAATTTCTTGGCTAGAAGGTCTAGCTTGTCATTCAGCTCCTTGATGCCCCTGGACTCACCTGCAACTTTGACTTGTTATGGTGCATCCCTATTGCCCCAAGACTGTTTCTTTGCCATGTTTTTCAGTATCTCCCAGCACCTTGTATCTGTGTTGTTTAAGAAAAACCCTAAACCTGCTGAATCAAGGTTACTTCTATCATGCTCGGAAAGAGAAAAATAGAAGATTTTAACCTATTTTTCCTTATCCAGACCATGGTGTGGGCACCTCCTTAACATAATCTGAAAGCGTTCCCACATCTCCGAGTAGGTCTCTCCTGCCTTCTGAGTGAAATTGTGAATTTTTCTGATCAGATCGTTGGTCTTCTCGGGCGGGAAGAACCTTTCAAAGAAAACCTCCACCATGTGGTCCCATGATTCCACATATTCATCATCCAGGTTGTGCAACCACTCTCGTGCATTTCCCACTAGAGAACTCAAGAAGAGCTTCAAATAGAGAGCATCCTGTGGAAATCTGTCTATTTTTATCATGTCACAATTCTCCACAAATTGGCTTATATGTGTGACTGGGTCTTCGTTCTTGAGCCCATGGAAAGCGTTTGACTTGACCAAATTAATCAATGCAGGATCAATCTTGTATGTCAGAATATTGATCTCCTACTTCTTGATCGGCCCCTTTGAAGAAGATGAAGAAGAAACCTTAATATTCTCCCATATTGTTTGTTCCTATGCCATTTCTTCTTGTTCGAATTCTGAATCTGTTTCTTCTAGATGGTCTTGATTATAATCCTCCTCGATTTTCGGTCCCAGCAATGGAACCTCTGCTGCCTGTTGCGTGTAGTTGGTACTACGTGTCTGCACCATACACAGTACTTGCAGAAGTGAAAATTTAAGGTCAGTACCGTGCTTGATGATTACAAAATTTATAGAATATACTATGAATTTTTAAAATGGTAAAAAAAATAAAAATGTGGCCTAGAGTGGCCTCTTGCAGCACTCGTAGTGCCGAAAACTTGCCGTATTCTCCGGCAACGGTGCCAAAAACTTGGCACAATTTTTACATGCGTAGAAACGCAAGTGTATGCGTCAATGTAATATAGGCCTTTGTGAGGCCCGAGTCGAACTCAGGGATACGTGAATTGTCAGAGAGTACTACTAACTACTCGCAATCAGCTAGACCGATTAAAGAGTTGAGAGTTGTTGTTAAAATTAAAACAAAATAAAAACAAAACAAAACAAAGTAATCGATTAAATGTTTGGTTTAATCAATTCAAAATGAGATCTTTAGGATTGTGGTTTCACCGCGGGTTTTCATTGTATTAAATTCTATGTAGTCACTCAATATTTATCTCTCTATCCGGGTAGTGGCCTGAAATTAGAATTGCCCATTGTCGTGGTACAATTCACTACCTATGTCTAGGTCAGTTCCACCATCGTAGTAACCTATACCCTAAACTAGGTGCATTAAAAACGATCTCTCAATATCCACCATTAACCTTACACCACCTTGTTCAAGGGATTTGTCAATTAATGTAAATTTCGTCTCTTTTCAACCATTAATTCTTCTTTCAAAGCAATTAAGGGCATTATATTATTATTATGGTGATCAAGCATAACAATATAATTGAGAAAATGAAGTTATACCACGGATTTAAGAGATAAAATATGAATTACTATGATAAAATAGTCATATAATGAATTCCCGGGCTACTCCCGGTCCTAAAGACAAAGGGGATTAGCCCCGCATGTTCATCTCAAAGCAAAACATGGTAGAGAAAAGGGGAAACATGGAGAAAAATGTGATTGAGTGGTGAAACCCCTGAATGGAGAAGATCCAAGCGATCCTTGGCGTAGAATACGCGTTCTCCCGCCTTTCGGTGGTGGAAATCGTCTCCTTCGGCATCCGGATCGGCTAGGGTGTGCTTCTGGGCTCCGTTCTTCTCTCCACACCTTCTCGGGATGTGTGCAGTGACTAATGACGTGATGCTCCTCTCTTGGGCGCCGTCATTAGGTATAATTCCCGAGTTAGGTCGCCAATTAATAACAACCATCGGATTAAGATCAATCTGAAGCAAACTCATATCTGACGGTGTCGATACCATCGACGCGGGTTGATGGTATCGACCTTGCGCTGTATCGGCTGATTTTCTTTTCTTTTGTCTTTGCGCCTGATATCATCTTGATAGAATCGAAGAGGGTCGATGGTATCGACATTCTTAGGCATCGCTATTGTCTTTTTCCGTCGCTGAAGCTCCACTAGTCGATGGTAGCGACATATGGGTCGATAGTATCGACTCACTTCTCGCCAGCAACCTGATGGTATCTCGATACCATCGACATCCCTGTCGATAGTATCGACTTTCTTCTGCTCCTTGCGGCTGGCAACCTGTGGTCCGGTCGATGGTATCGACCACTGTCGATGGTATCGATAGTAGCAGATACTTGTTTTTCCTGAAATTAACACACGAAACTACATAAGTCTACACAAAACGTATTCTTTTGATAAATAATACTCAAAATGCTGAAATAAGGGAAATTTGACATAGAGAAGTAGTGTAGACCAAAGTAGATGAATTATGCAACATTAACCATGAAATTGACTAATAAATGCATAAAACACATATCAATCAAGTCTATAAATGCGACTCAAAATCATCGTATCAAACATGTGGGGCTAATCCCCTTTATCTTTAGGACCGGGAGTAGCCTGGGGAAACATTGTATGATATTTTTATCATAGTAATTCATCATTTATCTCTTAAATCTGTGGTATGATTTCATTTTCTCAAATATATTATTATGCTTGATCACTATAATGATAATCTAGTGCCTTTAATTACTTTGAAAGAAGAATTAACGGTTGAAAAGAGATGAAATTCACATTAATTAACAAATCCCTTGAACAAGGTGATGTAAGATTAATGGTGGAAACCCAGAGGTCGATGCTAATGCACCTAGTTTAGGGTATAGGTTACTACGACGGTGGAACCAACCTAGAAATAGGTAGTGAATTGTACCATTACAGTGGGCAATTCTGACTACAGGCCACTACTCGGATTGAGAGATGAACCTAAACTATTATATGGAAATTCATACAATGAAAACCCGTGGTGAAACCGCAATCCTAAAGGTCTCCACTTGAATTGATTAAACTAAACCCTTAATCGATTGCTTTGTTTTATTTTATTTTCTTTTATTTTACACAACTCTCAAACTCTTTTAATCGGTTTAGCTGATCATGACCAGTTAGTAGTAGTCTACCGATAATTCAGTGTCCCTGAGTTTGACCCGGGCCTCACAAAGGCCTATACTACATTGACGCCTGCACTTGCATTATACGCACGATAAAATCGTGTCAAGTTTTTGGCACCGTTGCCGGGGACACGACAATTCTCGGCACTACGAGTGTTGCGAGCGGCCATTCTAGGCCACCTTTGATTTTTATTATTTTTTAATCATTTCTAAAATTCATAGTCTATTGTTCACATTTTGTAATCGTCTAGCACGATACTGAATGGAAATTATCATTTTGCAGGTATTGTGCATGGTGAGGACGCGTAGCAGTGACTACACGCAACAAGCACCAGAGGTTCCACTGCCACGACCAGACGACGAGGAGGATTACAATCAACACCATTAAGAAGAAATAGATTCCGACTCAGAACCAGAAGTCATGGCAGAAGAGCAGACGATATGGGAGAAGATAAAGCCTTCTTCCTCATCCGCTTCAAAAGGGCCAATATAGAAGCAGGCAGTCAATATTCCGACTTATAAGATTGACCCAGCACCCGATAAATTTGGTTAAATCGAATGCATTTCACGAGCTTAAAAACGAAGATCCAGTGACTCACATAAGTCAATTTGTGGAGAACTGTGATATGATCAAAATAGACAGGTTCCCGCAGGAGACACTTTACCTAAAGCTGTTTCCGAGCTCTCTAGCGGGAAATGCATGAGAATGGTTGCATAATCTTGATGATGAATATGTGGAATCATGGAACCACATGGTTGAAGTGTTCTTTGAAAGATTCTTTCCACCCGAGAAGAAAAATGATCTGATCAGAAAAATTCATAATTTCAGTCAGAAAGCGGGAGAAACATATTCTGAAACCTGGGAGCGATTTCAAATAATGCTGAGGAGATGCCCACACCATGGTTTGGATAAGGAAAAATAGGTTAAAATCTTCTATTTTTCTCTTTTCGATCATGATAGAAGTAACCTAGATTCAGCAGGTTCAGGGTTTTTCTTGAACAACACAGGCACAAGGTGTTGGGAGTACTTAAAAACATGGCCAAAAAGCAGTCTTGGGGTGAAAGAGATGCACCGGAACAAGTTAAAGTTGCAGGGGATGCCAAAGCCATCAAAGAATTGAATGAAAAATTGGATCTCATAGCCAAGAAGCTTGTGGAGAAAGAGGAAGAATCTGATGAGGAGGCCCAATTCAAGTTTATGCAACAACATGGCTATAGAAATAATGATTATGCTTGGAGAAAGGATAGGAAATTCTCATGGAAGCATCCAAACAACTTCCTCCAAGATCCAGATGCGAAGCCGGAACCAAGGGCAGAGGACAAAAGCACGGAGTTTCTTAGTCAAGTGGTGCAACAAAATCAAGAGATGATGAGTATGTTTAGCAGGCAGCTGCAGTCCCAGAGTGATATTTTGACTAAGTTTGGACAAACACTGTAAAGTCATGGAGCACAAATGAGGGCACTAGAGACGACTGTGATCCAAATTTCCAATGAAGTGGCGGCCATGAAGCATGCCAATCAATAGAGACAGAAAGGGAATGTAGAAGTTGTTCAAGCACATCATCAAGTGAAATATATATCTGTGATTACTGAGGCAGAACCCCCGGTGGTAGAGGTCCAGGACAAAAGCAAAATGATTTTTGATACAGAGGCTACACCGAAGATACCATATCCTCGCAGTCATTATGGACTACCGGGCGGATGTTGTCCATTCAGAAAAATCCGCTAAGAGCACATCGTGGCCGCGCCCGCACCTAGGCAAGAGGAGCAGGTGAAGGCCATGTGTCATGGTGAAGCTACAGTCACTGAGAGAGGGGAGAAGCCACAAGTCATGCCATCCACGGATGATGTGTCAAATCCTATCCTAGAAGGTGGCGTTGAAGCAAGCTTAGGGGAGGAGACACCTAAAGTTCCATATGTGCCACCACACAAGCGAGCGAAGGACCCAAACGTGCCTTTCTCGGATAGTATGAGGCCGAAGAAAGAGCATATGCACTGCAAGAAGTTCTTGGAGATGTTTCGGAAGCTCCACATTAACATTCCACTAGTGGAGGTGATAGATAAAATTCCTTCATATGGAAGATTCATGAAAGACATCATCAACAAGAAACAACGGATCAAAGATACATATGTTGTGTGTGTTGATGAAAAAGTGAGTTCTATAATCCAAGGACAGCTACCAAGGAAGAGGAAAGATCCATGATGTTTCTACATCCCATGTTCCATAGGCGGCCGACATTTTCCACAAGCATAGTGTGACTCAGAGGCCATAGTCGAATTCAAGCTTAGGGGGGGAGTTGGAACAACTCTATCCTTTAGTTTTCTCAGTTTTTAGTTTTTATTGTTTTGTCTTTTGTCATTTGCTTTTATTAGTTTTTTGTTTGTTAGTAGGATCCACACTCTATCTAGTGTACTTGTGGATGTCTTAAGTCATGTGTCATCTCACTACTTGTACATGGGAATCAAGGGAAAATTTAAAAATTTTAGTGTTCTGCAAGCTTGTGTTGTTCAACTTTGAGCACATAACTTAAGGAAATGATTGGGTTTGTCAACTCTAAAATAGGAAATCACAACTGTACATTCCCATGATTCATGAAAAGTGGACAGAATTGGTTGTTTGAGCCTAAACTGACCAAATGATAATGATACATTAATTTGAAATAAGAGAGAGAAACCTCTTAATTACTACACAGGTCAGTAAGGAGGGACACATAATAATTTTCAAAGGTTCAGTCAATTAGTCTTGTGATCTATTCACTCCATTGTTTTCATACTCCACCATAAGAATTAGAAGTACATTACAGTTTTAATTTCTTTGATTGCATTCCATGTAGATAGGTCTTGCATTGCAGCTATTTTCACATATTTTGCATGAAATGAAAAAAAATATAGATCAGTTATACATGCACATTATCCTTAGGTGTGTGTCATTTAGTTGCATAATATCATTTTGTAGTTGCACTCACATTTTTGTGCATATAGTACATCATGCATCTTATTTCTTGTGAAACATTAAGGGTGATGAACTTGTTCCATACCTTATGAATGCTTCAAGTATATAGTTATGCAACAAGAAGTGAGCCCGACAAATAATTCTTTGTCACTTATGGATATAAGGGTCTTAAAAAAATTGGGAAATTGAAAAAAAGGGGAAAAGAAAGAATTGAGAAGTAAATAGGAATGAGAGGGAGAAAGGGACATGTTCTCACTATATATTAAGAAGGATAAGTACATGATGTAGTTCTCTTAGATATTCCATCTCACCTGGAGATGGAATGATAGTGCATGCATCATTCCACCCAAATGTAGGCATTAGGGCATTTACACTTACATATGCATCATTTAGGTCATTTTTGCTTTGTGCATGTTAAAATCGTATAATACTTCCATTTCTTCCACCATTCCATCCACCCATTTCTCGAATTGGTAGGCCACGGTGGTTTTTCTCCTCACTCATTAATACCAGGAGAACTGCTTCCATGTAGATGGTAGTTAGGGCGAGCAACGTAGAATAGAAGATCACAAGACGCACCGAGTCTGGACCGGATAATTTTATTATGTTGACTGACTTACGTGATAGTGTTCATTACTTTTGAGGTAGATATCTTTTATGGATGATTATTGCCGCCTTTAGGGTAATTATCATTCTGTGGTCAGTGAGGGCCGGTATGTGAATGTCCGGCGGGGATTATGTGGTGATGTTTGTTGTGACGATCTGTTCTTTAGTTGTACCTCGCAATTTTATTCTAAAGTTTAGTTGCTCGAGGACGAGCAATGTTCAAGCTTAGGGGAGTTTGATGCGATGATTTTGAGTCGCATTTATAGACTTATTTCACTCGCGTTTTATGCGTTTATGGGTCATTTTGGTGGTTAATATTGCATAATTCACTTACTTTAGTCTATGACCCTTCTCAGTGTCAAATATCCCTTATTTTAGTATTTTGAGTATAAATGATTACAATAATATGTTTTATTTCGGCTTATGTGGTTTTGTGTTGCAGTTTCAGGAAAAATGCATATCTGTAGCTGTCGATACCATCGACATATGTCGATACTATCGACACAGCCACAGGTTTCCAGCCGCAAGGTGCAACACAGAGTCGATACCATCGACATGGAAGTCGATGGTAGTGACATTCCATCAGGTTGTTGGCGAGCAGATAGTCGATACCATCGACCATAAAGTCTATACTATCGACCCCAGAAGATTCAGCGACGGAAAAGGATAAAATCGATGCCTAAGGGTGTCAATACCATCGACTCTCGTCGATGGTATCGAGTCAACATCAGGCGCAACGAAGAAAAGAAAAGAAAACTTGCCGATATCGCACAGGGTCGATACCATCGACCCGACACTGTTAGATACAAGTTTGTTTCAGATCGATCTAAATCTGACGGCTGTGATATTTTTGCAACCTAATTCGGTGATTATACCTAATGACGGCGGCCAAGAGCCAAGTATCATGTCATTAGCTGCTGCACACGTCCAGAGAAGGTGTGGAGAGAAGAACGGAGCCCAGAAGCATGCCCCGATCATTTCGGAAGCCGAAGAAGACGTTTTCCACCACCGAAAGGCTGCAGATCGCACATTCTACGCCGAGGAACGCTCGGATCTTCTCCTTTCAGGGGTTTCATTACTTATTCATGTTTTACTCCATGTTTCCCCTTTTCTCAACCATGTTTTGCTCTGAGATGAACATGCGGGGCTAATCCCCTTTATCTTTAGGACCAGGAGTGGCCTGGGGAAACATTGTATGACATTTTTATCATAGTAATTCATCATTTATCTCTTAAATCTTTGGTATGATTTCGTTTTCTCAATTATATTGTTATGCTTGATCACCATAATGATAATCTAGTGCCTTTAATTACTTTGAAAGAAGAATTAACGGTTGAAAAGAGACGAAATTCACATTAATTAACAAATCCCTTGAACAAGGTGATGTAAGATTAATGGTGGAAACCCAGAGGTCGATGCTAATGCACCTAGTTTAGGGTATAGGTTACTACGACGGTGGAACCGACCTTGACATAGGTAGTGAATTGTACCACGACAATGGGCAATTCTGACTACATGCCACTACCCAGATTGAGAGATGAACCTGAACTATTATATGGAAATTCATACAATGAAAACCCGTGGTGAAACCGCAATCCTAAAGGTATCCACTTGAATTGATTAAACTAAACCCTTAATCGATTGCTTTGTTTTATTTTATTTTCTTTTATTTTACAACAACTCTCAAACTCTTTTAATCGGTTTAGCTGATGGCGACCAGTTAGTAGTAGTCTACCGATAATTCAGTGTCCCTGAGTTTGACTCGGGCCTCTCAAAGGCCTATACTACATTGACTCGTGCACTTGCATTATACGCACAGTAAAATCATGTCACTCCCATTGAGAAACATGCAAGGGATATCTACACTAGATCAGTTTTTAAGAATTTCAAAGAGCGGGAGAGAGAGAGAGGTTGTCTACATCCGGGGGTTGCCATCTTGCGATATGAATGTGTTTGAGTTTAGTCTGTGGATCTCAGATGTTATGGATCTCGAGTTCTCTGTGGAAGGCTGGATCTTCAATCTTAATGAAAGGCTTTTTTGAGATAAAAAAGTTCAGGTAAGAGGAGATGTGATTCCAATGCAGGGGCCATGGTAACACCCTGCCATCCATCTTAGCAGTGCACCAGATGCACCATATAGTCCACACTATATGGGCACATAACTCACCTGCGATCCACTTTCTCAGAGAGGTTGAAACATGTGAATTGCCACATATCATCATAATTTGTTTGAGTGATCCAGGCATCACGTAGCTGGTAATGGCACTGTATTTGTCCTAGAAGTGATGAGAAAGCTCACTATCAAGAAAAAGATTGTGCATGGACTCGTAAGAGGGTATGTCACAGCAGGAGCATCGTGAGACCACTAGAATCTGACATCTGCGGATGTTATCATCGGTTGGTAGAGCTTGATGTGCAATCTTCCAAAGAATGGCACTAGCCCTGGGGTTTCCCATCTTCCAAAGTTTTTCCAACCATGGTTTGTTGCTCGCTATATGAGGGTATAGGATTGCATTCTTTGCCGACTTAATGGAGAAGTATCCATCCTACGCAGGACTCCAAATCATCTTGTCTGCGTCACCTATGATAGTGGTATGAGATGCTGTGATGAGTTGGACCCCATCCTGGTGGAGTATTTGTGACAACGCATCCCAATCTTGGCCTAAATTTTTGGTCCAAAAATCCTTGACCTTGAAGTCATGATTTCTATCGTAGCTATGATAGAAAATTCTGCCAGGAGCGAAATGCACCATCTGGAATTCCAAAAGGAGATATCTCCAGTACCAATTATCCATCTGCAGTGTCGTAAGAATAGCGGGAATGTGCACCACACTTTCTTCCAAAACGGAAATGCAGAGGCCCTGAGTTTCAGGTATGGTGGATAGAAGCCTGATCTGTGACAGTTAGCGCTGGCATATTTATCTCTGCAAAAGATTGCCCAAGTGGAGGTTCTATCTATGATTTCCCAACAAGCTTTGTACACATATGATCTTGTTGTGCATCTAATGGAATCTACGCCGAGACCTCCATGGGAAGATGGGGAGGCTACGTCCTTCCATGAGACCCACGCCTTGCGGCGAGCGTTTGTTCGATCAGCCTAGAGAAAATGCGACATTAAGGCCTCAATACGATCACATATACCAGCTGGAATGCCTACCGCTGTGGTTGTTTATAAGGTGATAGATGATAGAACATGCTTGGTCAGAAGTCTGCACCCAGCAAAAGAAAGAAGTCTTTCTTTCCATCCAGTGATCTTGTAGTTCATCTTCTCAACTAGTTACTCGAAGGTTGCTAATCTGGCTCTTCCATACACGATGTGAATGCTAAGTATGTAATACCCCCTTCTGCGGCTCGAACGTCGAGGGAATTAGCAATGTCCTCCATTACAACTTGGGAAATACCTGCTATAAGGCAGCAAGATTTTGATCTATTCACTGATTGTCCTGTTGCAGTCTCATAATCACAGATGATGGACTTGACGCAAGTGATGGAAGCGGGGTTGGTGTTGAAGAAGACGATCACATCATCTGCATATAATAAGATGGGTGGAGCCTCACCATGCCCTCTGGTACGGAACCTACCGATATCTCCCATACTGACTGCTCGGTGCATCTTCTTGGCCAGAATTTCTTTGAAGATGATGAAAAGAAAAGGAGAAAGAGGGTTACCCTACTTAAGCCCTTTGTGCATCTGAATGAAACCTGTCATATGTTCTCCTAGAGTGACGATTGCCCATGTGCCAATGAAGGATTTGAGGCAAAGGTTGATCGTTTCTAGAAATAAGCCAAACTTATCCAAGATCTTCCTCAAGACCTCCCAATCAATGCGATTGTAGGCTTTCTGCATGTCATATTTAAGCACAACATTGTGAAATTGTCCCCCTCTCTTGAGGTAATGCACTAATTCCTTGGTGAGCCTGACGTGATGCACAATGTCCCTTCCAGGGACATAGGCGCCTTGCGTATTAGAAACTAACTTGGAAATCAAGGATCTCAACCTTCTACTGATGACACTGGCAAGAATTCTCAAAGTCATGTTCTCGATGGAAATTAGTCTGAAGCCAGTCACTAAACTGATCGGCTGATCAACTTTGGGCAATAAGACAATGTGGAAACTCATCAAACTCTTGTGGGATGGTTGGTTGTTGAAGAAGGCTCTAGCAACCTCCATGAAGTCGACTTTCACAAAGTCCCATGCTGCAAGAAAGAACTTGATAGTAAATCCGTCAGGTCCTGGCATAGATGACGAGTTCATTTCCTTAATGGTTGACACAATCTCTTATTCAGAGGGAGTAGAGGACAACATGATGTTATCCTCCAAATCAACTGTAGTGGGAATTTCATCCAGGAACTCAAGCAGTTGGTTGTCTTCGGTACCTCCCAGTGGTGAGAAGAGGTGCTCAAAATAATTGGCAGTAGCTTGCGCCATCATAAGGGGATCTTTGGTCATCGTGTTGTCTAGGAGCAAGATCATCGGGGGTATCCTTCTTCTTCTCTTGACCTTTACCACAACATGATAAAATGCTATGTTTCTATCTCCACCGTCTAGCCACGAAATATTAGATTTCTCTTTCCATAAGGCCTCCTCCTAGTCAAGAATCTCTTGCAGCTCACGCTCGGCTTGGAGAAGCATCGCCTCATTCTGCGGTGAAGGTTTTTCATCGAACTCAATATGAGTAACATTGATGATGTCCTCGAGGTCTCTCTTGCATTGAAAAATATGCCCAAATGTGGCTTTGCTCCAAGTCTTCAGAGCTTGTATGACCTGCTTCAGTCTGGCGAAGAGCATGTGTAAGATGGTTGACCAACGCATGGCATGTCCCATGCATTCCTGATGATGTCCAAACAATCAGGGTGGTCCAACCATGTCACCAAGAAGGAGAAAGGGGGTCGAGTCCTATTGAGGTGCGTATCACCAACACGGACCAACACGGGGCAGTGGTCAGACACCCTATATCTGGTAAGGTGTGTGACCTTCGTGCTGGGTAAATCCTGAGCCCATTTCCCATTGATAAGGACTCTATCAAGGCGATCCCATACTGTGGGAGTGTGCAGTTGTTTGTTCACCCATGTGAAACGGCTCCCATCGAACGTGACTTACAAAGGTCAATGTCAACAATGAGATTATTGAAGTCTAGCACAGCTTGAAACTCAGGGGAGGTACCTCCTCTGTTCTCCTCAACATTCCTAACTGTGTTGAAGTCGCCAGAAATCTATATATAGGACAACGATCCAGTCAGAAACATATCTTGGTGAGAGCATGAGAGGCATTTGAATAACTCTTCACATACATAATTTTTTTATAATCTAACTGTATATATTGCAAACATAACTTAATATTTACCTTCCTATAAAATTTTATCACCATCCAATTTATATATCATTCACAACAACAAAATATTTTTCGACGCTCTATAATGAATTTTAGGCTGACTGTTGGATGCAAAAAGTGTATATCGTACATATGGACATGTGAACGTCTAATTGCAATGATTTTTTGTGAGAAGGTAAATGAATTGATGCCTTTCCCGTCTTTATGGTTGGATTTATAAAAACAGTTACATATTTTTAGTTATTCAAATGCCTCTCATGCTCTCACTGTAGGATGTTTCTCACTGGATCGCTACCCTATATATATATATATATATATATATATATATATATATATATATATAGAATAGTTCATACACATTTCTTATGTTGAAATGTTACAACCCATGTATTCATGAAACGCGGTTACTCCCCCTTGACAATATAAAGATGTTATTACCCTTATCTATTTATGAAGCTAAAAGGTCTCTTGTAAAACTATTTGAGTGCTCTTCTATTTTCTATAAATAGTAAAAATATTGGAAGTTTGATCATGAGTTGGAGTTTTGGTATATCCTTCTTGACTTTTACTTTTCATAGCCTAATTCATGAGGATTATTGGTAGTAGGCCACAAAACCTACCAATCACCCTTGGGTAAACGTCCATTTAGTGCTTCAGTAGTGAAGAAGTCACATTGGTTTCTTTCAAAACATCAACCTCCTCTTTTTCCATGTCCTTGATTCATGCCTAATATGATACACCATCAATGAATTCCGCAATATAGATGGTGGGAATGGAATGGCTTTATATTCTTATCATCCCCAAGTTCTCTTTTCAAATTTGTTCTTCTCAACTTAGCAACTCCATCTCTCTCTACACCATCTAACTCACCCATATCCCTCACATACAATACTCTATCTAACTCTCATGGAGTCATTGCACTATCTTCATCACATGCCCTTTTCTAAGACATTCCCAAGATCCTCTATATTTAACTTTGTAAGGGCATACTTAAGGTTCTCATGCTTCTAAAAAAACATGTAAATGTGTATTTGCAAATATCAAGAACACACTTCTCATCAATCATCTCCTTGATACACATATGATAGAATCATATGTTTAGAATTGTAAATTTTAACATCCCACTTTTTTATAACATACACATCGGTGAGCAGAAGCATTATTCTCTAGGGGGGGCACAAAATGCTAATCATTGGAGATTAAATGAATCACCATGCATTATTTGGAAATAGATTCATACAAAGTTCTTGGGCATAGAAACTACAACTAGTTCATATTAAAGTCTAAATTTACTAATCTAGGCTTGAAATAAAATGACTAAGCATAATGTAAAAGATATCTAAGATTCTGGACCGTCTTAGCAAATGACACCCCTCCAGGCAAAGCCTGAAAATATTCTAGTTCTTGATTGTCCTTTCTATCCTTCAATTGCTCCAAGTCCCACAGACATTGCGTCCCCAACCATGCAAAACAAATATAACACACCTGTAAGAGGTATTTGGCACTTTATATAACACAAAGTATATATATCTTTACATGAAGTAACACTTGACATGAAATAAAATTTGACATAACATGACCATGGATTATCTTAGACATTCTTTGAATCATTTGAATAGGATGAATTGAATGAGTGAATATATGATACCTCTCTTAATTCCCCATAGGATCCCATAATTGATACAAAACCCATAATGCTAGTAAAGCCCATAATGACCCAAAGGTCCAGGATCGAGGTGCATATAAATACTTATTAAATTC
Source organism: Alisma plantago-aquatica (assembly GCA_963693085.1). NCBI lineage: Eukaryota > Viridiplantae > Streptophyta > Magnoliopsida > Alismatales > Alismataceae > Alisma > Alisma plantago-aquatica. Next base: position 583,579,744 of record OY856412.1, read on the forward strand.
CTTATCTTTAATCATTATCTTAGATCTTTAATTAATCTTAAATGTCCTCTTTCTTGATTTTAACCATAATAGAATTTCTCCTTCTTAGTGCCATAACGAGATTTCTCCCTCATAATGTCTTAATGGGATTTATCCCTTATTTGAAGATGATTCATTAATCATAGATCTTAGTCATAGTTGAAGTTTTTTATTACAACATAAGCAATTGGTCACAAAATAATATATATACATATGATTTTATCTCAGAAAGCATTCATAACATCATGAAACATGATAATGTGCATAATCATAAAATAAACATTCAATAAACTAAAATTTACTTGTTCCAAAAATCCATGGATCGCTTACATTTCACTTAAAGGAGATCCTACTTCTCTTCCAAGGTCGAAAGAACTCTAATTACTGTAACCAAAGGCTGATAGAAATTTCCAGTGATCAAGTAGGGAGGTAGTGCCTGGATGACATTTGCATGAATATACTCTAGTGTTCTTTTTTTTGGTATGATAGGATCATGGGGATGGGCTCTTTTATAGATCTTAGGGGTCTAGAATCTTCTCATACAGTTGGATTAAAATCATGAACATATTTTTTCCTTCAATTTAGCATTGGACATTATTTAAGTTAAATGTATTAAAAGAGAAGAATAAGGGAAACATCTTTTCCTTTGTTTAATAGAGCCAAACTTTGTGGTCAAGCTAATTACCTCTTTTTGGTGAGTTCCCTTTATTATCATTCAATATGTTTTGAATGTGTTATTTTAGAGGTGAGAAGAAAGATAAAAAAAGAGAGAATGTATTATTTTTTACTTTTATTTGTTTATCATTAACTAAATTACCATTACATGTTATTTGTAATCACATATAAAGAGAGAGAGATAGAGCATGAGATAGTTGTACCATTTATCATAATTACATAATGTTGTGATGAAGTTATTGTTGACTTGAGAGCTATACATTGTCCATATTTTGATAATGACTTAACCATTCCATTCATATGTATCTAATATGTTTGTTTAAGATATGTTTCAGGCATTAGGTATATGAAAAGGATCAAATTACACAAGCACTAGCTTGTCCAAGTTCAAGTCAAAAGCAATGCAAATACAATTTTGTGGAAAACACTTCAAACCACCTTAGAATATTTTTGTAATCATTTGTATTGTTGATATGACTTGCAACTAAGATGAGAATAAAATAGGGACACTTAATTCCATTGTTTGATCACTTAAAAATCATTTTGGAAAATTTGTCACAACACTTTAATCGGTTGAGTTTGGATCTCGACCGACCTGTGATGGATTTTTGGAAATGGTTGCATTGGTCGAGTTGTACACTCACAAAACTCAACCGACAAACTTACTAACCAAAGTCAATTTTAGCTGGTCGATCGAGTTACCCCAGGACAAACTTGACCGATAGTTTCAAAAATTGCTTTGTCAGATAGTGGATCGGTCAAGTTACTTTTATTGAAACTTGACTCAATGTATTGTACAGAAAACACAGAAAAAATGATTCTAACCATTGGAGAGTTTTTAGAAATGAAAATAGATCTATTGCAAGTTGTAAAATGGTTATTTTTCATTCTTAAGTGATCCCACACTCAAAGGAACATCCCCAGCTATAAATAGGACCGCTTAGAATTTATTCCAAGGTTGCTCATTCATGCTATCCTTGGTCCTTACTATAGTTAAGTGTGCTACAACTCTTTGAGCCTCTTTGTCTCCCTCTCATTTACAAATCATTTCATGATTATGAGTGAGTTAGACATGTTGTAATAGGGCTACCTCAGTGCTACCTTGTAAAGCTCTCCATCTTTCCATCTTCCCAATCCCCTTTCTCTAAAAGCAAATGTTGAAGTGATTTTCTCTGAGTGCAGGAGGAGTTGTTGTTCTTCTTCAAAGCTGAAGAAGGTGTAAAGATCTTATCCAAGTGAAGGATAAGGATAGGGCTAAAGATCCAAGAAGAGGGGGTAATCCCTGTGAGGCCAAAGACTTGATGCAAGTGTGGGTAGGTTCTTGATGAAGGCTGAAGATATCTGGATCAAGTGGGTAAGTCCTTGTGTAGGTGAAAGACTCTTGTGTTGGATAAATAATCCATTTGATGTAAGGTGGTCTTCTTGTATCTCCCTATAATGGAATATAAATATACATGGGTTACAAAATCCTAGAGGTTGACCTCTCTAGGTAGTGGATTGACGGTCTCCTAGTTTGGATATAGGAACCACTCTAAACACCTTGTCTAAGTGTTTGTTTCAATATCTCTCATCCTTGCTATGCTTGTTTAGATAGGACTTCAAATTTAGTTGTAGCATTTGATTTCAATTGATATAATTTGAATGTCTAACTATTCTTGTGAGAATTTTGCAGCTCTATTAACCCCCCTAGAGCCCTAGATCCAACAAGTGGTAATCAGAGCAAGGATCTTCTCCAACAAATCTCCTATAAGATGAGAAGATGGGTGAGAACCTTCTTGGTCCCCTCAACCTAGAGGGAGGCTTCTCCATGCCCCCCCGAGTCCTTGATGACACCTACTTCTTCTATTAAAAATAGAGGATGCAATTCTACATTCAATCTTTGATATGTAGAAAGTGATGATTACACCCTACAAGGAGCCAACTAGAGTTGTATCAACTTGGGATGAAGTAGCCCCCAAGAATGCAAAGCTCAATGCCAAAGCAATTAGCATCCTCTATGCAGCCCTCACTCCATCTGAGTTCAACTACATATCCTCATGGATACAACCTATGAGATATGGGGCAAGTTGTACATCACTTATGAAGACACAAAGTAAGTGAAGGAGGCAAAGATCTACATGTTGAACAACCTCCTTGATAACTTCAAGATGGGGAAGAAAAAAGGAGTTGTTGACATGTACTCACGGCTCATCGTCATCATCAATGGCCTAGCTGCTTTGGGGACATACTTTGGATAGAGGATCAATCAACTCAAAGATCATGAGGTTTCTTCCAAAGAGATTCTAGTCAAAGGTGACCTCCATTGAAGAAGTAAGAAGTATTGGTGATCTTGCAACTAAAGAGCTTATTGGCAATCTACAATCTCATTAGCCAAGATGTGACAAGCACAAAGAGGAAGCAAAGCAAGAAGAAAAAGAATCAAGGAAGATCAAAGATAGTGCCTTCAAAGCTCAAGTAGAGGCTCTTATCCTTCAACAAAAACTTGCTTGCCGGACCACTCCCTCCTCTAGTGTAGATGATGGCCCTAGTGAGCATGAAGCCAAATTGTCCAAGGGAATTCACTTCAAAGGAAAGAAATCTTCTTCATCTACTCCAAGGTGCTACTGTTGACCTAGAGGTTATACATTGTCCATATTTTTATAATGACTCAACCATTCCATTAATATGTATCTAATATGTGTATTCAAGACCAATATCAAGTTTTAGGTACATGAAAAGAATCAATTTACATAAGCCCTAGCTTGTCAAAGTTCAAGTCAAAAGCTATGCAGGTGTGCTAATTAGGATATCCTTTCAAATGCCCTTAGAAGAATTTTGTAATCACTTGTATTGATGATATGACTTGTAACTAAGATGAGAAAAATATGTGGGACACTTAATACCAAGTTTTAATAACTTTTTAATGACTTTAGAAAATTGATCACAGACTGTTGATCGGTCGAGTCACAATTCGATCGATCCCTTTGATCAATTTTCTGGAGAGTGCATCGGTCGAGTTTTGCATTCATAGAACACAACTGATTGGGTTACTGACCAAATGTGATTTTAACTGATCGGTCAAGTTTCCCAAGACAAACTCGACCGATAGTTTGAAAATTGGGTTTGTCTTTTAGCCAATTAGTCAATTTAGCTTTATTGAATCTCAACCAAATGTATTGTACAAAAAATGTAGAAAAATTGATTCTAACCATTGGTGACTTGTTTGGATGAAAATAGATCTGTGCCTTGTGCAAAAATGACTATAATTCAACCCTAAGTGTTCCCCAACTCAAGGGAGCACCCCCATCTATAAATAGGACCACTTGGAGTCCATTTCTAAGGATGCTCATTCACTACACACAAGGTCCTTGCTATAGTTGAGTGTGCTACCACCCCTTGAGCCCCTTTCTCTCTCTAGTTTACACATCATTTCGTGATTTGTGAGTGAGTTAGGATTATTGTAAGAGATCTCCACGTTTGTTCATGTAAAGCTTTCAATATTCCACCACTTCCCTATCCCCTTCTTTCATGAAGAAAAGTTGAAGCAAGCAAGCTCCATCGAGTGAAGAAGGAGTTTTTGCTGGTCCTCTTCAGGGTTGATGAAGAAGTGGTGATCTTCTCCAGGTAAAGGAGAATGCAAAGGTCGAAGATCCAAGAGGAGAAGAAAAGTCCTTCAAGGCGGAAATCTTGAGCTTGAATGGGTAAGACCTAGGTGAAGGTTGAAGATCCAAGCTAAGTGGGTAAGTTACTTGTTAAGGTGGAGATATCCTTGTGATTGGATGGGTAAGTCCTTTAGTGGTCTATTCCTGTAATATTTGTGGTGATATAATAGAGAAAAGCACTTGCAAAGTCCTAGAGGTTGACCTCTCTAGGTAGTGGACTGACTCACTTCTAGTTTGAAGCATGGAACCACTCTACATCCCTTTGTCAAGTGCTTGCTATCAATCTCTCTCATACTTGTTATGCTTGTTAGATAGGACTTCAAATTACCATTAAGCTATTACTCCTAATTGATATAATTTGAAGGTCTAATTTGTTTGGTGAGAAATTTTGTAGCTCTATTCACCCCCTCTAGAGCCCTTAGATCCAATAGATACAAGTGTGGTCGAAAAGGACACTATAGGAGTGAATGCCTTAAGTCTAGAAAATCACACCAGAAGATCATCTCCATGAAGGAGGAAGAGTACAATCGTAACACCTGGGCCCATTGCCCAAGGCTCTAGTAGGGTTTCATGAATGATGACTGACCCCACAAACCACCACTATCCTTAACTGCGTGCTTTTATATCACTCACGCACAAGACAGGATCAACTTCCTGACTGGTCACCCATCCTACTACTCCAAGATGAGCATGCTTAACTATGGAGTTCTTTAGTGATTGGTTGCCAGAAAAAGAGATGCACCTTGGTGATATGGGTAGTCCAATCATTCCTTATAAGATCATTCTATATGAGGCATCAAAGTCCTGGGACATTACAATCTCCCCCACTTAGACTCTTGATGTCCTCATCAAGTCTCAACTATATGGCCTCATAATATTTCCCCATTTTAGTGCAGACCCATAATGGCCCATGGAAACCCAACTCCCAATCACATAATACCAGTGTAAGGGTGGCTACATCACCAATAACAACCCTTTCCAACATGTCTGGACCGCACGACTCAAGACTAGAATGCCACATTCCCATGTAGGCCCCACCTACTAGAGGGGATATGGCTTTGATACCATTTGTAACACTCGGGCCCACTACCTAAGGCTCTAGTAGGATTTCAGGAATGATGACTGGCCCCATAGACCACCAATAGCCTTAATTGTGCACTTTTTCATCACTCACGTGCAAGCTAGGGTCAACTTCCCGACTGGTCACCCATCTTAGTACTACTTCAAGATGAGCAAACTTAACTATAGAGTTCTTTAGTGATGGGCTCCCATAAAAGGAGGCGCACCTTGGTGATATGGGTAGTCCAATCATTCCTTTTACGATCATCTTATCTGAGGCATCAAAGTCCTGGGACGTTACAATTGCCCCCACTTAGACTCTGGGCATCCTCCTCAAGGCTCAACTATAAGGCATCATAATCATTCCCCATTTCGATGTAGACCCATAATGGCCCATAGACACCTAGCTCTTGATAGCAGAATACCATCACAAGGGTGGCTACGTCAACCATGGACAACCCTATCCAACATGCCTGGACCGCACGACTCAAGACTAACTTGTCACATGTCCATGTGGGCCCCACCTACTGGAGGGGTTTCGGCTCTGATACCATTTGTAACACCTAGGCCCACTACCCAAGGCTATAGCAGAGTTTAAGGAATGATGACTTGTCCCAGAGACCACCACTAGCCTTAACTGTGTGTTTTTTCCTCACTCATACGCAAGTCGGGGTCAACTTCTCGACTGGTCACCCATCCTAGTACTACTCCAAGCTGAGCATGCTTAACTATGGACTTCTTTAGTGATGGGCTCCCAAAAAAGGAGGTGCACCTTGGTGATATGGGTAGTCCAATCATTCCTTTTAAGAACATTTTATCTTATACCTCAAAATCTTGGGACGTTACATTAATAAAGATAGAAAATACAAGAGGAAGGAAAAGAAGGAGAGGAGGCACAAAGACACAACTCATGTAGTTTGGGAAGGATCATCCTCTAGTGGCTCAAGATATGATGAAGATGGAGAGTGCCACCTTGCACTCATGGCATCTACAAGTGAAGATATTGAGGTAAGTGAGGTAGGTGAGGTAAGTTTGCATGAATTAGATAAAGAAACTCTTATTTACATGCTTGTTACTAGCCATTATTCTTATTCCAAATGAAAATATAAAAAGAAGAGGTTGGGTAAAATCATTGATGACTTGTATGCTAAACTTGATATTCTTGAAAAAAATGAGAAAATTCATCTTGAGAGCATTGATTCCTTGCAAGGAAAATTTCTTGATCTTGAGCTCCAATACAATGGAGTTGAAGTAGAGAATGGTGTCTATCTTAAGAATATTACATTTCTTAAGGAAGACAACCAAAAGTTCCTTAATGAGCTTGAGTTACTTAAAATCGAAAATGCTAAACTTAAGCTTATTAGTGATGTTTGTAGAGATGAGAGGGACATTATCTCAAAGAAATTCAATTGCTTAAATGCTAGGTTACTTAGTCAAGTTAATGATCTATCTTCTAGACCTATTTTGCCTAGTATTGATGTTTCTTCCATTACTCTTGAAAAAGATTCTTATTTGAATAAAGCCCTCGGTTTTGAGGCTGACCTTGTTCGTGCTAGAGATGATCTTGCTAGTTTGTCTTCTATTGTTATATCTTTTACTGATGACAATCATAGACTTAGAGCCTGTAACAACCCCGCCTCCTGGTAACCCCCAATTAAGGGAGACCCGAAGGTCGGAATCATTATTCAATTAACAGGATCAAAGGTTTGACAAATAATCAATAATAATTATGAAATTCTACTAACTAAACTGCAATTGGGTATAAAATTAAAACTTTACTTACCTTTGAAAAACTTTGGAAATCTATCTATCTCGAGCTTGAATCTACTCTATCTAATCCTCCTTGCACTTTATGTTTTATTTTCACAATGTGTCACTTTACCGTTTGTTCATTTTAGGGTTGTACCTAAACCGCTGACAAACAAAACGTCGGTCAGTATATCGAAAATATACTGGTATGTGGGGACAACCAAAAGTTTGCACATATGGATAACAATCTAATGATCACAATCAAGTTAATTAACCAGCCAATTTACATTTTCCATGTATGACATTCTCCACCGCTTTTGCCCTAACCCTGGCATACCCACTTTAGGGTTTCCTTTGCCAATGACTTAAGGCCACCTTCTCAATCCCGAGCTTGGTGCTTGGGGTCACCACTCATGGTGCCCTCTAGTCATGCAATATCATAGGCCACCTTCTCATTCCCGAGCTTGGTGCCTGGGGTCACCACTCAAGGTGTCCATTGGTCTACCCATCTGGGCCTGACCTTTGGCATCATCCATCAGGGTGGCATGTAGGTGCGAGAATACATACTTATATTATTAATGTGATAATCATAGTGACTTTATATTTTGCAAGTATGAACATCCAAACTGATAATTTGCATTCCATGCGATTAACCATCCGGAAAATCCTCGGGAAACTAAGGCGGTTATCAATAATTTACCACATACCTATTAAGAAGACTTGAATGCATAAATAACTCAATCAATCAGGAAATCAAGCAAGCACACACACAACTTGTTCCTGAAAAAGGCATTCAATTTCTCTATCATTAATCATGTCATCATGATCTATTACTCCTAGTTGTCTTCTAGGGTTATTACTCCTTTTTAGGGTTTTGACCGTAATTAGGGTTTCACTTCCTATTTTTTACTTTTACCTTACTTTTTATCAAATATCCATCAAACCCTAATTATCTTGTCTTATTTTCCATTAAGGTCCTTAAGATCGGGTTTGGACCACAAAAATCCTAATTTTCATATTACTACATTTCTTCTTTTCTTTTTCTCTAATTTAGGGTTTCTAAACATTTTAATCAACAGATTGAGTTAAAAACCCTAAACTTGTAATTCTATCATCAAAACATGTTAAAAACCATCTTAATCATCAATCAAGTAAATCATGTTCGAATTAACATTTTTGCAAGATTAAATATATCTTTTATCAACCATTAGGGTTTCTAAACACAAATTAATCCCCCTTTTTATTCAAAATATGCACTTTTACAAAAAGAGATAGATTTAGGCTTTCAAACCATTTTTAATGCATTCCTCATATTTTTCTGATCATTTTTCATGTATTGACTTTTTGCATCCGAGTTTTCTAACAGCAGATATGATTTTACCAAGATAATTCCTTTTTATCGATTTATTAGCTAATTCAGAAAATTTGTGGATCGCTCGATCCACGGTCTGCGGTCCACTGAGGATCTAACGGTCATGGACACGTGTGCCTAAGTTAGCGATCAGATCGCGAAAGACCGAACTTTCCCTTACCCGTTCTGAAGGTGCGGCGGTGTAGTTTAGTAATTCTTCGGTTCTTCTTCTTCCTCAACCTCGCGCGAGAGAAGCAGGCTCTGGTGGTCAACCTATGAGTTGACTTCAGGCTCCTCTCCTCCTTTTCTCACTCCGGATGCCCAGGAAGCTTCACCTTCCCTCTTCGAACTCAATGACGCCTCCAATCGCTTGCCAAGGACACGCCAAGGTTGTCCCCTTACTCGCCGGACTCCGGCGATGGTCTCCAAGATGATAGAGGTGTAGGTCAAGACGAACAGAGCAATTGAACACACTGAAGCACTCCTTGCTTCCTTCCGTAGAGCTTGGGCTAGCGTTTAGGGATGCTGGTTTCCTCCATAGCCCTCCCCTATATATAGGGTCAAGATCAAGTTCGTGGGAATTGGGGGTTTCCCAAAATGGAGGCCAATCCTTCTTGAACCAGGGATCTTCCTCTTCGGTTCCAACTCCTGAGTCTAATGGGACAATTACCCGGTTTGCTCATGCGCTGGATTCTCGAGGATTTAGGATGGAAAATCCACCCTGTTGTTGGTTGTTTACACTAACGAGTTTCAATCCAAGTAAAGGATAATTTACTCAACTTAAACAAACTCCACAAGTATACGGAGGTAGTATAGTCAAGGTCGAACACAAGGACCTTAGTTAACTCAATTGAGCGCAGTACTAAAGTTCAACAATATAGACCGATATTTAAGAGTAGAGAAGATTTGTCTAAAAACTTAAAATTCAGATTTTAACTACAGGAATTACAGATTCTAATTAGCAAGTAAGAACCACAAAAGAAGTTCGATTTTAGAAAGTTAAGGAATCTTGGACATTAGGATTTCACTCACATATCATAGCAAACAAGAGAACAAAATAATTTAAACATACATAAGATCATGTTTCAAAGAAAAGTTGTGTTACATTTCACCTCCCAGTGTAAATGCAACGATCATAACTCAAAACAACACTCTCGTGTATGATTTTCGTTTATGATCACAAACAATTTTTCAACTCATTCCTCTCTACTCTCGTAGAAGAAGAAGAGTTGCCAAGAAGAGCACCTCCATACATTCCTACTTGTTTTCTCAAACTAAGCAAGAAGGCAGAAAATATGCACATAAAGTGGCCAACAGTACATGCAAGAAAAAGAGTAAATCAGCACCTTCATGGTAACGAAACAAGAAACAAATGCATTTAGTACGAAATTACTTGTTCTATACATGCTATGACATGGGAGTTACTCTCCCATGCCCAAGAAAAAGGAGTATACTCGTCCATAATGGTGTACAGCAGATTTGCTACAGAAATTTCAGTTCTAGACATGGTTTAGGAAGGGAAAGACAAAGAGAACTGAAGATGTAACCACAAGAAGCAAGAATTCCGGCTTGAGGATGAAATTCCCCTTCTTTAGCTGCTCCAAGTCGAACTAGCTCCTCTCCCAAGAAGCTGCTCGGATTTGGGGAAGCTTTGCTGCACCTTGAAGAAGACAATGGAGAAGTGAAGAAGAAGAAATGGTCTCTGTATGCAACAAACCACTTTGGATCCCTCCAAATTTGCCTTCTTTTGCTCTCCCCTGGCTCTGGGACAAGAGAAACTCTTCAAATGACCGAACGTAACTGTCCCTTGGCTTCCCTCTTTGTTTTAAAATCGTATTCTGAATTTTTGAATTTCTAAACTGCCAAGTGCATGCCGTGCATTTTGGGTGCACGCCGTGCACCTGCAGTGCAGTTTGCATCGGGCTCATCCGTGCACGGTGTGCACGGAGGAATTGCACGCCGTGCGACTTTCCAGAACTTTTCTTCAGCAGTTTGCGTTCCAGGTGTACACCGTTCTTCGATTTGCACGCCGTGCGTTCGTCCTTCTGTACATTTCTGGAATCTCGCACGTCGTGCGTTTTCTCTATGCACGTCGTGCATTCTCTTAGCTGAACAAACCGATTTTTCTCTGGAAAGTTGCATGTCGTGCATTTTGATTTGCACGCCGTGCACTTTGTTGTTTCAACGAACCAGTCTTTTTCTGGAATGGTGCACGTCATGCATCTGAGTTGCATGCCGTGCATTCTTCTGTTTCAGTAGAAATAACATCCGAATTCAGTTCTTTTTGTGGCAATTCTGCAATACAAGTTATGGGATAAGTAGAATGACAAAAAGATGGCAAAACTAATATGAAAGAGACTGAATTATATCAAAAAGAACCAAAATTGTGTGTGATAACATGTGAAAAGATGATATATAATTCACACAACAAATCCCCCTAAGCTTAAACCATTGCTTGTCCTCAAGCAAGAAGAGCATATAAATATAAATGAAGAATTGTCAAGAACATGAATAGATCAAATGAAATTAAAGATGTGTATAATACCAAACCAACCATGATCAACATGTTTATGCTCATAGTCATCAAGTCAACTCAAACACACAAGAAAGAGATTTTTAGTTCAGTAGGGGTGGTTTCAATTTAATGAATCAATCAATTTAACAACACTTGGTAGAATTTGGATGACCAAGCCAAACAATTAGTGGATGTGCAATTCAAACTCTCAACTATTAAGGATACAAAAGAAGAAAGCTTAGTTAAAAATTGACAACTTTTGTTGTACTCTCCTTTTCCCAAAAAAAAAAGATATGACAAAGGATTATGGGTTCCGACACTCGGCTGCTAATGTAGGCTTATGCACACGTGGAATGTCGGTTGGGGTATTTTACCCTCTTTTAAGACATACCACCTAACCATCGTGGCCATATCAGACTTACACTAGGCTAGCATAATATGTGGGCAGTTTAGCCATCTTTAATGGGGTATAAGAGTTATTTAATTTTTTTCCAAGACATGGGAGAGTCAACTAAATTGCAACATTAGCTAGATTTCATTCATTTGTTTTGAAAAAAAATTCATTGAAAGAGTGTTTGCAAATGCATTAAGAGCTTGGCAAGGTCATCCCGTATTCTAAATGATGTTGTAAAGTTGATTTACTCACAAAAATTGAAACCATTACATGTTTTAAGCAATCAAGGATGTGAAAGATGAATGTTCAGGCTAGAAGCATAAACCAGAGTTAAGCACATGTTGATGGTCAAAAGGTTTCATTTGATTAATGCATGCCTTTTACAATTTCTTCAAATGATATTTCTTATCAAAAGAGGACAAACAGTTAAGCATAGGAGTTCTATACACATATAAAGATAAATCTCATATCATAGTAGACTTGCCATCTGAAGAGAAGAACTAAAAACAACAACTAAAAAGTGAAAACAAAACAAAAGCAAAAGACAAGAAGCAAATAACATGAAAAACAAAACCTAAAAGAACTAGGATACCAATACCATCCGGTTGCTCCCCCCTAAGCTTGAAATCAGCAGTGTCCTCACTGCTTTAATCAAACTTATGGAGTTCACAACCGGATACCTGTCATGAATAGATCAGAAAAATGATCTGTCGCCTCCCTGCTCAGGAAAAAACTGACTAATGATGTCAGGGATGTCCATCGGCGTGGCGGATGATTCTAGCTGCTGCTGATGGTGGTCCTGGGGCTACTGGTCCTGGGGGAACTCGTGTTGTGGAGCGTCTGGAGCTGTGGTCTCCTGGCGGGGGGGGACTGGAAAGACTGCGGTGCAGGGTAGTGGCCTTGCGAGATGTGCCACACATCCATCTGGTTGACCATGTCGTACATAGTTGAGTATTGTGCACTCAAATGGTCAAACCTAGTATCGTACTACGTGTCCATCTGGTCTAGGCGGGTGTCCATATGATCGAATCTATGCTGCACGTAGCCGTAAAGGTGCTGAACATCCGACATTGTCCAGCTATACTCAGTCTGAGTACTAGTGGACGGTGGCATAGGGGTAGAGGCTCCTGGTGTAGAGCTGCTGGCACCCCGGGTGGGTGTCTCCTCATCAGTCTCTGGCTGTAGCTCTACCTTCCAAGTAGCCTTGTTCTTGATGTCATTCCGACTTGCATCAGGGATTGTGATGAACTGCTTCTTTGTGATAAAAACCTTGAACTTGGATGTGTTGTTGCCATGTTTGGAGATCAGACCGCAAGAGATGAGATAGTTGATATCGACAAGGTTCTTCCCCAGTGCAGGTTCTAGGGAACCTACATCCAAACCCAGCTGCATAGCAAGGATGCTAATTAGCCCACCACACATGATGTCACCTGCCTCCCTTTTCTTTTGCTTTTTAGTGTCAAGAAGCTTGTTGACAATGTAGTATCCAGAACTTATTTTCTCATTTTGCACCAAACACTATAAGAAGAAAAGATCAACTTTTCCCACAACACATTGAGTTTCGTTCTTTGCAAAAGGTCATGTGCTAAGAAGATGATGAATAACTCAGAAAACTAGATTGTGGATGCTAGAAGCCTGAGCATTCCTTTCTCTATGCACTGTATCAGAAGTGATCTCAGACCAAAACATATCGCTATTGAAAGTGGGAGGATAATCAGTGTAACTGCTGAAGTTGCATTTAAGCAAAGTGCAAAACCGCTCAAGATTCATAGAAAACGGTTTGTCCAAAAGGCAAAAACTGATATTTTTATAAGGGTGTTGTGGCGTTGTGGGTCACTCTCAGCCTTGAAAGTAGTGAGAAACTCGTAGACAAGGCGGGGATAGGTCTTAGCAACTCAGGTGAAGAGATAGTGTAAACCCAAAAATATTAAGTGATTGACTACCTCATTTTTGAAACCCAACTTGGTAAGGGCTTCTTCGCACATGTAGCATGAAGGTAAAATGCGCCTTGTGATCAGGAACTGGTAGTCGGCATCTTCCTTGGGCTTGACCCTGAATTGAGTTGATGGTATAAATGTTGGAGGTGCTAGTGCGAAAGATCCTTCTTCAGTTGTGGGAGGTGCAACAGTTGAGTGATATGCTGGGTGTCGACCGGACTTCTGCTTGATCGGTGCCATTCAGTCTGTAAAGGTGCACGGTGTGTCTTTATGATGCACGGCGTGCAGATGTACTGTTCGTCTTCTTCAGACAGATAGACGCACGATGTGCAGATTCAGTGCACGGCGTGCACCTGTAGATTTGGGGCAAATAAAAAATCTACACAGACGGCAGCTAGGATGGCTAAGGTGGATGTTGGTGCGGTCGACAGAGCTGCTGTTGGCTCTTTTGGTGTTGCTTGGTCGACTGAGAAAGCACGACGGCTGCTAGGGAAACGTCGGCGACTCGCGGTTGCTGCTACGGTGGCTGTGAGCTGCTAGCTACTCGGATGGCGCTGGCAGCTTGCTTCACGACGGCGAGGTGGGGCTAGCAGGGCTGTGTGCTGGAGCTGCTGTGCTGAAATGGAGAAGAAAACAGTGGCGATCTGTTGCTACTACTGCACGGTTTCTAGCTGATGTTTCTTGGAGAAGAACGGCGGGTAAAAGGGTGGCAGTTCGCACGGTGCTGGTGGCATCCTAGCTGAAGAAGACGACGACGACAGAAGGATGGTGGCTCGCACGGAGGAAAGAGACGGAGCCGTGCACGGCTGGGTGGTGCTGGCGCACGGCTGCTAGCTTGAGACGGAATGGCGTATGGCTGCTGCTAAGGATGAATGGTTGCTGGAACGGCATGCACTTTCTCTTGCTTCTGTCGGCGGCTACTGTACGGCTGTAAGGGTCGGGGTGCACGACTCTAGGGTTGGAGTGATTAGGTCGTGCACTCCAGCCCTTTTTGTTTAAACATTACTAAAAAGTGCACGACGTGTGCTTTTGCAAAGTTTAGTTTTAAATTTATCCCTTGCGTCTAGGTGCACGGCGTGTGAGTTTCCAGGAACTTTACAGATCTCAATCGCCCAGGTGCACAATGTGCAAGGTGAAGATGCACGCCGTGTATGTTTCCAAAAGTTTTACAGAATTCTCGAAGATCAGGTACACGCCATGCAGATAATAATTTCACAACGTGCAAGTTTTCAGAGAGTTGCCGAACTTTTTATTTCCCAGATGCATGCCGTGCATTTTGATAACGCACGGCGTGCCTGTTTCCAGGAACTTTTCCAGACTTTCAATTCTCCAGCTGCACGGCGTGCATGTTGAAAACGCACGCCGTGTGAGTTTCCAGAAACTTTTCTGTAGATCCCGCATGCCAGGTGCATGGTGTGCGAGGTGAAGATGCATGCTGTGTCAGTTTCTAGAACTTCTTCCTGCTGAATTTTGTATTGAAGTACACGCCGTGTCTTCAAAAGACACATCGTGCACTTTGCGATTTCTGCAGAAAATTGCTGTCATTCAGCAGTAAACTATGACAGATTGAGTAGAAATCAAGTCTAGATTATTACATTCATCCATTACATGCTTATTAATGAAATTAAAGAGTGTTTTTGATTCGAAAAACTTAAAAGAAATCTATCATAATGTGGGGTGAACTCCCACGAGGTCCTCCATTTAGAGTTCGGAGTAAGACTTCTTCTAAAACTTTAGGCATCTTGTAGGGAGCAAGAAGCTCCTTTTCCTACTTCTTCTCTGCTTGAGTAGCGTTTGTAACGTTGTCCATTGACTTTGAAGGTTCCATCTTTGCCTTGGAGTTCTACAGCTCCATATGGAAAAATCTTTAGTACTAGGAACGGCCCGGACCACTTGGATTTCAATTTTCCTGGAAAAAGCTTCAATCTAAAGTTGAATAACAATACTTTATCTCCTTCTTGGAAGTCTTTTCTGCGAATTCTTTTATCATGCCAAGCTTTTGTTCTTTCTTTATACAACTTTGCATTCTCATATGCATCAAGATGAAGTTCTTCAAGCTCCTACAACTGCAAAAGACGTTTTTCTCCTACTTTCTTCATGTTGAAATTCAGGAACTTAATTGCCCATAAAGCACGATGCTCCAGTTCGAGCGGAAGGTGACATGATTTTCCATAGATCAACTTGAATGGAGTAGTCCCAATGATGGTTTTGTAGGTTGTGCGATATGCCCATAATGCATCATCTATCTTTAGTGCCCAATCTTTCCTTGAACTAGAGACAGTCTTTTCAAGAATATTCTTTAGTTGCCTATTTGAGATCTCTACTTGCCCAGATGTTTGGGGATGATAGGGCGTAGAGATTTTATGAGTCACACCATACTTAGAGAGAAGATTGTTGAATTGTTTTTCAACAAAGTGTGTACCTCCATCAGAAATAACGGCGCGTGGAACTCCAAAACGAGGGAATATAATCTTTTGAAAAAGCTTAACTACAGATTTGGCGTCCGGTGCTTGGGTTGGAATGGCTTCAACCCATTTAGATACATATTCACAAGCAACAAGAATGTATTGATATCCGCAGGAAGATGGGAATGGTCCCATGTAGTCCACTCCCCATACATCGAACACCTTGACCTCTAAGATAGAGTTGAGTGGCATGTCATCGCGGCGGGATATACCTCCTGTTCTTTGGCACCTATCACAAGATTTAACAAATAGATTGACATCTTTAAATAATGTGGGCCAATAGAAACCAGCTTGAAGTATTTTTGCAGCGGTCTTTTCTCCTCCAAAATGGCCTCCATAAGGAGAGGCATGGCAATTAGCAATGATGTTTGGGACTTCCTCTTCAACAACACATCTCTGGATCAGCCCGTCACTTCCATGCTTGAATAGCAACGGGTCATCCCAGTAATAGAATTTTACATCATGAAAGAATTTCTTCTTTTGTTGATATGTCAAATCCGGAGGTAGCTGTCCAGTAGCGAGAAAATTAGCAATGTCTGCAAACCATGGTGCTTCAATGGATGACAATGCGTAGAGTTTTTCAATAGGTAAATGATCCTCAATTGGCAATAGATCTTCAGCCTCTGTGGTCAATCTAGAGAGGTGATCAACAACACTATTCTCGGTACCCTTTTTGTCTCGGATTTCAAGATCAAATTCTTGCAGGAGAAGTATCCATCGAATAAGGCGTGGTTTGGCATCTTTTTTATTCAGCAAATACTTAATGGCAGCATGATCAGTATATACAATCACTTTTGATCCTACTAAGTATTGTCGGAACTTGTCAAATGCATATACAATTGCAAGCATTTCTTTCTCTGTGGTTGTATAGTTGATTTGTGCTTCATCGAGAGTTTTGCTGGCATAATAGATGGCATGGATTTTCTTGTCTCTCTGCTGTCCCAAAACAACTCCCACTGCATAATCGCTTGCATCGCACATGAGTTCAAAGGGAGAATCCCAATCCGGAGGTTGGATAATTGGGGCTGAAATGAGAGCCTCTTTGAGTTTGGAAAAGGCTGCTTGGCAATCGTCATCAAATACAAATTCTGTATCCTTTGCAAGGAGGGAACACAACGACTTTGCAATTTTTGAGAAATCTTTAATGAATCTTCTATAAAAACATGCATGTCCTAAAAAGCTGCGAATGTCTTTTACTGAAGATGGAGTAGACATTTTCTCAATTGCTTCAACCTTTACCCTGTCCACTTCAATACCCTTGTTAGATACAACATGTCCTAGCACTACACCGGATTGTACCATAAAATGGCACTTCTCCCAGTTTAGCACTAGGTTAACCTTTTTATAGCGGGCTAAGACTAGCGAGAGGTTCAATAAACATTGATCAAAAGAATCTCCGTACACGCTAAAATCTTCCATAAAAATCTCCATTATATTTTCAATAAAATCAGAGAATATGGTCATCATACACCGCTGAAAAGTAGCGGGAGTGTTACAAAGACCAAATGGCATACGTCCATAAGCATATGTTCCATAAGTACAAGTAAAAGTGGTCTTTTCTTAGTCGGGAGGATAGATGGGAATCTGAAAAAATCTGGAATACCCGTCTAAGTAACAGAAATAGGAATGTTTGGCAAGACGTTCAAGCATCAAATCAATGAAAGGCAATGGGAAATGATCTTTGCAGGTTGCTTTATTCAAACGCCTATAGTCAATACACATACGCCATACGGTAACCATGCGTGTTTGTATTAACTCATCATTGTCTCCTTTAATGACAATTGCACCCCCCTTTTTAGGTACCACGTGAATGGCACTAACCCAGGGGCTGTCACTTATTGGATAGATGATTCCAGCGTCAATTAACTTGAAAATTTCTTTCTTTACCACCTCAAGCATATTTTGATTTAGACGTCTAGGTGGTTCAACAGTTGGTTTAGCATCATCTTCCATATTTATTCTGTGCATAAAAATTGAAGGATGAATGCCTTTTAAATCTTCTATGGAATAACCAATGACATCTTTGTACAAACGCAATTCGGCAAGCAATTTATTTTCTTGATCATCGGTTAATACATTATTTATTATAACAGGAGATGTAGAATTTGGGTCAAGAAATGCATACCTTAGCCCAGATGGAAGGGCTTTTAGTTCTACCTTTTTTCCTGTTGTACTTTCATCAGATTTATCTTCAACAAGTGGAGCATCTTCATTGGTAGCTTCTGCTTTAGAAATAGAATGTGCTCCAGAAATTTCAGAATTTTTGAATTCGTTTGCATCATCATCAAAAAGATTAACCATAAAATCACCACCATTTTCAATAGGATCAACAATATCAAGCAAGCATATTTCTTCAACACGTGCGGGTGCTTTCATAGCTTCATAAATAGAGAATTCCATAGCCTCTTCCCCAACACGTAGAGTGAGCTTCCCTTCTCGAACATCAACAAGAAATCTGACAGTCCTCAAGAATGGCCTCCCAAAAAGAACGGGTTTGGAAGGAACTTCCGCCATGTCAAGAACAATAAAATCGCAAGGTATATAGAATTTCCCGATTTGTACAAGTACATCTTCCACCATACCTTTTGGATATTTAATAGAGTGATCAGCTAATTCAATAGCCATCCTTGTGGGCTTCAAATCCCCAAGATCTAATTCTTGCCATAAGGTAAATGGAATGAGGCTAATACTCACACCGAGATCTACTAAACCTTTGTCAAAAGTGGTGTCATTAATCTTGCAAGGCAGTGTAAATGCTCCCAAATCATCAAGCTTTTGAGGAAGACGATTTTGAATAATAGAACTTACTCGTTCAGAAAGCATTACAGTTTCTACTTGATCAACTTTTCTTCTTTTAGTCAGAATGTCCTTTAGGAATTTAGCATAAGAAGACATCTCAACAATAACTTCAGCAAAAGGAAGATTTACATGCAATTTGTTGATTATGTCCATAAATTTCCTGAATTTATGGTCTTCCTTCTTATTGGCTAATCTTTGAGGAAAAGGTGCAGTGGCTTTGAAAGAAGGTGGTATTTCAGCTTTACCTTTCTCCTCACTGCAATTTGGAGTGTTGGCCTCTTCTTCAACAATTTGCTTCACGTTCTTCTCCTCAGATGGAGAAGGTCTTTCAATCTTAGCTCCGCTTCTTAAGATAATTGCATGAGCTTGCTGCCTTGGGTTTACTTCTGGTTGGCTTGGAAGAGAACTGGATTGTGGAGTCCTTTATTGATTTAAAGCTTGTTGTGCTATTTGGTTTTCCAACATCTTGGTGTGAGTGGAAATTCCATCCACTTTTGCAGAAAGTTGCGCAATAGCATCTTTTAAAAGCTTGTCATTTCCTCGGAGTTCCTCATTCTGTTGCATCTGTGTTGATATGAATTTATCCATCATAGCTTCCAAAGAAGAACCTTGGGGTTGTTGTGGTTGTTCAAAACCCCTGTTATTGAAACCCGGCGGATTTCCTTGACGGTTTACATGTTGCTGTTGTTGCTGCCCTTGCCGGAAATTTTGAGTGTTGCTTGCATTCCGGTAAGATAAATTAGGATGATCTCTCCATCCCAGGTTGTATTGGTTGGAATAGGGATTGTATTGCTTATTCCCTTTCATCCCAACCGCATTAACCTATTCAAAATTTCCTTCCATAGTATTAGGGGCAAAACAAGAAGAAGAAGTATGTCCTACATTACCACAAGCTTCACACGTTGGTTCAGCAGATTGAATTGGCAGAGTGGTCATCTTCTCAAATTTCTGTGTAAGCACATCTAGCTTTGCAGCAATAAGATCAACGACATCAATAGTATGCTTTCCTCCTTGCTTTCCAATTGAAGAGCTTGTTGTAGAGGATGATTTTGCTCCTCTATCTCCTCCCCATTGGCAGTGATTGAGTGATATATCTTCAATGATATCATAAGCCACTCTATAAGACCCTCATTAGTGCACCACCAGCTGCGGCATCTAGAGTCAACTGAGTATTGTAAAATAGTCCATTGTAGAAAGTTTGTAGCAGGAGCCAGTTTGTCAAACCATGGTGCGCGCAAAGGCGTTGAAGATCCTTGAACCGTTCCCATGTATCATATAAGGTTTCTCCTTCACTTTGGGAGAAATTTGTGAGATGGTTCCTCAAGTGAGCTATCTTGCTTGGCGGAAAGTACTTTTCAAGGAAAACATTAGGAGTTGATCCCATTTTTAATGGACTTCTTGGGAAGAGACAAAAGCCATGCCTTGGATCTATCTCTTAAGGTGAAAGGAAATAACATAAGTCTAATCCCATCAATAGTCACTCCATTAATCTTGAAAGTATTCAAATATTCCAAGAATTCCACAACATGAAGACTTGGGTCTTCATTGTCCGTTCCCCAAAACAATTTTGCTGAATCATTTGCATCATAGAAGGGGCAATTGAAAAGTTATTTGCTTCCACAGTAGGTAAGTCAATGGCTCTATATTTGTGGCAACCGGCATTGCGAAGTCTTTTAAAGGACGATCGTCCTCCATGGCTGAAATGCTCGGTGTAGCTACTGCAGAAGATGAAGAAGACGGTGGTGGTGATGATGGCGGTGGTGACGGTGAAGTACCTCCAAATAGTGGTTGTTCCACTCTTCTTGTTCTCTTCAAACTTGAAAGAGTTCGCTCTATTTCAAGGTCTAACAAAGCGGATGTTTGGAGACCTCGTTGTGAACGACGCATACAACCTGAAAAATAACAAGAGAAATTAAGAACACACTAAGAGGTATATGGAAAATTGAAAATGATGAATGATGATCTAGTCTCGAATACTAAATAGCCCTTATTACTCCAATCAAATTATCATAGCTCCCCGGCAACGGCGCCAAAAACTTGTTGGTTGTTTACACTAACGAGTTTCAATCCAAGTAAAGGATAGTTTACTCAACTTAGCCAAACTCCGCAAGTATATGGAGGTAGTATAGTCAAGGTCGAACACAAGGAGCTTAGTTAACTTAATTGAGCACAACACTACTAAAGTTCAACAATCTAGACCGATATTTAAGAGAAGAGAAGATTTGTCTAAAAACTTAAAATTCAGATTTTAACTACAGGAATTACAGATTATAATTAGCAAGTAAGAACCACAAAATAAGTTCGATTTCAGAAAGTTAAGGAATCTTGGACATTAGGATTTCACTCACATATCATAGCAATCAAGAGAACAAAATAATTTAAACAAAAATAAGATCATGTTTCAAAGAAACGTTGTGTTACATTTCTCCTCCCGGTGTAAATGCAACGATCATAACTCAAAACAACACTCTCATGTATGATTTTTGTTTATGATCACAAACAATTCTTCAACTCATTCCTCTCTACTCTCGTAGAAGAAGAAGAGTTGCCAAGAAGAGCACCTCCATACATTCCTACTTGTTTTCTCAAACTAAGCAAGAAGGCAGAAAATATGCACATAAAGTGGCCAACAATACATGCAAGAAAAAGAGTAAACCAGCACCTTCATGGTAACGAAACAATTAAGAAATGCATTTAGTATGAAATTACTTGTTCTATACATGCTATGACATGGGAGTTACTCTCCCATGCCCAAGAAAAAGGAGTCTACTCATCCATAATGGTGTACAATAGATTTGCTATAGAAATTTCAGTTCTAGACATGGTATAGGAAGGGAAAGACAAAGAGAACTAAAGATGTAACCACAAGAACCAAGAATTCTTGCTTGAGGACGAAATTCCCCTTCTTTAGCTGCTCCAAGTCGAACTAGCTCCTCTCCCAAGAAGCTGCTCGGAGTTGGGGAAGCTTTGCTGCACCTTGAAGAAGACAATGGAGAAGTGAAGAAGAAGAAATGGTCCCTTTATGCAAGAAACCACTTTGGATCCCTCCAAATTCACCTTCCTCTACTCTCCCCTGGCTCTGAGACAAAAGAAACTCTTCAAATGACGGAACGTAACTGTCCCTTGGGTTGCCTCTTTGTTTTAAAATCGTATTCTGAATTTTCGAATTTATGAAACTGCCAGGTGCATGTCGTGCATTTTGGGTGCACGCCGTGCACCTGCAGTGCAGTTTGCATCAGGCTGATCCGTGCACGGCGTGCACGGAGGAATTGCACACCGTGCGACTTTCCAGAACTTTTCTTCAGCTGTTTGCGTTCCAGGTGCACATCGTGCTTCGATGTGCACGTCGTGCGTTCGTCCTTCTGTACATTTCTGGAATCTCGCACGCCGTGCATTTTCTCCGTGCACGTCGTGCATTCTCTTGGCTGAACAAACTAATTTTTCTTTGGAAAATTGCACGCCGTGCATTTTGATTTGCACGCCATGCACTTTGTTGTTTCAGCGAACCAGTCTTTTTCTGGAATGGTGCACGTCGTG
The DNA here is from genome assembly GCA_963693085.1 of Alisma plantago-aquatica. Taxonomy (NCBI): domain Eukaryota; kingdom Viridiplantae; phylum Streptophyta; class Magnoliopsida; order Alismatales; family Alismataceae; genus Alisma; species Alisma plantago-aquatica. The sequence goes on from OY856412.1 coordinate 583,601,884, forward strand.
CATCTGAGTTGAACACTGTGCATTCTTCTGTTTTAGTAGAAATAACATCCGAATTTAGTTCTTTTTGTGGCAATTCTGCAATACAAGTTATGGGATAAGTAGAATGACTATAATATGGCGAAACTAATATGAAAGAGACTAAATTATATCAGAAAGAACCAAAATTGTGTGTGATAACATGTGAAAAGATGATATATAATTCACACAACACCTGTATCTAATAGAGTCCCAGTCCTAGCGGGACTTAGACGATGACCTTCAACCGTTGGATTAAGATCCAACAGACCTCCTCGCTTGCGTCCAAAACAAAGGGAAGATATGTTCAATTAATTCAGAATTAATTCCCAAATTGCAATTAACTTGCAAAATCGATTTCTCCCAAACTATAATTCCTTTCTTTCTCAAATTTTAAGGGAATGTACGTCTTGGCATTATCTAACTCTATATTAAATTTGGGAAACAATTTGAATGGATGAGAAGGTTTCCTTCTCTCCCAAGTTACTCATCAATTAATCCAAATTAATTTATATTCCTATTCCTTTTGCCATTATCTTATTATTTTGGGTCCCTTGGACCTCAAGGAAACCCAAAGTCACGGATTCCCATATTGGGGAAAATCTATTTGCCTTTATCTTCTTTTGAAAATCAATTTCTCATATTTCCCTTTTATTAATCAATTTCTTTTCCTTTTTAATTCTCTTTTTAAGGATTTCTCTTTATCTCTCCTCTACTTTCCTATTGGAATTCCTTTTAACCTTAGGAATCCTTGGGATATGAAAATCCACCAAGGATAACTCAATTATACCTCTTTTCACATATTTTCCACATTTTATCATTATTTTCAATTTCTTTCTTAACAAGGAAAAACTTAATTGGTCTTTTCTTTTCTTATTGCATTCTCTATGCAACTTTGGACTCCTTGGGAACCAAGGAACCCAAGAGACACGAAATCCATCCTTGGATTACATTCCTTTGCCTTCTAGAGGTTTCTACCTCATTCTTTTCTCAAAAACTCAATTATTCATTTACTAATTGAATTTCCTTGTTATTGGGCCCAATAGCCAATAAAGACCGCAAAACAATCACCAAGTCTATTGTAAATGAAATCCATTTATTCAAAATAGATTATATCATTATTTGTTCCAACATCTTTAATATGTGAAATTACATTTCTCACCAAAGAACCCAAAAGTTGGGGTTGTAACATCCTTCCCCTCTTATAAGAATTTTGTCCTCAAAATTCCATCAAGCAAACAAATCAGGATAAGTCTTTCCTATGTCTGTCAGGGCTCCCATGTGGCTTCACCCTTTCCATGGTGCTTCCCAAGAACCTTCATCATCTCATATTCTTTCATCTGAGTACTTTCTGACCTTGGTATATCATACCCTCATAGGTGACTCAGGACATTTCATCCTCTCAAAAGCTGAATAGGTTCAGGGCTCACACATGGCTTGGATACCTCACATAGTGCTCTAGATCGGACCCATGGAACACATTACACATCATGTTATCCTGAGGGCAAGGCTAAACACAACCATCTCCACCAATCCATCTGAATGGACCCATATATCGGGGACTCAGCTTTCTCAGCTGTAGCTTAGAGGGGTCGGATTTTTTTCCATCACATATTCTTCCACAGTGAACTGCATGTCAGTCTGCTTTGCATCAGCTCATGACTCATGTCACCACTAGGCTCTCTTTCAGCCATTGCACGATCAAAGCGACTTCATTTGCACACATTGTGGTTCTTTTCTGACCTTCGTGAGGCCTCCTTCACCAACATCGTCTTAATGAAGTGGTGACCGACACAACCTCTCCATAAGACTTCTTGCATCCTGATAAAGGCTATGGTGGTTAACATACATCTTAAGAACTATCTCTATGTATCACCCTAAATGAGCACACATGCTTTCATCAGACCCTCTAGTATGGATCATATTGTTCATTAGTATGGGGTGATAAACTGTACTATCATCAAGTTCTTCATGTATCCACTTCTACCTCATGGAAGTGAACCTTGGTCATACCCAAGAACTTTTGAACTCGCATCATGATGTGGTTGAACCATCTTTCTCTCTTAAGTAGTTCAACCAAATCTGTCCCGTGACAGAACTCCTTTCTTTCTCATGTCATTTAGGTAAGGCGATCTACCATAACCCATATTACATCTTGATCTTTCTTGTTCAAGGGGAGACTTACCACAACACCCATAGTGGTGAACTCCCATTCCCTCACGGGGACTCTTTATCCTCTATGTCAAAGCACTGGGTTACTGGTGTTCGTCCTTCACCCCCGGCTTGCATGGCCACATGCTACATGCAACTTCATATTAAGCATTCAAAATGCTACTATCACTTACTATCTTTGCAGTATCACAGTGTATGGTGATCTTAAAACCATGATCTCCTGTATGTCATGATTCCTCAAGATCGATACCTGAGAAACTCTAAACCATTCTCATTAGGGTTTTATTACCTTCCTATCCAAAGAAGTGTATCTGAGGTTCTATCACCATCCTTTCACTACATCAAGTACTAAACTGGCTAACCAAACAACCATTAACTTGTTCAACATATCTTGTTACATCTGTGTGTTAGCCAAAACTCATCTTCTTTCCAAACTTAGGGTTAGTCAAACAACCTCAGCGTCTTCTAGCCTCTAGCTAAACTAGGAAGCTATATCACAACCAGAGCATTCATTACCACTTCACCTCCTTAGGTGTCAGGTAATGTTGAAGACATACACCTCCACATATTCCACTTATCATCTCATCTCAAACTCTAAGTTTGTCTTCATCAAGAAACTCTGAGCTCATCCTCATGGTGATTCAACTCAACTTTGCATAACTTGCAAATTCCACATAGCTCATGATAAAACATCCTCACAAGATGATGTCCTTAATACTCTTAGTGTTTGTAAACCATCCATGTATCATTCACTCCACAAAGGTATGCTATCATTTCTATCCTCATACCTTGTAGCAACGTTCCAACTTCCATCATCTTTTATCCTTGGTGTAAGGTATGCATACTGTCCTATCTCTCACTCCCATAACAAGAGGAAATAAGCATTTGGATGTAGTCCAAATACAGAGTTCTTCCTGTTCCAAGAGTAGAGATGGTACAACCCACCTTGCCAGTACACTTTCAAATCTAAGTTGAAACGTGCCACCTATATCTCTTCATTACAAACATCATGATATCACAAATTACTTCCATGGAAAACTGGTCTCAACCCTACTTGGTCTAAACACAATCCTTGGTCGTCTCCTCTAGGTCTATAGGGTTCCGACACTTTTTGGGGTCATCCCTTTTCCCTTATGCATCCAGAGAGTCCCCTACTCATCTGCCCTTTGGGTCCCATGAGTTCATGAAGGTGATCAATCTCCTAACCCATGGCCCTCAGACAATGATAGATGCTACCTCCCGACCCTATGGTCATGTGAAACTAGGGAATTAGGCAACTCCTTCTTCCACCGGTTTTATCCCTACCTGACCCTAGGATAGACTTAGGATTCTATTATAGTACATGTCCAACATAGAACCTTACCCAATCCTTCATCATATTTCTCTACATTCATGACTGACTTTCATCCCTTCATAGGGGTCATGGCAACCTACCTACCTTGGTCAGGCCCCATACCAGTTACCTCCATGGTAACACATCCATATGCACTTAGAGATGGTTATCTATGGGTCTATAGGTTCATACTCATACCATGTACTTTTCACTTAGCTTCTCAAGATCCTATGAAACCGCTTTAGGTTACCTCAAAACCAACAAAACTGGTATACACCCTACAAAAGGGTCCCTCTCCCAGGATGGGAGGAAACTACACTATTGATAACAAGGTCACAACCGTCCTTAGGGTTTACATTCGCATGAGCATGTATAACCCAGCAGCTACTAAGGCACAAGAAGATCACCTATCAAACCATGCTAGGTCATGCTTGTTCTCATCCTCAACATTAGACCAACTTAGTTTTGAGGGGTTCATCAAACATACCTTAACTTAAGGGGTTTCCTTTTTTCTACACATGAGGAGTACCATGCTCAAAATTATAGAGACTCAAATCTCATCATGAGCATCGGGCACACTACTTCCCCCTTAGGCCTAGGAACCCTAAGTCCACCTTTGGGTATCGAACTGCATGTTCAATCTCTTAACCACGAAACAAGCATGTCCAAGGCATGTCATGTACTTCCATGATCCTTTTATATGAGAAACACCTCTCCTCAAGGACAACCAACTAGGTACAAGGCCTTACTACCTGTTACATGATTTAAGGAACTCTTCTTCTCATCTATACCAGAGGTACAGAGGTATTAACAGACTCATCCTCTCTCTAGGGTTTGGTTCCTCTAAAGGAAACCAAGATATCATCAGCCTCCAGGGATCATGCATGAGTCAACCACTATAATCCACTTAGGTCACATTATCCTCGACTCCCCACTATTCCTCAAGTTTCGGGGTTTTAGGCTTCCAACCTTCTTGCCTGAGGTCTTCTCTCTCTCTCTAGAGCTAATCCTACAACCAACCTCTCTATAAGAGGTCCTTTATTCATGAAGGATCAAGCTCATAAGCATTCCCCTACCTGAGTGAAGCCTATACTCGAACTTATGTTTACTCTAGATTATCCATAACCCCTTATGCTTATCTCAAAAGCCATCCATTATGATTCCTTGTCCAGGGTTACATCCTACTGTCAGCACTACTGACGTACTCTGGGTGCAAGCTACACCTTACTTGCACAAGCCCATAGGGTTCTATAGGTTCTTCTCTAACTTCATCCATGAAGGAGTTATCCTTCGCTCAAACATGCACGACCCTTCCCTGGGTTGGGTTGCCAAAGGTGCTAGGTCAATAACTTCTCATGGCTCATATGACATCCAAGGCATGTTTATCAAAACACCTGGTCTATTCTCATCATGCCATCTCTCTCTCTAACCTTTACTTAGGGTTAGGGTTAGCATCATCCTCAAAGGATGTGCTCGGTCTCTACTTTTAACTGAGGTCTCTACCTCTAAGACTAACTCTCTCTACTCATCCTCCTACCACAGAGGCCTATCCTCAGACCTCTCCTGAGGGAAATGACAACTCATGTCATACGACCTAAGCATGTATCTATTCCTTTACGCTTACTCTATTAAGCTTATGTCCATGACATCTTATTTACATGCTTTTTATTAGTTTGGTGGAGGATTCTTGAATCCTTATCAACCTTACCCATACCTCAAGAGGGTGAGGAGAAGAGAGAAAACCCTAATCCTTAAGGTCCTTAACAGAATTTGAGTTGAGAAGGGATGAACAAGATGAGAGAGTCCTAAAGGTATCTTATTTCGAGTCATATCCTAAGACATCGGCCAGGCAGTCACACAATCCGGGAGTCCTCGTATTCTGACCAGCGGTGCAGAGGAAAATATTGCCAGCCCCCAGACGTGATCCTTTTCTAGACACCTCAGTCTTTCAGACAATCCTCTAATAACTCCCTTGGTTCTATGGAATTTTTAAAATTTAATAATTATTAAAGATTAAATGAGGAACCTATGCTCTGATACCAATTGTAACGACCCCACCTCCCGGTAACCCCCAATTAAGGGAGACCCGAAGGTCGGGATCGTTATTCAATTAACAGGATCAAAGGTTTGACAAATAATTAATAATAATTATGAAATTATACTAACTAAACTGGAATTGGGTATAAAATTAAAACTTTACTTACCTTTGAAAAACTTTGGAAATCTATCTATCTCGAGCTTGAATCTACTCTATCTAATCCTCCTTGCACTTTATGTTTTATTTTCACAATGTGTCACTTTACCGTTTCTTCATTTCAGGGTTGTTCCTAAAACACTGACAAACAAAACTTCGGTCAGTATATCGAAAATAAACTGGTATGTGGGGACAACCAAAAGCTTGCACATATGGATAACAATCTAATTATCACAATGATGAATGCATACTCACCTGAGTCTAATCGCCTCGTTTGGCCCAATTTTGGTTGCATTTGTGCATTTACTTGGCTTAACTGCTTTAATGAGGTTTTATTGGCCATATATTCTTATATTCAACTTATCTTGGTCCAATCGATTTTATCCCTATTTTTAATGGATTTTATCTTTGTTTTGCAGGATGAATTGGGCACTTGGGCCAAATCACCTGCCATCATGCAATCGGGGTCTTTTCCTTCCTGATTCTCTGCTACAACATTCTCTGTGCCCAAGGTGTGGATACGACCAGGCTATTTGGAGCTCGTGGGCCTGATCCCAATGCAATTATAACCTTGTGACCCTTTGTTTAGCCTTGGATCAGGCTTGGTGAGATCTTGCCTAAGGCTAATTTGTAACTCTTGGGCCCAAGCAACACCAAGGCCCAAAAGTGGGGCCGAGACTCTATTTCCTTAGTAGCCACAGTGCCCAGCCGGCTCCTGTTCACCTATCTACCCTAATAGCTACCTGCGGCCTGTAACCAACCTACGCCCGTTGGGCCCACCTCCTTGCCAACCCCTGCGACCGCGACACCTACCCCAACTCCCGTGATCACGGCATTCTGCCCTAAGTAGCCGCGACTTGATACCCATTGCCCCCGCGACCGCGACTTCACTCCACACACCCGCGATCAACACACTAACTACGAGTCTCCCGCCCGCGATCGTGAACTAACTTGCTGTGACCTACTTCCATGCCCGCGGCCAGGAAAACTCCCCAACGCCACGACCTGCGGTGGCATACACCACACCTCACCTCCACCATCTGCCCCCTGCCGCTCTCCTCTTCCTACGGCAGTGGCAACCTTCCACTTACAGTTTATCGCAACCTCCCTCTGGTCTCGCTCTTCCTGCTGCTCTCACCCACAAGCCTTCACCATGATCAACTGAGCAACGATGCTCATAGCTGCCTCACACAGAATAGCAACACCCGCTGGCCCAGCAGAGCAAGTGCCGCGACCTCGGCAAAGGTCATGACCTCGACAAAGGCCGTGACCTCGAGACGGTGCCCAACCTGCCTATAAATAGGACCCGACCCCAGCCAGTCAAGGCATCAGATCCAGACGCCGTTAGGCTACAGGACTGATATGGGCCTAGGGAGACGATCTCCATAGCCAAGAACCTGCCCCCGTGGTGGTTTGCGGCATGTTCACCCAGAACTAGAGTGAAGACTCAGATCTACAAGTCACCTCGTTCAGATCCAGATCTAGATCTGTATCTAGATCTTCTGCGTCTACACCGACTCTACACCGCCACCTCATCCATGAGCTGCTCCTCTTGCTGCGAGCAAGGAGACCGAGGAAGGAGAGAAGACAGAGAGAGAAGATTTGCCCTGTTTGTCGTGGTGTTCTTCCTTCTTCGTCCAGATCTACCCGACGTCGTGTAGAAGGCCATTTCTCCACCGAGCTGCGATCATCTTCTTCACCATGCTCATGCCGGAAATCTCTCTCTCTCTTATTATTCTTGTTTCTCTCACCATGAGCGAGTAGTTTACTTTTGTTGGGGTGTGGGGACTAGCCCTGTTGCCCATGCTTTCATATCTTTTTGTTAAACATTCCATGGCATGTATATAATCTTTCATTTCATTGTTAATCGTCGATGTGTGCTTGTGGATTGATCACCTGCTTGCATTTATCTTGTTCGTTTCCTATGTTGTGAGAACTTCAATGCGTAGGTTTTGAATGTCGATTAACGCGGTTGACTCCCAAACTAGAAATAGAATGGGATTCCTTGAAGTCGTAAGTGTATGATCCGTGTTGTGACGAGCCATCTTGCCCACGGTGACGCTTCTGTGTGCCTAACGCCTGTATAGGGGGCCCACAACTTCATTTGGATTTCTGTATCTTCGGAGCCGTAAGTATGTGATCTGGAAGGTGACGAGACATCTGATACCCAAGGTGATGCTTATGCGAACCTGACGCCCGTATGGGGGGTTTTGCAGCATCTCTTTTTGAATGGTCATATCTTGCCTGGATGTTTGATGTTTGGATGTGATTGCGTGTGTAGTGGTGGTGAAACCTGGGACCATCCCAGCGATTTCCATCATTAATCTTTAATCAACCTCTAATCCTGCTCTTTTACTTTCCTTGCATTTAGTTTAATTAAACTCAAATCAACCAACCTTGTTCTAAATATTAGTCTCGATTCGACTAGATTTGACTAGAAAGAAGATTCTTAAAAATGGTGTCCCTTGGGATTCGATCCTCAACTATACTGCGATAAGACCCATCCGCTTGCGGGTGGTATTATTGCACGTTGTTTTGGTTAAAAACTTAGGGATTTCAACCCTAAGTGAGTTTGTTAGTGCGATAATATAAGACACATCAAATTTTGGCGCCGTTGCTGGGGACAACGGAATCATCTAGTTAAATCTAGTCCTTTTGAGACTAATTTAGGTTTTTCTTTTACTTTTGACACTATCGATCACATATACTTGAATTTGGTTCTACTCTGTCCATCTCATCAACAAAAGATCTTTTTATCCTAGGTACCCACAAAGTCTAGTGTATGCGTCGCTCAGATAGTTTCGGACTCTCTGCTAGCTTTGACCCTGACATAGACAGAACCTTTCGCCATCAGTACAGAGAGAACCAAGCAAGAATGGCTCAAGAGGAGGAAATTGCTCGAAGGGTAGCTCAAGCTTTTAATCCACAAAGAGATAGGATTATGCAAGAAGCCCGAGCTGTAGTTCAAGAAGAAATCCAAGCAGCTCAAGCAGTAGCTCAGCAAGTAGAGTTACAAAAAGACCTGAGGGAGTTCTCAATCCCTAAAGCTACTGACGTTCATCACCCAGTGCAACCTCCTCCCATCAACGCCCCCAACTTTGAGATATGGGCACATTGGATCACGTTGCTTCAAAACAATCCTTTCTATGGTAAGCAAGGAGAAGATAGCCAAGAACATCTTCTGAGATTCATAGACTTGTGCATCATGGCAAAGCAGAATGGAGTCACATATGACGCCATCAGACTTCGTCTCTTCAAATACTCTCTTTCCGATAGAGCCATGAGTTGGTATAACTCCTTGCAATGCGAACCCATAACCACTTGGGAACAACTTCAAAATGTTTTCCTGGAAAAATTTTATCCACCTTCTCTCACCTACGAGATTAGGGGTCGAATAACGCAATTCACCCAGGCCCCTGGAGAATCTCTAGCTGAAGCATGGGAAAGATACAAGGAGCTTCTACGCAAGTGTCCACATCATGGCATTCCAAAGAATCAATTCATTGAAATCTTTTATAGAGGTGTGGACAATGATATCAATAGGTTTTTGGATTCCTCATCTAGAGGAAACTTCATGCGTCAGAGTTATGATAGAGCATGGAAGGTTGTCACCCTTGGAGCTGAAAACCAAGCCAACTGGGGAAGACCTGTTGGTAAAGGAGTGCTGAAGGTAGCTATGGCCGAAGCAACACCTGAGTACAAGTCTATCGCTGAATCTCTCAAACTCCTAGCTGCAAAGCAAGACCATCTAGAATCATCCCTCGCAGCTTATGAAAGAAGACGTTCGCCCCCTCGACAATAAGAGCAAGTTAAATCAGCCTCACTCTTCTGTGAAGCATGCAAAGGAACTGGCCATTCTACCCTAGCCTGTAACATTCTTTATGATGTTGTCTTGAGCAACACATGTGCTCAGGGAGATAGTGGTCAAATGGAAAATCGGAATGTTGTCAACACCATCCCTGGTCAAGGATACTATAATCCGAATCAGAATAGGAACCATCCAAGTTTTCAATATGGAAACCCTTCTGCAGCGGAGAATTCACGACAACTTGGTTCAAATACTCAACAACGAGGCCCGCCAAGATTCCAGTATAACCAACAACAGAATTTTGGGAATCAAGGGAACTTCAGAGGTAACTTCTAGAATAGAAACTACAACAACTATCAGAACAATTCTCAGTTTCAAAACCCCAACCATGTCACCTACCAACAGCAACAACAAGGGCAACAAGCCGGTCCCATCTCTCCTGATGACAAATTGTCAGCTATTGAGAAGATGTTGCAGTCACAGCAGACTATGATAGCTAACCAGCAAGCCCATCAGAAGGCTATTGAATCTCTACTAGCTCAACTTGCGGCTAGCATGAAACCACCTGCTGGAGTCTTTGCTGGACAACCCGAAAACAATCCTAAACATCCTGAGCAACTTAAGGCTGTAACCACCAGGTCTGGGAAAAACTATTTTGACTCCCCTGCTAAGATGCCAATAGCATAAACAAATGATGATAACTTTGCAAATGACCAAGACTCTGCAACACCTGAGTCCCAACCGAAGGAACAACCAACCACTGATAGGACAGACAAAGCAAGATTGGAGGAACCGTTGACTGTGGAGGCTGAAGACACACCTGAGTCGGATGTGCCAGTATACAAGCCTCGTCCTGCTTTCCCAGCTCGTTTGAAGCAGACAAAGCTCGATACTCGATTCAACAAGTTTAAAGAAGCTATGAAGAAGCTTCATGTAGATATACCCTTTCTAGATGCGCTGGCTGAGATACCAGCCTGGACTAAGTACTTAAAGTATCTCCTCACAAGGTAGTACATAACTGAAGAATATGAGATAGTCAAGCTAGCATCGACCAATTATGATATCATCCAGAGCAAGATGCCCAAGAAGTAGAAAGACCCAGGATCCTTTGGGATTTCATGTCATATCGACGACTCCTCATGTAAGAAGGGATTGGCCAATCTCGGTGCTAGCATCTCTATCATGCCACTTAGCCTTTGTAAGAGGTTGGGGTTTGCAGAACTTCTCCCCACAGGAATGACCATACAACTTGCGGATAACTCCACAACTCTTCCCTTAGGAATGATTGAAGATGTCCCTGTCAAGGTTGGAAAAGACTCTTATGTCCCCTGTGACTTTGTTATCATGGACATAAAGGAAGACACCAGATACCCTCTTATCTTTGGTCGTCCATTCCTCGTCACCGCAAGAGCCTTGATCGACATGGAAGCAGGGACCTTGCTACTCAGACTAGGTAAACATACCCTCGAGTTTAAGGTCTTTGAAAGCATGCGGAGACCAAGCATGCAGGAAGAAGTCTATTTGATTGATTGCATCAAGCAAATGTCTCTTCTCACACAAGGGGAATATGAACAAGACGATCCTTTAGAAGAGGCTCTAACAAACCCATCTGCTGAAAATTTCATCAACGAACGAGTTAAGGATTGTATCCTTAACCTCAATTCTGTAGTAGAAGATCCTGAAGCTAAGTTTGAGGAACTCAAAGATGTAAATGTAACTGAAGAGCCATGTAAGAGGCCAGAAGCCCCTGAAATGAAGCCCCTGCCTGAGGGACTTACGTACACATTTTTGGATGATCTCAAGGTTTGTCCAGTTATTAAAATTTTTTATCTAACGAATGAACAAGAAGATAAACTTCTGAAAGAATTAAAGGAAAGAAGGAAAGCTATCAGATACAAGATGAGCGATCTCACCGGGGTCAGTCAAGCGCTTTGTATGCACAAAATCCCTATGGTGGAAGACCACAAGCCGACTGTTGAGCATCAACGGAATTTGAATCCTAATATGAAAGAAGTGGTCCGTCGCGAAGTCATCAAGTTGCTCACTGCCGGAATCATCTATCCAATATCTGACTCACCTTGGGTGAGTCCTGTACATGTTGTTCCAAAGAAAGGTGGCACTACTGTGATACTGAATGAAAATAATGAACTCATCCCCACTCAAACAGTAACCGGGTGGAGGATGTGTATTGATTATAGGAAATTGAACAAAGCCACACGCAATGATCATTTTCCGATGCCTTTCCTAGATCAAGTCTTAGGGAGATTGGCTCATCAGGAATATTTTTGCTATCTCGATGGTTACTATGGATTCTATCAAATCCCTATACATCCAGATGACCAAGAGAAAACTACGTTTACATGTTCCTTTGGAACATACACCTTTAGAAGGATGCCATTTGGACTTTGTAATGCACCTGCAACCTTCCAACGCTGCATGGCGGCCATATTTGCTGGTCTAACCGAAACCATAATGGAAATTTTTATGGATGATTTCTCTGTATATGGAGATTCATATGATTCATGCCTAAGGCACCTCTCCCTTGTCCTCAAATGATGCGAAGAAACACTTCTAGTGCTTAATTGGGAGAAATGCCATTTCATGGTAAAGGAAGGTATTGTCCTTGGCCATAGAGTCAGTAATCGAGGAATTGAAGTGGATAGGGCCACGATCGAAGTGATCTCCAAACTGTCAATCCCAACCAATGTAAGAGAAGTCCGTGCATTCCTTGGTCATGCAGGTTTCTACAGAAGGTTTATCAAGGATTTCTCCAAGATAACCAAGCCCATGACAAACTTGTTGCTGAAGGACACTGATTTCCATTTTGATGAAGAGTGTATCAAGAGTTTCAACAACCTAAAGCATGCCCTTACAACAACACCCATCATACGTGGCCCGGATTGGGACAACCCATTCGAAATTATGTGTGATGCCAGTGATTACACTGTGGGTGCCGTTCTGGGTCAATGTATAGAGAAGAAACATCATGTCATCTATTATGCATCGAAGACCCTTGACGAATCCCAGAGGAACTATGCAACTACTGAGAAGGAACTCCTAGCAGTCGTATATGCCTTTGATAAGTTTAGATCCTACCTTATTGGTTCAAAGGTGATTGTCTACACAGATCACGCTGCTATTCGTTATCTTCTAAAAAAGAAAGATGTGAAACCAAGGCTAATAAGATGGATTCTCCTATTGCAAGAATTTGATCTTAAGATTAGAGATAAAAGAGGCACAAAAAATGTTGTAGCAGACCACTTAAGTCGTATCCACACTCTGGAAACTGAGAAGATACCAATTAATGATTCTCTTCCAGATGACCAGCTTATGAAAGTATCATAAGCTACTCCTTGGTACTCGGACTATGTGAACTACCTTGCTGTTGGTGTCATCCACCCTGAGTGTACCGGAAATGCTCTAAAGAAATTCATGCATGATGTGAGGCAATATCACTGGGATGAACCGTACCTTTTCAAGCTCTGTGTTGATGGTCTCTACATACGTTGTATCGCTGAGGAAGAAGCCCAACTTATTTTAGAGCAATGCCACACAGGCCCAGTTGGAGGCCATATGAGTTCAAAGAAAACCTCTCTGAAGGTTCTGCAATGTGGGTTCTTTTGGCCAACCATATCCAGAGATGCTTACAATTTTGTGCTGTCATGTGACAAGTGCCAGAGAACGGGAAACATTACGAAAAGAGATGAGATGCCACTTAAGCTATGGCTAGAAGTTTAGATTTTTGATGTTTGGGGAGTGGACTACATGGGTCCGTTCCCATCCTCACACAGATTTTCCTACATCCTAGTCGCGGTTGATTATGTCTCCAAATGGGTGGAGGCAATACCAATGGTTACTAGCGATTCAAAACCCGCCATTAAAATGTTCAGAGATATCATCTTTCCCCGTTTTGGAGTTCCACGTACTGTGATCTCCGATGGAGGTTCTCATTTTCTGGAAAGAAGCTTTGAATCATTGCTGAGAAGATATGGTGTAACGCACAAGGTAGCTTCCCCCTACCACCCACAAACAAGTGGGCAAGTAGAGGTTTCGAACCTTCAACTCAACACTATCCTGGAAAAGACAGTAGGATGCAATCGTAAGGATTGGTCTGTGAAAATCAATGACGCTTTATGGGCCTACCGAACTGCGTTCAAAACTCCTCTTGGAACAACACCCTTCAGACTCATCTATGGAAAATCATGTCACCTGCCCGTGGAACTAGAACATAAAGCATGGTGGGCAATCAAATAGTTGAATTTTGACATGAAGAAAGTAGGCAAAGCCAGGATTCTACAACTTCAAGAGTTGGATGAACTCCGAATGACATCTTATGAAAATGCATGAATCTACAAGGAACGCACAAAACTTTGGCACGATGGTCATCTGAAGAGGAAGGACATTCAAGTGGGAGACCAAGTTCTACTGTTCAACTCAAGACTGAGGTTATTCCCAAGAAAACACCATTCTCGATGGTCTGGACCATACATCGTCAAGAGCATCTATCCACATGGTGCATTTTCTTTATGGAGTGAGAAGTCAGGTGATTTTGTGGCAAACAGCCAACGCTTGAAAAGATATTTCACCATAGCCGATACCGGCACCGAGGAATTGATGAATTTGTCCAAACCGACATATCCACCTGAAAACTGAAGAAATCACGTCGAGCCATCGACGTAAAACAAAGGCGCTTGTCTGGAGGCAACCCGACCTCTAACTTAGCTTTTACTTTTAGTTTTGTTTTTAGAAAATTTTGCACCTGGTAGACAATGCATCGCAAGATGCCATCTTAAGTTCTAATAGATTCCATTTTTGAGATTTCAGATAGAGGACGCGTCACTGAAAGGAATGTAACCACATCTGGTGGACCAACCGGCATGAGTTTTCCCCTCCATCTCGGATTTAGAGTTTGCTCGGGACGAGCAAATTTCTAAGTTTGGGGTGGAGGGTGGGTGGTACGTACTCTAATTTCCACCCTCTCCTATCCGTCTCAGACTTAAGATTTCATCGTTGAAATTTTGTCGCATATTTGAGCAAAATTTTCAAAAATTTTCAAAAGTTTTCATAGCAATTTGTATAGAAACTTGATGAAGTTGTAACGCTTTTGTTTCAATCAAAGCCTTTACCTAGACGGCTATCCTGTTTTTCTATGTAGTTTTGAATCATTATACCCTCCTTATTCGAAGTGAAGCCTCAAGGAGAACAATTTCTGAAACTAGCCTATGATTAGAAATCACCGCATGAAGCTTATGAATCCTAACATCATGATCAGTAGATATGGCAAGTATCTATCAAAGTGAGAGGGATCAAACACATTGTGCTTTCTATCTGACTAGTGGAACAATAGCATGGAATCTCTACTGGATCCTCATCAAGTCATTATTTGAGCAGAGTATGATAAGGAGAACGACCCAGTGCACTGAATTGTAAATCAAGTTGCATTCTGATCTGAACTCTCTTCTACACTTCTTCTATCATTTTCGTACCCCTCTGTTCATCAAAACCAAACAAAAATAGCCAATAGTGTGCCAAACCCTAACTTTGGGGTGGCACACTCTCTCTCCCTTTATGCTTCTTCCATACCCCTCACTGCGAAATAGGGGTGTATCACCAAGAAAAGATGCCAAAGTGCACACAAAAAGAAATACAATCTCGAGTCGAATAGAGGAGAGATCCACACACAAAAAAATGCAATCAATGAAATTGCAAATCATATAATAAAAATCTCGAGTCGGATAGAGGAGAGATTTATTTCTTCCTTCCATACCACCCTTCACTCCCTTTTCCACCTACGGGTACAATGAATGCCTCCCTGATCCTAAAATACACCAGTGTCAAATCAGGTGCACACTTGTTGTTCTGCGGGTATCTCTGGACTCTTACGAAACTCCCTGACATGCTTGATTTTGGAAAACGTAGAGAGGAAGTGATATTGGGAAGCGAACTTGGAAATGAAGATATGGCAAAATGTGTTCTATGATCTCAGGATGTTAAGACACTTAGTCGCACTAAGCAGAATAGAAATAATCGTGATGTGAAGATGAAGCAATCACGCGAGTTGAAAGTATTCGTTTGGCAAGTGTTTTAGATTTTGTGTTACTCGAGGATGAGCAACGTTTAAGTTCGGGGTATTTTGATGAATGCATATTCACCTGAGTCTAATCGCCTCGTTTGGCCCAATTTTAGTTGCATTTGTGCATTTACTTGGCTTAACTGCTTTAATGAGGTTTTATTGGCAATATCTTCTTATATTCAACTTATCTTAGTCCAATCAATTTTATCCCTATTTTTAATGGATTTTATCTTTGTTTTGCAGGATGAATTGGGCACTTGGGCCAAATCACCTGCCATCATGCAATCGGGGTCTTTTCCTTCCTGATTCTCTGCTACAACATTCTCTGTGCCCAAGGTGTGGATACGACCAGGCTATTTGGAGCTCGTGGGCCTGATCCCAATGCAATTATAACCTTGTGACCCTTTGTTTAGCCTTGGATCAGGCTTGGTCAGATCTTGCCTAAGGCTAATTTGTAACTCTTGGGCCCAAGCAACACCAAGGCCCACAAGTGGGGTTGAGACTCTATTTCCTTCACAGCTACAATGCCCAACCGGCTCCTGTTCACCTATCTACCCTAATAACTACCCGCAGCCTGTAACCAACCTGCACCCGCTGGGCCCACCTCCTTGCCAACTCTCGCGACCGCGGTACCTACCCCAACTCCCGTGATCGCGGCATTCTGCCCTAAGTAGCCGCGACTTGATACCTATTGCCCCCGCGACCGCGGCTTCACTCCACACACCCGCGATCAACACACTAACTGCGAGTCTCCCGCCTGCGATCGTGAACTGACTTGCCGCGACCTACTTCCATGCCCGCGGCCAGGCAAACTCCCCAACGCCGCGACCTGCGGTGGCCTACACCACACCTCACCTCCACCCTCTGCCCCCTGCCGCTCTCCTCTTCCTACGGCAGTGGCAACCTTCCACTTACAGTTTATCGCAACCTCCCTATGGTCTCGCTCTTCCTACTGCTCTCACCCACAAGCCTTCACCGTGATCAACTGAGCAACAACGCTCATAGCTGCCTCACACAGAATAGCAACACCCGCTGGCCCAACAGAGCAAGTGCCGTGACCTCGGAAAAGGTCGTGACCTTGACAAAGGCCGCGGCCTCGAGACGGTGCCCAGCCTGCCTATAAATAGGACCCGACCCCATCCAGTCAAGGCATCGGATCCAGACACCATTAGGCTGCAGGACTGATCTGGGCCTAGGGAGACGATCTTCATAGCCAAGAACCTGCCCCCATGGTGGTTTGCGGCCTGTTCACCCAGAACTAGAGTGCAGACTCAGATCTGCAAGTCACCTCATTCAGATCCAGATCTAGATCTGTATCTAGATCTACTGCGTCTACACCGACTCTACACCGCCATCTCATCTACGAGCTGCTCCTCTTGCTGCGAGCAAGGAGACCGAGGAAGGAGAGAAGATGGAGAGAGAAGATCTACCCCGTTCGTCATGGTGTTCTTCCTTCTTCGTCCAGATCTGCCCCGACGTCGTGTAGAAGACCGTTTCTCCACCGAGCTGTGATCATCTTCTTCACCATGCTCATGGCGGAAATCTCTCTCTCTCTCTTGCTATTCTTGTTTCTCTCACCATGAGCGAGTAGTTTACTTTCGCTGGGGTGTGGGGACTAGCCCTGTTGCCCATGCTTTCATATCTTTTTGTTAAACATTCCATGGCATGTATATAATCTTTCATTTCATTGTTAATCGTCGATGTGTGCTTGTGGATTGATCACCTGCTTGCATTTATCTTGTTCATTTCCTATGTTGCGAGAACTTCAATGCGTAGGTTTTGAATGTCGATTAACGCGGTTGACTCCCAAACTAGAAATAGAATGGGATTCCTTGAAGTCGTAAGTGTATGATCCGTGTGGTGATGAGCAATCTAGCCCACGGTGACGCTTCTGTGTGCCTAACTCCTGTATAGGGGGCCCACAACTTCATTTGGATTTCTGTATCTTCAGAGCCATAAGTATGTGATCTGGACGGTGACGAGACATCTGATACCCAAGGTGATGCTTACGCAAACCTAACGCCCGTATGGGGGGTTTTGCAGCAGCTCTTTTTGAATGGTCATATCTTGCCTGGATGTTTGATGTTTGGATGTGATTGCGTGTGCAGTGGTGGTGAAACCCGGGACCATCCCAGCGATTTCCATCATTAATCTTTAATCAACCTTTAATCCTGCTCTTTTACTTTCCTTGCATTTAGTTTAATTAAACTCAAATCAACCAACCTTGTTCTAAATATTAGTCTCGATTCGACTAGATTCGACTAGAAAGAAGATTCTTAAAAATGTTGTCCCTTGGGATTCGATCCTCAACTATATTGCGATAAGACCCGTCCGCTTGCGGGTGGTATTATTGCACGTTGTTTTGGTTAAAAACTTAGGGATTTCAACCCTAAGTGAGTTTGTTAATGCGATAATATAAGCCACGTCACACAATCAAGTTAATTAACCAGCCAATTTACATTTTCCATGTATGACATTCTCCACCGCTTTTGCCCTAACCCTGGCATACCCACCTTAGGGTTTCCTTTGCCAATGACTTAAGGCCACCTTCTCAATCCCAAGCTTGGTGCCTGGGGTCACCACTCATGGTGCCCTCTAGTCATGCAATATCATAGGCCACCTTCTCATTACCGAGCTTGGTGCCTGGGGTCACCACTCAAGGTGTCCATTGGTCTACCCATCTGGGCCTGACCTTTGGCATCATCCATCAGGGTGGCATGTAGGTGCGAGAATACATACTTGTATTATTAATGTGATAATCATAGTGACTATATTTTGCAAGTATGAACATCCAAACTGATAATTTGCATTCAATCTGATTAACCATCCGGAAAATCCTCGGGAAACTAAGGCGGTTATTCATAATTTACCACATATCTGTTAAGCAGACTTGAATGCAGAAATAACTCAATCAATCAGGAAATCAAGCAAGCACACACACAACTTGTTCCTGAAAAAGGCATTCAATTTCTCTATCATTAATCATGTCATCATGATCTATTACTCCTAGTTGTCTTCTAGGGTTATTACTCCTTTTTAGGGTTTTGACCGTAATTAGGGTTTCACTTCCTTTTTATTACTTTTACCTTACTTTTATCAAATATCCATCAAAACCTAATTATCTTGTCTTATTTTCCATTAAGGTCCTTAAGATCGGGTTTGCACCACGAAAACCCTAATTTTCAGATTACTACATTTTTTCTTTTCTTTTTCTCTAATTTAGGGTTTCTAAACATTTTAATCAACATATTGAGTTAAACACCCTAAACTTGTAATTCTATCATCAACACAAGTTAAAAACCATCTTAATCATCAATCAAGTAAATCATGTTCGAAATAACATTTTTGCAAGATTAAATATATCTTTTATCAACCATTAAGGCTTCTAACCACAAATTAATCCCCCTTTTATTGAAAATATGCACTTTTACAAAAAAGAGATAGATTTAGGCTTTGAAACCATTTTAATGCATTCCTCATATTTTTCTGATCATTTTTCATGTACTAACTTTTTGCATCCAAGTTTTCTATCACCAGATATGATTTTACCAAGATAATTCCTTTTTATTGATTTATTAGCTAATTCAGAAAATTTGTGGATCGCTCGATCCATTGTCCGCGATCCACTGACGATCCAACGGCCATGGACACGCACGCCTAAGTCAGCGATCAGATAGAGAAAGACCAAACTTTCCCTTACCCGTTCTGAAGGTGTGGTGGGGTATTTTAGTAATTCTCCGATTCTTCTTCTTCCTCAACCTCGTGCGAGAGAAGCAGGCTCTGGTGGTCAACCTATGAGTTGACTTTGGGCTCCTCTCCTCCTTTGCTCACGTCAGATGCCCAGGAAGCTTCACCTTCCCCCTTTGAACTTGATGACGCCTCCAATTGCTTTCCAAGGACATGCCAAGGTTGTCTCCTTACTCGTCGGACTCCGGCGATGGTCTCCGAGATGATGGAGGTGCAGGTCAAGACGAACAGAGCAATTGAACGCACTGAAGCACTCCTCGATTCCTTCCGCAGAGCTTGGGCTAGCGTTTAGGAATTCTGGTTCCCTCCATAACCCTCCCCTATATATAGGGTCGAGATCAAGTTCGTGGGAATTTGGGGTTTCCCAAAACGGAGGCCAATCCTTGTTGAACCAGGGATCTTCCTCTTCGGTTCCAACTCCTAAGTCTAATGGGACAATTACCCGGTTTGCTCATGCACTGGATTCTCGAGGATTTAGGATGGAAAATCCACCCTGTATCCAACAGAGTCCCAGTCCTAGCGGGACTTAGACGATGACCTTTGGCCTTTGGATTAAGATCCAACAGACCTCCTCGCTTGCGTCCAAAACAAAGGGAAGATATGTTCAATTAATTCAGAATTTATTCCCAAATCGCAAATAACTTGCAAAATCGATTTCTCCCAAACTCTAATTGCTTTCTTTCTCAAATTTTAAGGGAATTTACGTCTTGGCATTATCTAACTTTGTATTAAATTTGGGAAACAATTTGTAATGGATGAGAAGGTTTCCTTCTCTCCCAAGTTACTCATCAATTAATCCAAATTAATTTATATTCCTATTCCTTTTGCCATTATCTTATTATTTTGGGTCCCTTGGACCTCAAGGAAACTTAAAGTCACAGATTCCCATATTGGGGAAATTCTATTTGCCTTTATCTTCTTTTGAAAATCAATTTCTCATATTTCCCTTTTATTAATCAATTTCTTTTCCTTTTTAATTCTCTTTTTAAGAATTTCTCTTTATCTCTCCTCTACTTTCCTATTGGAATTCCTTTTAACCTTAGGAATCCTTGGGATACGAAAATCCACCAAGGATAACTCAATTATACCTCTTTTCACATATTTTCCACATTTTATCATTATTTTCAATTTCTTTGTTAACAAGGAAAAACTTAATTGGTCTTTTCTTTTCTTATTGCATTCTCTATGCAACTTTGGACTCCTTGGGACCCAAGGAACCCAAGAGACACGAAATACATCCTTGGATTACATTCCTTTGCCTTCTATATGTTTCTACCTCATTCTTTTCTAAAAAACTCAATTATTCATTTACTAATTGAATTTCCTTGTTGTTGGGCCCAATAGCCAATAAAGCCCACAAAACAATCATCAAGGCTATTGTAAATGAAATCCATTTAATCAAAATAGATTATATCATTATTTGTTCCAACATCTTTAATATGATAAATTACATTTCTCACCAAAGAACCCAAAAGTTGGGGTTGTAACAGAGCCTCTATATAGAAATTCCTCAAAGGGAAAAACTTCCTAAATGAAATCATTGACCATTCTTCCAAACAAAGTGGTACTAGTGGTTTGGGATTTGTAGGGGATCTCCTAAGGGAAAGAGTAAGGCCAAAGGTAAGAAAAAGATTAAGGAAACTCCTCTTTTCATTGGAGAGTTTTTTGGCACTAGGAGCCCTATGATTTGCTCTCATTACAAAAGTGATGATCATTAGTCTACTTATTGTCCTTACAAGCCTAAGGGGGCAAACCCAAAAATGAAATGGGTCCCCAAGCTAACACTAGATCCTAAAGTTTGAGTTGGGAACTGACACTCTCCTTTCTTACAGGAAAAAGGAAAATGGATTATTGATAGTGGCTGCACAAAGCACATGACATGTGACATAAGCCATTTCAACAATTTCACAAAGAAGAAAGGTGGTTCGGTCACTTGCAGAGACTACAAGAAAGATAAAGTAAAAGGTGAAGGTGATGTAGGTGAATCCTTGTGTATCAAGAATATTCTCTTTGTGGATGGCCCACGTCACAATTTAATAAGTGTTAGTCAATTATTTGATAATGGTTACCTTGTGCTATTTACTTCTTTTGAATGCTTGCTCATAGATTCCCTCACTTACCATGTCATATATAAGGGAACTAGGAATGGTAATATTTATGTAATTGTGCTTGACTCTATTAAGCCTATTGTTGGTAGATACCTTGTAGTCAATTCGAATGATATTTCTTTTTGGCACCGTCGGCTAGGTCATGTAAATATGCATCAATTGAAGAGGTTGAGCAAAAAGAAATTGGTTAAAGGACTTCCCAAATTGGATATTAAAAAGGATAAGGAATGCCAACCTTGTACCAGGGAAAGCAAAGCAAGTCCTCTTTCAAATCCAAAGGAGTCTTAGTACTAAGAGAGCTCTTGAACTTCACCATATTGATCTATTTGGACCTATGAGAACTCAATCTCTTCGTGGTTAGAAGTCTTGTATTCTTATTTTCGATGATTTCTCTCGATATACTTGCCCCTTATTTATCATTTCTAAGAGTGATACTCTTGATGTTTTCTCTAGCTTTTGCATCTGAGTTGAATATGAAGCTTCTTATCAGATTATTTCCATATGTAGTGATCATGGGGGAGAATTTGAAAATGATCTTTTAGAACGCTTTTGTGAAGAATCGGGCTATGCACATAACTTCTCTTCATCTCGAACACCTCAAAAAATGGGGTTGTAGGGAGGAAGAATAGGTCACTATAGGAAATGGCTAGGACTATGCTTTTAGAGTATGACACTCCAAAGAAGTTTTGGGTCAAATCCGTTATTACCTCATGTTTTGACAAAATTGGGTTTTCACACATCCTTCTTTGAAGAAAACCTCTTATGATCTATGGCATGGTAGTAAGTATTCTATCGAGTCTTTTCACATTTTTGGGTGTCCTTGTTTTGTTTTGATCACAAAAGATTCTCTTGACAAGTTTGATCTGAAATCTTATAATGCCTTCTTTCTTGGATATAGCACTACTAGCAAGGATTATAGAGTGTATAATGTTGATCTATCTAAAGTAGAAGAATCTATTAATGTCAAATTTATTGAGACTAATCCCTCTGTTTCCAAGGATATTTCTAATGATGATGTTGCAAAAGAAGTATTTCCTATCCTGAAACAACTCAACATCACTTAAAAGGGAAAATAGGTGGCCACTCAAGAAGAAGACTCAGTCTGCCTACAACAAAGAACAAGCCAACAATGC
The DNA here is from genome assembly GCA_963693085.1 of Alisma plantago-aquatica. Lineage (NCBI taxonomy): Eukaryota > Viridiplantae > Streptophyta > Magnoliopsida > Alismatales > Alismataceae > Alisma > Alisma plantago-aquatica. The sequence goes on from OY856412.1 coordinate 583,624,467, forward strand.
CTTCATCTCACAACTCGAGCTAAAAAATGTCAAAGAAGCTCTTGCGGATGATGAGTGGATACTAGCCATGCAGGAAGAGCTAGAACAATTTGAGAAGAACAAACTATGGACTCTAGTGTCAAGACCGTGTGATAGAAAGATCATTAGCGCCAAGTGGGTCTACCGCAACAAGCTAGATGAAAGCGACAATGTGGTAAGAAAGAAATCAAGGTTAGTGGCTCAAGGCTACAATCAACAGGAAGGTATAGATTTTGATGAAACATATGCACTTGTAGCTAGACTTGAGTCCATTCATATGTTGCTTACTTTTTCTAGTTATAAAAATTTCTTTCTATATCAAATGGATGTTAAAAGTGCATTTTTAAATGGTACAATTGAGGAGGAAGTGTATGTTGCACAACCTCTGGGATTTGAACATGATAGTTTACCTAACCATGTGTATCTATTGCAAAAATATCTCTATGGAATTAAACAAGAACCTCAAACTTAGTATGAGAAATTAAAGAACTTTTTGTTAGATCATGGGCATATCATGGGCAAAGCATATTCTACCTTTTCTCAAACACACTTCTAACAATTTTCTTATCATTTAAATTTATGTTGATGATATCATTTTTTGTGGAACTAATCTTAATATTTGCAAGGAGTTTAGTGATCTTATACAGAGTAAGTTTGAGATGAGCATGATGGGCGAGCTTACTTTCTTCCTCGTCTTTCAAATCAATCAGACTAATAATGGGCACTTCATCAACCAAGGAAAGTACATAAGTGAACTACTTAAGCACTTTGGGATGGAGAACACCAAGCCGATGGACACCCCCATGTCAAACACCACCAAACTTGATAAAGATGAAGAATGTGAGAAAGTTGATGAGAAGCTCTACAGAGGTATGATTGGAAGTTTACTTTATTATACTGCCTCTAGACCAGACACAATGTTTAGTGTTGGCTTGTGTTCTTGCTTTCAATCAAATCCCAGGAAATCACATCTTATAGTTGTTAAGAGGATTTTAAGGTACTTAGCCAAAACTCAAAATTTTGGACTATGTTATCCCAAGTCAAAGGACTTTACTCTTACAACTTATTGTGATGTTGATTACACATGATGTTGAATTGATAGAAAGTGCATAAGTGGCACTTGCTTCCTCCTAGGACCATGCTTGGTGTCTTGGTTTTTCAATAAATAGAGCACAAGGGCTTTATCAACTACCGAGCTTGAATACATTATAGACGAGAGTCGTGGTGACCAGGTTCTATGGATGAAGTAAATGCTCTAAGACTTTAACATTTATTTTGATGCTTCTCCTATCTATTATGATAATACTAGTGCAATTAATTTATCTTACAATCCTATATTACATAGTAGAGACAAGCATATAGAGGTCCATCATCATTGTCTTTGTGATCACTTTGCTAAAAGGATATCTATATCACACATGCAAACATAAAAAATCAGTTGGCAGACATTTTTACTAAACCTCTAGCTAGAGAGTAATTTAATTTTATTATATCTAAACTACTCATAACTGCTTTGGATGAATCTAATACGCCTTCCTGTTAGTTGTTATCTATCCTACATGCTTTGATCATTTCTTGATCAACCTTTCTTGCTAAACTACTAAAAATATCATGTTCTTTTACCTTGTTTTTCGTTTGTTTTGGGTATTCTTCACAAACACTTGTTTTATCACTATATAGTTCCCAATGATGAGTGATATGTGCCTAAGTATGTCTAAATGCAAAATGGACCAGAAAAATAAACTGAATTAGCACTCAAATGGTTAGAAACTAAGATTTCTAAAGTTGGGATAGAACTTTTGTCGGTCGAGTTCCCAACTCGATCGATCGGTGGCTGAGAACTTTTGTAAAAAGCCATTCAGTTGAGTTTCCATCTCATAGAACTTGACCGATGGCTGGTCTAGAACAAAACTTAAGTAGGTTTCGACCATCTATTCCCCCTCTCAACTAGAGAAAATTTGACGGATTCCTCCACCAGCTCTCTTAAGCTCTCAACCCTTGCATCGACCTTCCCTCTCTTAGCCCTAACTAGCCCTTGTTTGATCTTCCTAGCTCCTTTGCCTATCAACCCTAGGTGTTTAGACAACCTTAGGTGGTGATCCTCTCCAGTTTTGGCTCCCATTGGTCTCCATTTTTCCTCCATGGCTTCAAATTGAAGAAAGAGGGTTGGCCCTGCTAGAGTTCCTTCATCCTCATCCAACTCTCACCTCATTCCCTATGATGATACCTTCTTTGTCTCAACCAAAAATCTAAATCGGTACACAAAGGTCCTTTCTAGGAACCCCTTTCCCTCCCATGCTTTGTTTGAGCCTAGACCCACTAAGCAAAAGTCATAAATGAGGTAGCCAAGTTTCTTTATGATCATCACCTAGATACCCTGAGTGTCGAACACCAGTGCTTCCACAATTCTATGACAAGTACTAATGTGGTTCATGAATTCTATGCTAATTTGTCATGGAATTATGACACTCTTGTACCACCTCCTAATACTCAAGTGATTATCACCTCCATGATTGTCGGTAAGAAGTTCACAATATCAGAAGATACTTTGAATATGTTTTTTAATGGCATTAAGGTAACCAACACATGGAGGAAAGACTATCCTAAGTATTTTGACCTCCTTGACCCTGAGGCTTTCTACAAGAAATATGATACCACTCTCCCTGACATACATAAGTTCTTGAAGAAGCCTCAAATTTCCTACATGAAGAAATCCACCCTACCTTCCTATGCCTTTAACCTTAAAAATCACATTCTCGCTTTGGTAGTCAACTGCAATATTCACCCTGAAAAGAATCAAACTAAAATTGGAGAGAATACTACTGTGATTATGTTTTTCCTAGTTGAAAAACATCAGAGTCAAGTGGTATAGATACTTTCTTCACCATATGACCTGCTTTGACTCTGGGAAGAATACATGTGGCACACACCCTCCCTACCCAGCTTTGATCTATGGTCTCTTCACCTTTGCATCTGAGAAGTCTCTTTTTCATGATTTTCATTATAAACCTTCTAGAAAAGGAGTCTTTATCAGTGAGACCACAATCAAGAAAAGTTTTTTGCCTACATCCTCTTCCACCACACTTGTATCCTCTACCTCCACCCAGGCATCTCCACCTCCACCACCATCCCGGCCTGCCTGCACCTCATTTCATGTATCAAATGAAGCCCTCATGGGTTACATAGTGCATCACTAGGTGTACAACCTACAAGGTTCAGGAGCATCTACATTAGGATCTATATTCTATCATGTCTACCATGAACCTATCTTGTGCCCATCCTTACCCTACCTACCAGCCCTACCCAAGTGGTGATTATGTATCCTATGCATATAATCACTTTTACCTTGCCCCTCCACCTATTGCTTTTGCTTATATACCCTCTATTGTTGGTGGACCTACCCCTAGAGTGTTGCCTCTCCCTACTGACCCCATAGCTACCTTGCTTGTCGGTCTTGATACTTCTGCTCCCATTTTCCCTCATGCCAAGGAGATCCATGAACTTGGTATGTCTTGGGATGAGTAGAATGTCATGTGGCCCGGTCGTGGTTTCTGTCCTATTATCGATGAGGAGATGCCTGACCAGGTTGATGAGGAAGTAGTTGTTGTTTACGAGGAGGCATCTGAGGATGATGGCCAAGATTATGGTTCTGATGATGATGGTTGTTCTAGTGGCTCTGGTGACGAAGGTGAAAATTTCATCACTGTTTCCCTTTTAGACAGTGATGGGGACTACGGCTCGAAGGCTGATGCTATTGGTGATGGCCCTTTGGACATAGATAACCTATATGTTTTGATGTTTTAGTTTTTAGTCTTTAGATGTTTATCATACATATCTTTATAGACTATTTTGTACTAAGATATCTCGGCACATTATCTGAGATGTACTATTTCTACCATCATGTAGTTCCTTTTTCTTTCTTTTGGCTTGTAGTTGTTTTTTAGAACATGCTTTCAGTGTTGTAATCTTAATCATATGTACCCTTACTCTTTGGTTGACTATTTCTCATGAGTTGGTGGTATATTACCCATATTTTGATTATAACATAGGTTGATTGTTTCTCTCTCATCTCTATTTGATGTGTGTTAGTGGTTACATGTTTTATCTTGTGGTTGGATGTTTTTGGTTGTGTTTGGAAAAGACCTATTTTTTTTATTCTCTTCTACCCTCCTTCCTTTTTTATAATGTCAAAAGGGGGAGAGAATTTCAAGGTTTTGAAGATCAACCATATTGTTTTTATTTCCTATGTGATCCTTTTCTTGTATAAATATATGTTATATCATGTGACTTGCTAAAATACCATGTATCTTTTTGTAGAGAGACTAACTATACAGGTAAGGGTGAGAAAATATTGAGGGGGTGTGGTTCACATTGTTCAAATTATGAATCCCCTTGCAATTCAAAAGGTTAAGGTATAACTTCACATATCCTTTTAAATATGTTGTGGAATGGTTTTTCATTGTCAAAAGGGGGAGAATGTTGACTTGAGAGTTATACATTGTCCATATTTTGATAGAGACTTAACTATTCCATTCATATGTAATTAATATGTTTGTTAAAATTTATTTCAGGCATTAGGTACATAAAAAAGATCAAATTACACAAGCCCTAGCTTGTCCAAGTTCAAGTCAAAAGTAATGCAAATGCACTTTTTGTAGAAAGCACACCAAACCACCTTAGAATATATTTGTAATCATTTGTATTGACGATATGACTTGTAACTAAGATGAGAAAAAAATCAAGGCACTTAATTCCATTGTTTGATCACTTAAAGATCATTTTAAAAAATTTGTCACAACACTTTAATCGGTCGAGTTTGGATCTCGATCAATCTATGATGGATTTTTGGAAATGGTTGCATTAATCGAGTTGTACACTCATATAGCTCGACTGAATAACTTACTGACCAAAGTTGATTTTAGCTAGTCGATCGAGTTACCCCGGGAAAAACTCAACCGACAGTTTGAAAAATGGCTTTGTTAGACAGTGGATCGGTCGAGTTACCTGATGTACGGGTTTTGAATCGCTTATTACAGTCCTAGTTTACATTTGTTTTCTGCATTTGTTAGTCAATTTGTTGATTATATGTGCATAAATCTTGATAATTGGCTTGTATACTCTTTGTGCATCAAACTATGCTTATTGCATCGCAATTATATTATTTTATATATTTCTCAGCTTAATACATGGTCTTTGTCAAATTTCAGGAAAGTCCATATATTTGAGGAGTCGGTGCCACCGACCACACAAGTCGGTGCCACCAAGATGACATTAGAGACAAGGTTGTTGTCGACCAAAAGAGTCGATGGCACTGACCACACAGGTCGGTGCCACCGAGATAGCATTAGAGAGGAAGGGGAAAATCTTGCATCAGCTCGGTGCCACCGACATTCCAAATGATGGTACTGACTCAGCCAGAGACTGGCTAAATCCCGATGTATTCGGTGCCACCGACCACCATGTCGGTGCCACCGACTCTGTCAGAATTCAACAATCTAAACCGGCCGCCCAGATCCAACGATCCACATTATGTGGTACCGTAAGTGACCTAGGACAAAAAGGGAGGACGAACAGACCTAAAGGTGGAGACACTACTACAGAAGTGCCTTTTAGTGTCGGTTGTTTAACCCCCTTTGGCGTCGGTTTCTGAACGACGCCTATGTGGGCGCCGCTAAAAGGTTGGACACTTCAGCGTCGGTTAAAAAACCGACGCCTATTTAACATAAAGGCGTCGGTTTATTATAAAACACCGACGCCAAAAGGGTTCGCGCCACAGAAAACGGCGTCATCTAGGACACTTTCTGCGTCGGTTATATACTAAAACACCGACGCAAAAAAGTGTCCTAGATGACTCCCATTTCCTGTAGCGCGAACACTTTTGGCGTCGGTGTTCAACAAAAAACCGACGCTGTAAGTCTGTGCTGACGGTTATCGGTAAATAACCGACGCCTATTTCTATTTTTTTTTTATAAATCTGTTTGCAGGCCTGCTGTGGCTGGTCAGCAGGATGAGAACCTGCAGTTCAGTTTTCTGAACTGCAGGTTTACGACATCCATTGATATCAGCCTACAAACAGGCCACAAACCTGCAAAATTAACATAAAAAGATTCACACAAGTAGATACATTCAGACATCAATTCAATTGTCACGTTCACACATATAGAATCATTCAAATACATGTTTTAACATTCAGAAACATTCATTTACAAAGTATCATTCATCATCACTATCAACATCCCAATTATATCTTACAGTTGCCACTGTTTGTACAGCTATTGCCCATTCTTCTCTTACTTCATTTAATGATTCCCTCGTATATGGAGCATGTACATTTTTTAAGCGCTTGCCTATAGTGTGGTCAGTTTTAAACACCTGCAAAGAGAATGATGTATATATATAAGTAATAATATAAAAATAAGATTGATATATTTCATACTAACTAATGAGACTATATATAATACCTCATGTATGGTATCGATGTCCAATGCGGCATGTTTGATAATCATCTGCATAAATCGCATCACATAGTATGCGCATGCCCAGCCATTGTCTTGTGTAGCGCACTATAAATTGAAACATACAAATTAATACAACTAATCACAATTCACATCAATAATATATACATTGGAGTCGGGGAGTCGAGAACTTACTTTTACGTTCTCCCAAGACAATGGCTGGTTCTTTTTCCTTGGGACCTTTCCTCCAGCATTTTTGAATGCATCTAAACCCCTACATGTTAATATAACACACTAAGTTGCATAAGTAAATAGTAATGTAATAAAAGATGTTAACGGATATAAAAAATGAAATATTTCTCACCAGAATAATGCCATTCTCATTACGTGTCCAATTTTAGTGTTTAATGTACTTCCTGCGGGATCTAGATAATAAACAGTGAACGTCCCGGGGACAATAACTAGTAACTCCCAATGTCTACCACTAGAGGTAAAAAGTTAACAATTAATAACTCAAAATGCAAAATAATAATGGAATTTTCTTAAGTCCAAATTATAAATAAAGCAAACTTACTTGACATTGAATGGAGCTATTATTATCGTCTTCATTTGATGACCAAAAATTGTAAAAGCATCTATACAGTATTGTGGAACACTATCAGGGTCTTTAGCTACCATACTAATCAATGATGGAATCAAAAATCCCACATGATCATATGCAAATTGTTTGCAATGATCTTCGATTAAGTAGCTGCAAAACATATAGACGTATGCATTAATATATAAGAAACTAGATCACCGGATCTTACACAAGGTATATGGATGTATAAACAAGATCTCACCTTATCCATGTCTCTATCATTGATGTATTCAACCACTCATACATAAACAGCTCAATAATATCTTGTATAAATAAAGAGCTGTCGTATGATTGACCTGCATAATCTGCATCTAAAGAAACAATTATAGGGCAAAGTATATTATGTGCCCGTAGCCAACATGCCATTCCCCTACAAGCAGGACCTAACGGGTATTGTAGGTCAGTTAGAACCCAAGTTGGTAATGCGGGAATTGGAGGTGGAGGCCTAGGTGCTCCTGGTGTCTTCTTTTTAACCTGTATATATAATTTCAGATCAGTTGACATCATATATACACATTAACAGTCTAAATCAATGTAAATTTATCTTACAATTTCAGTCGTGTAGAGGACATCTGCTTTGGGCCACAATATGACCCCGCTTTCTGCCTCACCAAGTGTATCAATATCTGGGTGGGCATATGGCAACGCAACTTCCCTCCAATCGGGTAATACATGTATCGGGCTCACACGAATGTAGCCCTGCGGCATTGGAGTCCCATGAAACGTTGCCCCAGGAAGGGACTGGTAAGCTTGCGCCTCTGCAACAACATAGTTTTCCATTCTTAAGCGGCATGGCTTCAATGCCTACAAATTTACGTAAAGAATGTTATACATATATACATATCATCTTGAAAACATATCATCTTGAAAAGACTAGCTACAATGTCATAAACAATACTTACAGCAGACGTGTTAGGCGATGGGTCTCCAGGATTACTTGCAGTCTGTGCACCAGGAGAAGAGTGGGTCGGCATAGGCTGATTGGAAGCCTGAGATGTCTGCCACCGCAGCAATTCTTCCTTGACCTTCTCAGCAACCACATCGTTGAGCTTCTTAGCAACTATATCCTCGACTCTCTTATTCTCCTATACATGGATAAAACAAATATTAGCTTTTTATTAATGAATTTCCTTTTGCAGTAACATTATAAAAATAGAATATATATGTTACCTCTTCTTGAGAAAGTCCCGCTCTGGGTTTGCGCTGGGATGGCCCAAAGAATGCTTTGATGCCCACACTAGAAATACAGGATATATGACATAACTAGAAGATAATGAATTTTATAGAAATACGGGATATGTTTTTAGAACTTACGTTGGTATCCTCGTCATGCTCGTCATGGACAGCATGCTCATCATGGACTTCATGCTCATCATGGACATCATTCTCATCATGGTGAGCCATCTGAAAATTTCATTAAAAAGGAAAACATTTAGCATTTGTATCAACTAGAATAAGGAAAACATTTAGCATTTGTATAAACATACATGTCTCTAAAATTGTGATCTTTTATCAATTAGCAATCCTTCAATGTACAAGTAATATAAAAAACAATGATTGTTCACATTCTAGGCCAACAAACACATGTGATGTCATTCTTATATATAATAAATGTGTACCACCTATCCCATCCTTGAACACCTAATCTCACTAGTAAGTGTATAATGTGTATTGGGTTTTCAAGAAAATTTCGGCAGCATTTCCCCGCTGTTCTCTAAGTACATATGTACTTAGAGAACAAACGGGGAAATGCTACCGAAATTTTCTCGAAAACCCAATACACATTATACACTTACATCCTAAGTGAGATTAGGTGTTCAAGAACAGTCCCAAACCGGGGACTATCTAAGATTTACTCCTAATGAGTAAATCTTGGACGGGTTTCTAGGCCAACAAACACATTTGATGTCATTCTTATATATAATAAATGTGTACCACCTATCCCATCCTTGAACACCTAATCTCACTAGTAAGTGTATAATGTGTATTGGGTTTTCAAGAAAATTTCGGCAGCATTTCCCCGTTGTTCTCTAAGTACATATGTACTTAGAGAACAAACGGGGAAATGCTACTGAAATTTTCTCGAAAACCCAATACACATTATACACTTACATCCTAAGTGAGATTAGGTGTTCAAGAATAGTCCCAAACCGGGGACTATCCAAGATTTACTCCTAATGAGCCAATCTTGGACGGGTTTCTAGGCCAACAAATACATGTGTTGTCATTCTTATATATAATAAATGTCTATAAAGTACAGGCAACATGGTTAATCCTAATCAATAGAGCATTATTAAATAATAAATCAAGAAATCAATAGTTTCAAACAAAAGGTCTAGGAATCTTTACTAGACATTATATGTATCCCTAATCAGCATATTTAACATACTACATTATTATGAACATCCAGATCAGATTAAGATCATACTATGTTATAACCATTGGTTTAATAACCCTATTTCTGCATGTACATGTTTATCAACTTTAAAACCCTATAATTCATGAAATCATTCTAATTCAATTTAATATGTTGGGATCACATAATTATATAATGACATCAGAATATATAGAAGAATCATAATTAACATGATTAACAACATGCTCATCAAACTAGGGTTTTCTTGAATATCATCTAATATTTGTGTACTAGACATTATATTTATCCCTAATCATCATATTTAACATACCATTATTATGAACATCCAGATTAGATTAACTCTAATCAAATACATTACATGCATTTTTATCACAACAATTTGATCGATGCATAAAAAAGCAGAGCAGCTAGCAACGGGAAGACCAACCTTGTCAGAGGGAAGAAGGCAGAGGCTCCGGTGGCTCTGGCTGGAGAAGTAGCTAGCAGCGACGGCGGTGGAGGAGCAGCTAGCAGCTCCGGTGGCTCTGGCGGTGGTTGCGGCGGCGCGACGACGGTGGAAAAGCACCAGGCGGCGCCGAAGAGTCAAGCGTGGCGGCGGCCTCAGGCGCTTGGAGCAGCAGGGGCAGGCAGCAGGGGCGGGCAGTAGGGGCGGCGGAGAAGGGGGCGTGGAGAAGGAGGAGTGGTGGTGGAGAAGGGGGCGCCGGAGAAGAAATAGCCGGAGAAATGGCACTGGAGAAGAAATCGCCGGAGAGAAATCGCCGGCAGCAGAGAAATAGGGTAATTGCTCGCAATGAAACAGAAGAAAGGGGAAGAGTCGGGCGATCGCGGAGTATAAGTTCCCAAATAGCGTCGGTTGTTTTAAACAACCGACGCCTAAACATCTTTAGCGTCAGTTGTTTGCAACAACCGACGTCCAATTGGACGATATTTTCATGAAATTGTTTGGCGGGAACCACCTTCAGCGTCGGTTATAACAGGATAACCGACGCTGAAAGTGACACTTTTTGCGCAAATTTTCATCGCACATAGGCGTCGGTTTATACCTACATGACCGACGCTGAAAATGACACTATTTTTTTTATCAAAATTTGGATTTCGCGGCCGACTTTCAGCGTCAGTTTGTTATAAACAACCGACGCTGAATACAAAGCGGTACCCGTGTCTGGCTGGTCTTTGAATATAGACGTCGGTTTGCTTAAACAACCGATGCCTAACATATAAGGCGTCGGTTTTCCTTAATAACCGACGCCCAGAAAAGTGACATTGAATGCTATTTCTGTAGTAGTGAGAGCTTTTGCACTGCACGATAGCCAGAGAAGAGGAGGAGAGAAGCACAGAGCCGAAGGATGACAATCAGACGATTTGAGCACCTCTGATAGACGTTTATGCTGCCAGAAGACTACAGAATGCACGTTTCTCGAGGAGGATCATCTAGAGCATCGTCTTTCCAGGGGTTACACAAATCTCTTTCATGTTTCCCACATTGTTTTTCTCTCCTTCCATGTATTTTCAACTGAAAACCATGCGGGGCTAAACCCCTCTTTTCCTTAGGACTCGGGAGTAGCCTAGGGAATCGTTGTATTGACTATTTACATGATTTAGTATAAGTTTCTCTTTATTCCTAGATATATAAGTGTGGATTTGAATGACTTATCGTTGTTTGATCACCATCGATAAGGTATTAGACCAATAATCACTCCGGAAGGGGGATTTACGGTTAGAAAACCATAACTTGTACACTACCATACACATTCCTTGGAATAGGTGACGTAAGGGTAGTGGAAAGAACCTAGAGTTTTCATTAATGCACCTAAACTAAGAATAAATTACCATCGACGTGGAATTGGCTTAGACTTAGGTAGTGAATTGTATTATGGGAGCGAGCAATTCGGGCTACAGGCTTTCTATCCAGGTTAAAAGTAGGAATTTATGTTAATTCAATAGAGATAACATACAACGAGACCCCGTGGTGAAACTGGTAACCCTAAGGAATTCAACCATTTTCGAATCAACCATTTTCATTTTCTCTTAATTTTCTTTTATTTGATTAAAACTCAATTCAACATTTTCAACCAGGTTAGCTGATCGTATTGTAGTTAGTAGTAGTCACTGAGACTACGTCTCCCTGAGTTCGACTAGGGCCTCACAAGGCCTATATTACTCGATGCGTACACTTGCATTTTTACGCACATTTTTGGCGTGTCAATTTTTTGGCATTGTGGCCAGGGAGATGACGATGTCTCAACACTACGAGTGTTGCAGTTGGCCACTCTAGGCCACTTTTTAATTTTTGTGCAATTAAAAAAATAATATATATTTTTATTCCATATATCACATTTTCTCTAGAGGAACCTTGGCTAATTATTTTCAATCTTTCAGGTACTAGTGTATGCTACCAACGAGGACCACTGACTACAGAGAAGCTACACCTGAGGTTCCAGTTGCTGTTGAGACTCCAATCCAAACAACTTCTCTAGTGTCACCCAAGCGACGAGCAACGGGGGATGAAAATCCAGGAGCAGAGAGGACCATCTGGAAGAGGATAAAGGCATCCTCTTCAGCTGCACAAACATGGTCAATAAAAAAGAAACATGTGAATGCAGCTCAGTACAAGATTGATCTAGGTTTGATCGCACTCTTCAAGTCACAAGCGTTCTATGGGAACATTCATAAAGATCCAATGGCACATATTAGCAATTTTGTGGAAATCAATGACATGGTCAAAGTCGACAGGTTTCCTCATACCGCCATCTACTGAAGCTGTTTCCATCATCACTGGATGATAAAGCAAAGGAATGGCTACACAATATGTCAAAAGAGTCAATTGAGACATGGGATGAAATGGTTGAAGCATTCTTTGAAAGATACTTTCCTCTAGAGAAAACAAATGAGTTGATTAAGAATATCCACAATTTCAAGCAACATGCATCTGAATCTTATTCCTAGGCATTGGAGCGCTTTCAGATCATGCTCAGGAAGGTTCCGCACCATGTGATAGATTTAGAAAATCAAGTGAAGATGTTCTCTTTTGAGCTGCAAAAAAGCAAACAGACTACTTTGGACAGTGCAGGCTCGGGGTTCTTTCTCAATAACCCACCCTCAACATGTCAGGATATTTTAAAGAATATGGCAAAGAACCAGGCATGGGGCAATGAGAGAGACAATACAGAGCAGATCAAGAGCATAGGAGAATTCAAAGTCATAACATCCTTAAATGAAAAGCTAGACTTGATAGAAAAGAAGCTGCTTGAGAAGGACAACAATTCATCGGATGAAGAAGGCCAAGTGAAGTATGTGCGGCAACAAGGCTACATGAACAATGACTATACATGGAGGAAGGATCCAAAATTCTCATGGAAGGATCAAAACAACTTCCTACAGGACCCCGATCAACAACATCAACAAAGGAATAACCAGCAGCAGTGACCTGCGACAGAGGAGACCACAAATGAAATTCTTAACCGCATAGTGAAGCAAAATGAGCAACTGATAAACAATTTCCAACATGATCTCCAGAACCAAGGGGTCCAGATGAGGAGCTTTGAGACAACTTTGTCTCAACTAGCAGCAGATGTGGCAGCTTTGAAAAAGCCTTCTCAATAGGGGTTTTCAGGAAATACTAACACTCCAGCGGGGAACCAGCAGGTCAAGACCATACCACAGAGAAGTGGGAAGAAGACTTTGATCCCACAACCTGAGAAGATTGAGGTGATCAAGCCCGTTGACAGTGATGACTCAGTGGCAGAGCAGGAGCAAGCAGATCCCAAAGTAGGAAATGCAGGGGAGGAGCAAACTCAAGAATCCGAGGTGGAAAAGAGGACGTCATATGGGCCACCACGTCATAGGACACATATGATACCAGTTTCATATCCTAATAGCTTGAAGGCAACAAAGATGAATCAACAATTCAAGAAATTTCTGGACAACTTTAGGAAGCTTTTTGTAAATATACCATTGATTGAAACCATTGAACAAATACCCTCATATGGGAAGTTTCTAAAAGATATCATCAACAAGAAGAGGAAGATCCCAGATTCTGAGATTGTTGTACTAAGAGAACAAGTCAGTGCCTTCATCTTAGGTATGCTTCCACCAAAGAGGAAAGACCCCGGTTGTTTCAACATCACGTGTTACATTGGGAAGACAAAGTTTGGTGAGGCACTCTGTGATTCGGGGGCAAGTATCAACTTGATTCCCCTAGATACTTTCAAGAAGCTTGGTCTCAAAACATCAAGTAAGAGCAGTATGATGATTCAGTTAGCGGACAACTCAGTGGTGACACTGTATGGCATTTGTGAGGATGTTCTTGTAAAGATGGACATGTTCATTTTTCCTATAGATTTTGTAGTGATGGAGATGCAAGCTGAACATGGTAATGAGCTTCTTCTAGGAAGGCCCTTCCAAGCAACAGCTGACATGATATTAGAGATGGGAAGAGGTTGCTTGACCATGGGAATTAAAGATGACATGTTTGAGATAAAAATGTCAGATAATTCTAGGTCATCCAGTGCTCAGGAGTAGTGCTATATGATGCAGCACATGAATAACAATATTTCTTTGTTTTTGGGAAAACCATTTTTGGACATGGCACATGTTATGACAAAGGTGGACAAGGGTACACTTGCGATGGACATCATGGAGAACACTAAGGTGGTCTCTCTTGCCAAGGCGGTAGGATACCCAAATGACAGATAAGAGGAAGAAAGTTTATCTACTGTGGAAGATGACGCAGAGGAGTCCATACTACAGGCCCATCCGCAGCTTCCCCTAAAGGCTTGTCTAATGAACATAATGGATGATTGCATTCGAGATTAGTCTCTGGAGGAGTGTGCAAGGTTACTAAAGGCTTTGCCTTGTCATTACACGAGGCATTTTGAGGAATTAGGGCCATTACCACCACCCATGGTTTCTTAACTTCTAAACCCACCCAAGTTAGAGCTCAAGCCGTTGCCGCATCATCTGAAGTATGTTTTTCTAGCAGCAGAAGAGAAGCTACCAGTCATCATATCGACATCATTGAGTATCTCAGAAGAAGAACAATTGATCACTGTGTTAAAGAATCACCAAGATGCTTTTGGGTGGTCCGTGGTTGACATCAAGGGAATTTCTCCCACCTTGTGCCAACACAAGATTCGGCTAAAAGAAGGAGCAAAGTCGATCATTCAAACTCAGCGTCACTTAAATCCAATCATGTCGGAGGTGGTGAAGAAGGAGGTAATAAAGCTACTATCGACAAGTATTATCTATGCTATTTCAGATTCTCTGTGGGTCAGTCTGACGCAGGTAGTGCCTAAAAAGGGGGGAATTATTGTCACTACTAATTCATCCAATGAGCAAATCATCACTAGATTAGTGACAGGATGGCAAGTTTGCATTGATTACTGTAGATTGAACACTGCCACACTTAAGGACCATTTTCTGTTACCGTTCATTGATCAGATTTTGGAGCGACTCGCCGGTCGCTCCCATTTTTGTTTTCTCAATGGATATTCTGACTACAATCAGATTTCAATCGAGCCTAAGGAACAAGAGAAGTCTACCTTCACCTTCCCTTATGGCACCTTTGCATACCGCTGCATGCCTTTCGGGTTGTACAATGCACCCGCGTCTTTTCAAAGGTGTATGTTGGTGATTTTTTCGGATATGGTAGAAAGATTTCTTGAAGTTTTTATGGATGATTTTTTAGTTTATGGGACATCTTTTGATGATTGTTTGAGGAATTTGGACAAGGTCTTATAGATATGTGAAGATACTCATTTAGTGCTTAATTGGGAAAAATGTCACATGATGGTTAGCGAGGGCATAGTGTTAGGCCACAAGGTGTCTAGCAAGGGATTGGAGGTAGATCCAATTAAAATAGAGGTGATCTCAAAACTCCCTCCACCAACATCAGTGAAGGCAGTTAGGAGCTTTCTAGGACACACAAAGTTTTATCGTCGATTTATTATAGATTTTTAAAAAATTGCTAAACCTTTGTCTGAGCTTTTGGAAAAGGATGTCGAATTCAATTTTGTTGAGAGGTGCTTAAAGTCTTTTGAGATTTTGAAGGAAAACCTCATATCCGCACCGGTTGTGTAGGCTCCAGATTGGAGCCAATTGTTTGAGTTGATGTGTGATGCATCAGACTATGCTATGGGGGTGGTGTTGGGGCAATGCCTAGACAAGGTTCCTACGGTCATATACTATGCATCTAAAACACTTAACAACGCACAACTTAATTACACCACAACTGAAAAAGAATTACTTGCTGTTGTATTTGCTTTTGAAAATTTTAGACAATATCTTGTGGGGGCAAATGTGGTGGTGTGGACAGACCATGCGGCTATTAAGTTCTTACTACAGAAGAAGGATGCTAAACCAAGATTGATTAGATGTATCCTTTTATTGCAGGAATTTGATATTGAGGTCAAGGATAAAGTAGGGGTAGAGAATGTGGTGGCTGATCACCTATCTTTTTTGGAGAGGGTAGATGAGAAGGACATGAATATACCCATTCTAGAGACCTTCCCTGATGAGCAGTTGTTCACCCTTAAGCAAAAAGATCATTGGTTTGCTAAGATTGTAAATTATTTAGCTTGTAAGGAATTACCTGTAGATTGGGGTTATCAAGAAAAGAAAAGGTTTTTTCATTCTTTGTGCTATTACTTTTGGGATGATCCTATTTTATTGAAACAATGCAGGGATGGAATTTTGAGGACATGTGTACCTGAAGTTGAATATGGGAGTGTGTTAAAGCATTTCCACACACTACCAACAGGCAGACACCATGCTAGTTTTAGGACAGCCGCAAAGGTGTTGGAGAGAAGATTGTATTGGCTGACCCTTTTCAAAGATGCATACGACTTTGTGTGTAGGTGTGATGCGTGTCAGTGGCCAGGTAACATATCAAAGCGACAGGAGATGCCTTTGAATGTGTTTCAAGAAGTAGAGGTTTTTGATTTGTAGGGTATTGATTTCATGGGACCCTTTGTGTCCTCTAACTCCAACCTTTAGATCTTGTTGGTTGTAGATTATGTGTCAAAATGGGTGGAAGCAATTCCAACCTGAACCAATGATGCAAATGTTGTATGCAAATTTGTTAATGATCACATTTTTTTGTAGATTTGGAGTGCCAAGGATGGTCATAAGTGATGGAGGAACTCATTTCACTAATTGGAAAATTGGGGCACTTTTAACCAAGTATGGAGTGACACACCATGTGGGTACACCATATCACCCACAAACACAAGGACAAGTAGAGGTTTCCAATTGTGAGATTAAAAAGATCATTGAAAAGACAATGTCATCTAGTACAAAGAATTGGAGTGATTTGTTAGTTGATGCTCTATGGGCCTATAGGAAAGCCTATAAGACACCCATAGGGACCTCACCCTTTAGGTTAGTCTATGGTCGAGCGTGTCATCTTCCAGTGGAATTAGAACATAAGGCTCATTGGGCATTGAGAAGGCTCAATTTTAATCTTGATGACGCATGAAAGACAAGGAGGTTAGAGTTGAATGAGCTTGATGAAATTCAGATGAATGCTTATGAGAACTCAAGATTGTACAAGGAAAGAACTAAGCAAATTCATGACCACCATATAAATAGGAGAGTCTTTTTATTGGGAGAGAGTGTGTTGCTCTTTAACTCAAGATTGAAATTGCACCCCGAGAAATTGAGATCTAGGTGGAGTGGATCGTTTGTCATAGAGGAGGTGTTCCCACATGGAGCAGTTAGAATAAAAGAGGGAGAGACATCCTTCTTGGTCAATGGTCAAATATTGAAACATTATTTTGGAGAAGATTTTGTGAGGAAGGAGCATGAGGTTAAACTCGTTGCTCTTAATTAATCTCAACAAGGGAGTTGTCTAGCCTAGGACGTTAAATAAGGGCGCTTGTTGGGAGGCAACCCAACCATTAGGATGCTTGTTTCTTTCATTTCCATTAAGTTATTTTATTAGTACTTAATTTTTAAAAATGTTGTGTAAAAATGATACCCTGACTCATTTTTTGAGTGTGCATTCTTTGGTTGAGTCGGTGCCACCCACATCCATGTCGATGGCACCAAGACAGGGTCAAAGAGACGGGCATTGTGGCTAATAAAAGTTGATGCCACCGACATCTCTAAAGAAAATGCATAACTCAAATGTGGTTAACTGATGAGCCGTGTCGATACCACCGACACACAATTCGGTGGCACTGACTCGGCATGAGGTCCCAGGCTCAGTGGGTGTGTCGATGCACTGACAAAAAAAATGGGTCGATCATCATGTCGGTACCACCGACCTCGATGTCAGTGCTACCGACCAAAGAAAACACCGATCCGTGGGAAACTCCAATCTATGGCACAGATGCATCCACGTGCATTATTTGAAGTTTTGATCTTGCCCAAATGTTGGTGCCACCGACATCCAGTCGGTGCCACTGAAATGCCAGCCATCCGGAAAAAGACGAGCATGCACCGACAGTTGTCGATGCAGTGAAGGTGCAGATTCGGCCCCAGAAGTCGGTGCCACCGACTCTGTCGCAGTAGGTCGGCACCGACCCTATAAAAGGGAGGGTATAGTTTGTTTTCTTTCTTACAAGTTGAAGAGCAATGACTCCCACAAGCACGAGCGTCTACTATGAGCATCCACATGCTTCATTGAGCTCTTCCTTTCTTATTCTTCTTCTCCACTCAATCCATCATCATGGCTAGATGAGGAGGACCCCCTGGCACTCTTATGCCACGACCATGCCTCAACCACCCCTCAACGGAGGTGAGGAAGGTCTATGAAGAGCTTGCAAAGCCGTTGTTTGCACCTACACGATACGACAATCTTCAACTCTGGAGGATATAGACTTCTCCGACAACATGGCGTATGTCCTCGAGTGACAGGAGTTTGATCGAAGATCTGTGAGTCCTATCTCTGGACTGTGGCCAGCATACAAAGAAATCGTCATCGAGTTCATGGCGTCCCTAGAGATATTGGTCACCCCCAATCAAGCACGTCCGTCAAGCGAAGAATGGAGAGAGGGAAAGGTGGATTTTTGCCTTTACAACACCAACTACTCCCTTACTCTCCACGCATTCAATGCCATTTATGGGTGGCCACACATGCCCTACTGTCATCCTGAGAACGTCGACTTGGATGGCATCTGGAAGGATTTTGTGACAGCACCGGAGGGTAAAAGACTTAACTTCCACCATAGTTCATTGACGGACTTTGAGCATCCCTTTGTTCGAGTGCTCCATCGGATGTTGACCAACACACTATTTGTAAAGTCAACCCAAGCACAAGCAAAGGTGCATGTATTGGACTTTTATTTTCTATATCAACTTATAGAGGGAGAGCCAGTCAATTGGGGATCATTCTTTCTCAAACATATTATTGAGGTGAGGCACAATGGCAGGCGAGCTACACCCATTCTCTTTGGGTGACTTATCACCCCCATTGCTCTTCACTTGGGCCTTGATCTCTCTACTTTGGAGCCACTCAACTCCAGGCTACGCATCGACCGCCTTTATTTCAAGTAGTCCAACCTCATCACTCTGGACAACGATGTCATCTACGCCACATGCTCTGTCGATGATACTTTCTACAAGCATCGACTTCCTGATCCCTTCTTTAACATCAGGGGAGTTGGGCACTATAAATGGTCGACTCTAGGAGATGATGATAATGTTGGACAAAAAGAAGCTCAGGCTGAGGAGGAAGACATGGGAAGCGACAATGTAGAGGAACTGGAGCCCACCATACCCGTGACACATAGATTGGGTCTACGGAAGCATCCTCACCATTACGCTACCTCCTCATCTTCTGCCCCACCGCCCTCTCAAGAAGGAGAGGATGCATATTCTATGGTGGGTATGTATACTATGTTGTAGGACATTCAGACCCATCAACAGTAGCAAACCCAATCCCTGGTTGGCATTCAGGACGTGCAAGGTTGGTTGTATACCAACCAACAGGCGATCTATGAAAATGAACACCTTCTTTTGGCCAACCAAGAGAATATGAATCAGTGTTTGCATTGGATGGAAAATTATTAGCAGTCTTTCTTTGATCATTACTGGAGCCAGGGGTATTTTGTGAGGTTACCTGATGCCACCAGACATGGCCCCATCTGATCCGACCTTTCAGGGGATGTTTCCTCCCCAGGACACCACACAGCCACCACCACCAACATTTTGAGTCAGGTATCACTATTCCACCTCTTAAATTGGGATATTGACTATGAGGGCATAGTCATATTCAAGCTTCTGGGGGGTGCTGGAACAGTTTCTATCTTAATTTTTATTTTCTTTTATTTTAGCTTTTTGTTTGTTTTATTTTGAGTAGATTTTCTTGTTAGTTTTTTTGTTATGAAGGATACACAATCTATCTAGTGTAATATGTGGAGAATTAAATGCATTGTTTCAGTTGAGAATATCAATCTCTGGGGTGGGTGCATTGTAGAAAAAAAACATGTATGAGCTTATCTTGCAAGTGATCGAGTCACATAAGTGAGGAAGTGATTGAGTAAGTTAGCTTTAGGACATTAGAGCATAAATGACCATCTAATTTGTCTAAGAAAGTGATTGACAAGGATTTTTGAGCCTAAACTGATCAAACGCTAATGTGACCTTAAATTAAAATTCAAGAAAGAAACCCCTTGATTACCATGTACACAGGTCTTTAGAGAGGGACATATGATTTTTTTGAAGGTTTTGTCTCTTAGTTGTGTGAGCTCACCCACCGCATACTTTTGTCTCACACTCCACCATAACAGGATCGAGCACATGTTGTCATTTTCTCTCTTGATTGCATACACATTGCATAATAGACTTTGCATAGTAGTTGTTTATTTTTGCTTGATTTAACGCATATATAAAAAGAAAAAATATAGAAAAATCATACATGCACAACGAAATCATGGTGCATGTCATATAGTTGCATAAGCATTACATTTCTTCTTGCATGAAAAATCTTGTCTAACTTCTTCTCTCTTAATAAAAAGGTGGTGCTTGTGGCCATTCTTTTAAAAAAAATAAAACTTAAAAAAAAATAAAGGTGTAGTGCAATTAGAAGCCCAAAGCAAGTTTATCATGAAAGAGGGGGCTTAAATGAAAAAAAAGAACTTATATATTTATGAAAGTTCAAGGGCACAATTCTACCCAATTATGAAGAAAAGTTAGCACATGATTTAGTTTTGTAGATATTTTGTCTTAATTTGAGATGAAATAATAGTTGCATGCATCATTCCACTACAATGATTAGGCATTAGGAGCATTTTCTATAGAAAAATCACATCATCATAGGTTCATCATGATTTTTGATTGCATGAATGATTGTATGTGCTCATGATTCTTCCACAGCCACCTGTTTCAACCACCTGCTACTCTTATTGGTAGGCCACTCATATGTTTTCTCCTCATTCATTATTTTATCAAGAGAATTGCTTCCATGTAGATGGTAGGTAGAGAAAAGAGCAACATAGATAGGAGATCACGCGATGCATCAAGTATGAACTGGAAGAATTTATCATGTTAACTTCTTTAACTGATAGTGTATCAATGATTTGAGGGTGGACATCTTGGATAGAGATTTGTGGTCGCCTATAGGGTAGTTAGTGTTCAGTGGTTAGTAAAGGCCGGAAGGAGGACTGAAAGGTGGAGATTTTTTTTTAAATGTACTTTATGCATGATGTCATTCAGCTGACTTATCTCAATTAGATCCAAAGGTATTGTTGCTCAAGGACAAGCAAGATTTAGCTTAGGGGAGTTTGATGTATGGGTTTTGAATCGCTTATAATAGGCCTAGTTTACAATCGTTTTGTGCATTTGTTAGTCAATTTGTTGATTATATGTGCATAAATCTTGATAATTGTCTTGTATACCCTTGTGCATCAAATTATGCTTATTGCATCGTAATTATATTATTTTATATATTTCTCGGCTTAATACATGGTCTTTGTCAAATTTTAGGAAAGTCCATATATTTGAGGAGTCGGTGCCACCGACCACACAGGTCGGTGCCACCGAGAAGACATCAGAGACAAGACTGCAGTCGACTAAAAGAGTCAATGGCACCGACCACATAGGTCGATGCCACTGAGATAGCATCAGAGAGGAAGGGAAAAATCTCGCATCAGCTCAGTGCCACCGACATTCCAATCGATGGTACCGACTCATCCAGAGACCGACTAAAGCCTGATGCAGCCGGTGCCACCAACCACCATGTCGGTGCCACCGACTCTGTCAGAATTTAATAATCTAAACCGGCTGCCCAGATCCAACGATCCACGTTATGTGGTACCAAAAGTGACCTAGGACAAAAAGGGAGGATGGCCAGACCTAAAGGAGGAGAGTTTTTGCACCGCTCGACAGCCAGAGAAGAGGAGGAGAGAAGCACGGAGCTGAAGGACGACAATCGGATGATTTTAGCACCTTCGACGGACGTTTCTGCTGTCAGAAGACTACAAAATGTGCGTTTCTCGAGGAGGATCATCTGGAACACCATCTTTCCAGGGGTTACATGAATCTCTTTCATGTTTCCCACATTTTTCTTCTCTCCTTCAATATATTGTCAATTGAAAACCATGCGGGGCTAAACCCCTCTTTTTCTTACGACCCGGGAGTAGCCCGGGGAATCGTTGTATTGACTATTTACATGATTTAGTATAAGTTTCTCTTTATTTCTGGATATATAAGTGTGCATTTGAACAGCTTATCACTGCTTGATCACCATCGATAAGGTATTAGACCAATAAATACTCCAGAAGGGGGATTTATGGTTAGAAAACCATAACTTGTACACTACCCTACGGGTTCCTTGGAATAGGTGACGTAAGGGTAGTGGAAAGAACCCAAATTTTTCATTAATGCACCTAAACTAAGAATAAATTACCACCGACGTGGAATTGGATTAGACTTAGGTAGTGAATTATATCGCGGGAGTGAGCAATTCGGGCTACAAGCTTTTTATCCAGGTTAAAAGTAGGAATTTATGTTAATTCGGTAGAGATTATATACAACAAGACCCCGTGGTGAAACTCGTAACCCTAAGGAATTCAACCATTTTTGAATCAACCATTTTCATTTTCTCTTAATTTTTTTTATTTGATTAAAACTCAATTCAACATTTTCAACCGACTTAGTTGATCTTACTGTAGTTAGTAGTAGTCACTGAGACTACGTCTCCCTGAGTTCGACTTGGGCCTCACAAGGCCTATATTACTCGATGCGTACACTTGCATTTTTACATACGGTTTTGGCATGTCATTACCTTTATTGAAACTCGACCGAATGTGCAATATGGAAAACATAGAAAAAGTGATTACAACCATTGGAGAGTTGTTAGAAATGAAAATAGATCAGTTGCAAGTTATAAAATAGCTATTTTTCATTCTTAAGTGATCCCACACTCAAAGGAACACCCGCATCTATAAATAGAACCTCTTGGAGTTCATTCCATGGTTGCTCATTCATGCTATCCTTAGTCCTTGCTATAGTTGAGTGTGCCATAACACTTTGAGCCTCTTTCTCTCTCTCATTTACAAATCATTTCATGATTATGAGTGAGTTAGGCATGTTGTAAGAGAGCCACCTTAGTGTTACCCTGTAAAACTCTCCATCTTTCCATATTCCCAATCCCCTTTCTCAAAGAGCAAAGGTTGACATGATCTTCTCTGAGTGAATGAGGAGTTCTTCTTCTTGTTGAAGGCTGAAGAAGGTATGAAGATCTTCTTCTAGTGAAGGAGAAGGACAAGGTGGAAGATCTAAGAACAGTGGGTAATCCCTGCAAGGCCTAAGACTTGATGCAAGTGTGGGTAAGTACTTATTGAAGGATGAAGACATGTTAATCAAGTGGGTAAGTCCTTGTGTAGATGAAAGACTCTTGTCTTGGATAGGTAAGCCCTTAGATGTAAAGTGGTCTTCTTGTATCTCTTATAATGGAATATAAGTATACATGGGTTGCAAAGTCCTAGAGGTTGACCTCTCTAGGAAGAGGATTGAAGGTCTCCTAGTTTGGAGATTGGAACCACTCTAAACACCTTATCCAAGTGTTTGTTTTAATCTCCCTCATCCTTTCTATATTTGTTTGGATAGGACTTCAAACTCAATTTTAGTATTTGGTTTTAATTGATATAATTTGAAGGTCTAACTATTCTTGTGAGAATTTTGAATCTCTATTTACCCCCGTTCTAGATCCCTAGATCCAACAATTATTATTGTACTCGAGGGGAATTGTTTAGATAGGAATACTCATGTGGGCCCCACCTACTGGAGGGGAATTGGCTCTGATACCATTTGTAAGGCCTAGGCCCATTGCCTTAGGCTCTAGTAGAGTTTTAGGAATGATGACTGGCCCCACAGACCACCATGAGCCTTAATAGCCAAGATCAACTTCTTGATTGGTCACCCATCCTAGTACTAATCCAAGCCGAGGATGCTTAACTATGGAGTTATTTAGTGATGGGCTCCCGATAAAGGAGGTGCACCTTGGTGATATGGGCAGTCCAATCATTCCTTTTAAGATCATCTTATCCAAGGCCTCAAATCCTGGGATGTTACAACTTCAAACTCAATTTTAGTATTTGGTTTCAATTGATATAATTTGAAGGTCTAATTATTCTTGTGAGAATTTTGAATCTCTATTTACCCCACCTCTGCATCCCTAGATCCAACAATTATCACTTATTTCCATTTAACTAAATAAGACACATTATTTCATCTAAAAAATACAAAGGGAGGAAAGAGAAAAAGAACTTTAATTTACATCTAAATGAACTAAATATAGAAAGAATTTATAATGTGATTTCAATGTGTTATTTAAAAATAGCTGAATGCCATTACTCACTCCACTATAATTCATATATGTTTGAAATGACGTTATGATTGTGGAACAGTAAACCATTTATAATTTTCCATTTTATATACTTCAATTTTATTCTAACTCATATATGATCTTATCATCCATAATTACATCTTCTTTTTCATAGCATTCCTCCTAGTTGTGCTGGAAAGATGATGGGTCAAAACTCACACTCTTCTATAGTCTACAATTAATGTATTACTCTTGTAATTAGATCACATTGTATTCAATTATTCAAACTTTGGACGTTAAAAGAAAATAATTAAACTCTCTTTCCAGCTTGCATTCTACTATTAAATAAATGGTTTCCATGTTGACTAATTTTGACCAACAACTAATCAATGTTTACATTATTTTGATTTTGCATGTGTTAAAAGAATTAGCATTGTGTTTATATTTATTTGAGTGGTCAAACAAATTTGAAAAGAAACCAAACTTAGACCATGCATTAATTAGGTAGTCTAGATCATTCCTAAATAATAAAATTTGGTTCTTACATATCTTTTGCCAACAATTTCAATATTTGTCATTAACTTTATTTTTATGCACTTAAAGGTGAAGTAATTGGAAACAACTTTCCTTGGACATTTAGTTTTGTCCAAAACCAATATCCATTAAATATTTTTATGACTTCTGGAGATCATCTTGGAGAGGAGAGAAAGAGTGAATAATGTTATTTTCCATTTATGTACAAATCTATTAAAAGAATAGGAAATTTCTTGTTTAAGATATCCAATATGTAATTTTGAATTCCAACTCTTTAATCTTGCTCTTTTGTTTCCTTTAACCATTCTAAATGGTAGGAGAGTGAAAAAAAATTAAAAATATTTATTCAACATTTTAAGTTAATTACATCACATTATGGCATATGTGTTATTGAAAGTGTATTTTGATTTTTCTTTTTGTTTTTCCCCACTTTATTACTTCATAAGAAATATCATTTCATGCTCTTTTAAATTAAGCCCTTCAACTATTTTTATTTGATAAAATCATATTATAAGTTATACATTAGTTGTGAATTTTGGGGTGTGGCATACACCCTCTCCTACTTCCTCTATGACATTTACCTAATGTCCATACAAAACAATAGGGGATAGTGGTGTGAGAAATGAGTCATCCCCATATGTTTTTATGCCACCTTCCAATTTTCCAACAACCCCTCCCCTACAAAGGCTCTCTTAAACCTTCCCAGCTTCTTTGGGATACCTCACTACTTCTATACCCATCTAAAGGGATACCCATTATAGACAAGATCCAAAGCCCCAACCACATTATCATACATGTCTCTCTTGCATGGTGTGTTTCCCTCATGTTCTCATCCACACTCATATAAGTGTCAAAATTTCCTGCTACCAAACACCATTCCATGCATCCCAACTCTCTTTAGGCCCCATTTGGTTTGCAGGATTCTTGATATGACAAGATTTTAATCCAACTGTTAAGTGAAATACTATGTTTGTTTACAAAAAAGTTGTGGAAGGATTGCATTTGAATGGCAGTAGATTTATAAGCCTTTGGGACATTCATGTTCCGAGACATTCATGTTCCGAGTGACCCCAAGGTATTTGTGGGGGACAAAATGCCTAGCAACCCCTGATGCCCATATGCAAACCCTAACTTATCGACGCTCATATGCAACAACCTGACTCGGTGATTCCCATCCACTATCATCTCCATCTTGGGCACCCTACACCCTCACGCCTCTGCTACCTTCTACCTCTATAAGCTTGTATTCTCTTCTGTTGTGTTTCCTTCTAGTCACCACTTCTCCTTTCATTGTTCTTATCACCCTGGCTCTTCTTTTCGATCCACTCTACAGGTCGTTCTACTCACACAACTATTTTCTTTCTAAATCTTTTTGGTTCTGCACTCAACCTCCAAAGCCCTTGTTTGAACCAGATTCTTCTTGCATATATTGGTATCACAGACAACACCTGAATGTATCTTTGCTCATAGGAATAAAAATGCCTACTTCTGTATTTATTATGCTTGGTTGTTAATATTATCCTTGGTCTTATCCAAATGTAGGCTTGGAAATTTCCATGCCTTCCTTTTCATGTAGCTTCCTATCTATTCCATGTACCCATCCTATGCTAATCCTTCCCATTGATCCAAAAGCATCCTTAAAACTCAATCCTCTCTATAGTTCCACTACAAACATAGGCCATCAACATCAAAGGAAATAGCTTCCCATCAGGGGAAACCATTATCACCATAGGCTCAACATATAAATCTCCACCAATTTCCATGTCGTGGAGGAGAGTGCCCACACTTTTCCATGAAGTAGCATGTAGGTACACTTCCACTCTAATAAAAGCAGTTGGCACAAGTTGAAGGCCTATTCTGACACAAGGTTGTTCTAGATTACTGAAAACCACAACACCAAGCTTGCAAGTCTCTTAAACTTATCCTCATTTCTTCTCCAAAGGTACCCATAAAATCTCAAGCCACCATGTTGACGAACATTATAAAAACCTTCACACCTATAAGGGTCATTAGCCAAAATCTTGTCTCTCTTTGCCCCACCCCTCGTATCCAAATGAACCTTCTTTAAAAAGGCACTCTTAAGCCTAGATCCCATCACCCCTCTAGAATCAAATGTCCCCTCTTCCTCGGCAAACTATATGCAAACCATTGAGGAAAATGTAAACCCCTTAAAACCCTTTTTAAGATCATCCTTAAACCACCTCCTAGTGTTGGGCACCCATCCCCTCTTCCATTAAAAGCATCCTCCCACCAAAACCTAGAATTGCTTATAAATCCTACTCCACTTAAGCCTCCCTTGATCATCTTCCCACCCAAACCTAGAATTTCTCATCAATCCTACTCTACCGAAGCCTCCCTTGTTAGAGGCTTCACATCCCTCACGCTTTAAGAGGGTAAATAAGCAGAAAATGAATAATGTACGACACCCTCATACCCAACCACACCCACAATATAATCAAGTCCCATTTTGCAACTTGAAATAGTAGTTTGCATGCCCATATCTGGGACCGAGTGTGATTGAAATGTGCAATGACACCTCTAGAGCCCATTGCAACTATCATGGGTCCAAGGTCCATCATAGACCTAGTCATTATATCTCAAGAAAGAGATTAGGTGGAACTAGTTAACTTTATTCCCACATACATGGTCTATCTACAATATATTTGAACCCTCTCTCCTTGTGACCCCTACTAAGACTGAACAATTTACCTCCAAGTCCCATCCAGGTAACATTATTAAACATTTGGTTATCGACACTCAACATCACGGCTAGGTTCCTTACAAAGATGGCAAGAACCCTTCCCTCAAACCCCCTAGGATGGCATCTCTAGCGTGTGAGAAGCCATCGCCTCTTCCCTAGGGATAGTCCCAACCTCCTTTTCACCAGATCACCCCATGGGGTTTCCCCTTCAGCCCTTCTCCTTCATTAACCCTTCCTTGTGAAAGTGCTAGAATTCCACCACCACAACCTCCATTTAAATTATTATCACCCATGTCACCTTGGCATGAGCCATCTCTGACCCTATGTTGCATGCGCAACCCATCCACCCACCACCCAAAGTTGTTCCCTCCGCAACTATTTGATTCACCACCACTACTCGTTCCTCTTTGGTTCATACCCACTCTACCTCCTTGAGGGTGCCTCCCTTCCACATCATCCCCAACAAATGGTGGAAGTGAAAGGAAGGACTATTACAAATTATATGTATATATTTAGGAGATATTTCTTGATTAGAAGATATTGCATATATGCTTAGAATAGATGCTTGCTTACCAAGCAAACCTTGCTTTCCTTTTCTATCTTTACGCTCTTGTATATATTGAGACTTTCCCCTCATCATCAATACACGACACAATATACTCCTGATCTGTCTGTCTGTGGGCTTCTTCTTATCATGGTATCAAGAGCCTAAATACGACCCTCCTAAATTTTTTACCTATCACCGCCTCTACCCTTTTTCCACCATCATTTTTTCCCATTGTTAAACCACCCATCACGTAATGGCCGGCGACGCCAAAAATCCCATGTCTGACTTCTCTTCCCCTTACTACATCCATCATTCTGATAATCTCGAACTTAATATATATTCAATTATCTTGAAGAGCAATAACTATCAAGAATGGTTTACCACTATGTGCAACTCCTTTCGTGCTCGCCGAAAACTCAGCTTTATCGATGGCACAATAACCAAACCAGTCGTTGATACATCCGAATTAGAAGATTGGCATATGGTGAATTCTATGTTCTTCGGTTGGATTCATAAATCCATCGATCCCTCACTTTGCTCCTCCATTAACTATTTTGACAACGTCAAGGATCTTTGGAATTAATTACCCAATCGATTCTCGATTGGTAATGGACCTCGAAAGTTACATCATTTGTCAAATTTGGTTCATATACACCAAAATGGACAATCTGTTGATGATTTTTTCGACTCCTTCAAGAAGCTATGGGATGATATTGTTGCTTATTCACCTCCAAGAACTTGCTCATGCGGCAAGTACTCATGTGACCTTTTTAAGCTTATCGCTTCTGACCGTGACGAAGACATGGTCTATCACTTTCTCATTGGTCATGACGACAACTTCAGCACGCTGTGTTCGTCCATTATGGCCCAAGATCCGATTCTAGAAATAAATCATGTCTTTGCCCTTGTTCTTCAAGAAGAGAGCCACAAGTCTAAAGTGGTCTCTTGGGACGTCTCCATCGACTCTGTCTCTATGGCGGTTCAGCACGCTATGTTCGTCCATTATGGCCCAAGATCCGATTCTAGATATAAATCGTGTCTTTGCCCTTGTTCTTCAAGAAGAGAGCCACAAGTCTACAGTGGTCTCTTGGGACGTCTCCATCGACTCTGTCTCTATGGCGGTTCTTCATCCATCATTGCTATTACCATCTATCTCTGTTGTTGATCGGAAGTCTCTCACATGCTCGCACTGTGGTCGGTCTAGCCATGATGAAGCTATGTGTTTTAAACTACATGGTATACCCAACTGGGTCAAGGAACGACAGGCCGCCGGTCGTGGTCGTGGATCATCTTCCTCCCGCGGTTGTGGACGTGCGTTTGGTCAAGAAAACTCAGCACAACACCATACCTCTTTCACCGTGTCTTCGACACCCTCTGACGAGGACTGACAAGCTTTCGGGCCGGCACTTTCGAACGAGCAGTGGTCTTCAGTTCTAAATTTTTTTCGGACTCTCACTCTGTCTTCTACATATTCAGATCACAGTAATGGTAATTCTTTTTCTGTCCTGGATACTTGACACGGGTGTGTCAAACCATATGACGGGCGACCGCTCACTTCTTACTGATGTTACGGCTGTTCACTCTATTTCTATCATTCTACCTAATGGTGATGTCAGATTATCCTCGTGTACATGCTCCTTATTCTTCTCTGATATTAGAGTTGATAATGTTCTATATGTGCCAAATTTCGGTAGTTGCAATTTATTATTATTTGTAAAGTTAAACTGCACGTTGCGCGCTCTTGTCTTATTGACTGATTGATATTGTGTTATATAGGACACTAGTACGAGGACAGTGATTGGAGTGGGTGAAGAACATGGTGGGGTTTATTGGCTAAGGCATCTCAAAAACTTTGCTCGTGCGTATCTGCTCAACCTGGCCCCTCCTCAGCTACTCTCTGGCATCACCGTCTCGGACACCCGTGTTCGACAGTCATTGCTTCTATCTCTAGTTTAAAAAGTAGCTCGCTTTCTTTAGACAATTCCTCTCCATGTAATAATAAGGGTAAACAAATTCATTGTTTGTTCATTCCTAGAAATAATAAAGCTTCGTCTATTTTTGAGTTACTACATTTAGACGTTTGGGGCCCTTATAGCATACTGTCTTCCACGGGGGCCTCATACTTTCTTACTATTGTTGATGATTATTCCAGAACTGTATGGGTTCATTTGTTTAGCAGTAAAATCAAAGTTGCATCTTTGGTAGGGCATTTTTGTAACTTTGTAACTCGACAGTTCAAGACGGGTGTCCAACGTGTTCGGTCCGACAATGGTACTGAATTCACGCCTCTTCGGTCTTATTTCCAGCTGCATGGGATTGTCTCTGAACGATTGTGTCCCTACATGCCTCAACAAAATGATGGAGTCAAACGGAAGCATCGTTGTCGCTCGTACGCTTCGTTTCCAAGATCAATTACCATTGCGATCTTGGGGAGATTGCGTACTCACTGTGGCATATTTGATCAACTAGTAAATACACACGTGCACATGCACGTGCCACCTTAAATGTTATAAAGTCATATTAGATAAAATTATAAAAAAATCCATATTTTAAAGAGGTTGAACATGTGAGTTGAAGTTAGAATCTTACATTTATACCAACTTCATAATTTTTTTGATAAAAGTAAATATGTAGAAATAAAAGGTATCCAAATAAGGTTATTTCATTGCCATAAATTTCATTAAAGAACATAATGTGAGGTAACTACAATAGACAAAGATAAAAATTATGTTAATTTATTTATATATAAATATATAAATGATGTGAAATATATATATATATGATAAATAAGATAATGCATGTAATATGAGAGGATATTTTCTCGTCTATTATTAGGGTGCCATTACTCATGAGATGTTTTTCTCATTATGACTCACAATAAGATGGGTATATTTAAAAAAACCAATATTTTAAATAACAATTTGGTTGAAAAACATTTAGTGAAATGAATGCAACAATATCTCTCTAGTGATTTATCCTAATAATATAAATTTTGTAGTTTGACATTTGATTTAAGATATTTACATATTTAATTTAATTATAACTTACAAAATATTTCTTAAACAATAAGTTGTTTTTGATGGAACATTTTTACTTTCAAATACATAAATTTTACATGAAAAATGTTGATTTTTTTAACTTTTCATGGATAAATAGAAGTACATATAGTCACATTGTCATGCAAAATAGTAATAATATGTGTTTTATACATTAGTGAAATAGTATGCATCTACAAGACATATACATGTGTTACCAATATAGTTATTTTTTAAAAGGTTGTAGAGAAATAGCCAATGTTGTTTTAATCATATAAAGAAACCATATTTTACAATATAATGTTTAAATGGTGATACATATTGTTAGCAAGATATTAAGTACTTTGAATAATGTAATCAAAATTTTAATATAACAATATCTTTAGAAAAGTTGAGACTAAAAATTGTAATCTATAAGTTAATAACAACTAAAAAAATAAAAATATGTCATGGATTTGGTCAAAATTGAAGTGATTTAAGCAAAATATAGATTTTTTTACTTCTAAAAGATGTCAAAAGTCAAACATGTGCATGCTTTTTAAAATGTTTTTGCTATATGATATAATAATTCAAATAAAATTATCAAATGACCAATAATAAAAGATGGTTATCTCCCATAGAGATAAGGTCATGTGAGGGCATTACTGGCATGTAGAAGCCTGTCTTAATCAAATCACAATTTAGTGTGGGTATTCAATTATTTTTAATTTATTGAATTATTATTTTATATACAAAAAGAAGAGATATACATTGTAGTAAAAGAACTACGAACAATATAAATTACACTGTGAATTATTCATACTTAGGATTAGTTTTTTATGAGCAAGAAACATAATAAATGCTTCAAGAAACCATCTTTAATATTAATATTCTTATTTCATTTGTGATATGATTTCATTATATTATATATTATTTGTAAGAGAGGTGTGGTAAAAATAAGCATGATGTACTTTTAATAAAAATATTTTTATGTATAACATTTACTCCTTAAAGGTAATACATGGATACACGTGAACAATAGGTAAGTGGTAGATAGAATGCATACAGATAGGAGAGTGATATATCAAAAAAAAATTGTAATCTATTAAGAGAATGGTGCAATTAACATTGTTGATTGAGATAATTGTAGTATGTGGTTGAATCTGAGATGATAGACAAGAATCATGAATTGATGATTACATTGGGAAAGAAATGAAAGGGAAGACAACAAAGAAAGATCATGAGAAAAATGTGGGAAGAGAAAGAAGCAATGATAATTTAGAATAGTGCACTCTAATTGATGAAGTTAGTTATATAGAAAGAAGATGACAAATTTGTAATGTTTACGAACATCACATTCTTTTCGTATCAGTATATATATGTAACAAACATATACCAATACTTTTATGTTAATCAAATATGAAACATGGTAAGTAAAGAATTGAGAAAAAATGTATTAGAGAAGTTCTTTTCAGGCTTAAAGGATTAGAATAAAATAATAAGGATCAATGCTTTGTGTTGAGTGCAATTAAGTTGTTTGTCATTTTTCTAGATAGAATTATTGACACAACCCACAAGCTCAACTTGATAGTCTTCTCTCATGCTTTAAATGGTTTTACAAATATAGGAAAGTAATACTAATATTATAGTACGACCGGTTGTGGTATACAACAGTGTCATTACTATATTACAGAAAATGATATTACAAGATGAAGAATATGATTATGGTTCCAAACTGATCCATTGTGAATGAAATATTTGAGTCAAAGATTTATTGCCCACACACTAATGTGCATGTCCGAGTAGACAGGAAGCAACAATTGGTTCATAGCATTTCGTTTAGATTATATGGATGGACGTTAGGATTTTGTGTATATATATTTGGATGTTTGGAAAATATACATCCTAATTGGTCAACTAACCTATGTTGCAGAGACGATATCATATAAAAGTTACTACCTGGGCAGGGTTTAAAAACAGTTAGCAGTTGCACGATCTAACATTCAAGCTCCAGTACATGCCGACACCACATCTTCATGTTCAGGTATAAAGCGATGAAGGAAGCAACAACATCCTTTTTTAACTCACCAATGGCAATAGAGGCTTCAAGAGGTGATTGTTATACTAACCTTGATTCATATAGGTTGTCGCACCACAAAAGCATACCCATCATTTGACAGGAATTAGCAGCATAATAAGTTCCCAATACTTTTGAGGCAACAGATCGGCATGGCCTGCGTAGCCAACCTGGCAGTTAGAGCCGACCAGTGTTGTTAACGGCAAGAAATACAAGCGTCAGATAAGAAGATGATCGAATGGCTTTAAAGGGAACGATGGAGAGAGATGTAGGCTATGCGAACAGAGTAAAGGTTTGGTGTAAAATCTTACCAGACTTAGCAGGAAAATCATACCATAGTAGACTAAAAGCAACAATGCCACCCAGTGAGCCCAAGATTTTTTGTTTGTGGGCAAGTAACCTCCAATTTAGGTTAATATTCTGTTCGTCACGGAAAACACAAGGACGCTTTCATTTTATTTCCTTGATGATGTATTCTAATTGCACACTATCCATAGAAACCAGAACATCTACATTATTTTATAGGTCGTCACCACGTACCTTTAGGGCATAAATCGCTGCGTGAGAACGTAGCGCTCTATCCACATGATATGTTGGGTGATTCCAACGATCCCATCCAATGAGCTGTTAGCACGAACATCTAATGCAAACAAATATATGTACTTGTACACCTCCGCATGCCAATTTGGATAGCGCTTCTTTTACCACATCGATAAAAGGTTGCTGACGAAGATGAAACTTGTGTATTTATAAAACCAAAGACCTACAATGAAGCAAAAGTTAAGCCCAATATTCAAGCACACAACAACTTCAGTTTCATTACCATCAGGTCGAGTATAGCGGCCATCACAAAAAAGTTATCTTCTATTTGTAACTATAATTACTAACCACAGCTTTAGTGTGATCATGGTAGACATGCCATATTGATTTCTACCTGAAGGGGAGAAATTTTTAGAGTAATTTTATCTCACACCGCTGCCTGCTCAGATTTCAAACAGATAAAAGAGAGTTGGGAGCGTAAAGAAGAAAGATACGGAGTGGAGAAATGGAGAAAATGGCGGTTTGTTACACAAGACAATGTGGTTCAACTGAGAAGAGAGGCGGGGAGAGAGATTGAAGATGTGGTCTGCTGGTTGGAACCGTGCTGCCTGCGTTCATATTTAAAACAGATTAAAGAGAGAGAGAGTGTGTACCGAAGAAAGATACGGAGTGGAGTCGTGGAGATAATGGCGGTCTTATGGTTCAACCGAGAAGAGTGGTGGGAAGAGATACATGAGACGTGGTTTGTTGCTCACAACCGTGTTTCCTTTGTGGAGGCAAAAATAATTTAAAAAGAAGTGAAATTCTCAAAAAAAGGAGAGAAGAGAGAGAGTTAAGGAGAATGCACCATTTTAAAATGGAGTGATTTTATTGGTCAGTGACAGTTTTTTGTAATTTATTCAACAAACTTGCTCTTTTTATAGTAGTATAGATTATACTCCAACACCCTTGCTCGGTAACAAATCCTCGACTGAATTACTCTATGGTATGCCACCTTCATATGATTATTTTCGAGTTTCCAGGTGCCTATGCTTTGCTCCTAAGCATCCTAAACCTTCAGATAAGTTTGATACAAGTGGCCGTCGGTGCGTATTTTTGGGCTATCCTTCAGAGCAGCATGGTTGGCACCTTTACGACCTCGACACATGCACATGAATTCTTTACGTCCCACAACGTGAAGTTTTATGAGGCTGAATTTCCCTATGCTTCTGCCCCAGCTACTACAGCACCTTCCGCCCCAGCTGTTGAGGCGCCTTCGTCACTGGTTGTGCACGACGAACCTTTGTCCTCCTCGCTTCCTAGGGATAGGGGGAGCCCTGACTCGCCAACTCTGCCTTCGGCTCCACCTCAGTCGCCGTCTCCTCCTGCGAGCACTCATGGTATTCGTACTCAGAAGCCAAATGTCCGTCTTCACATGTGGGCTTTCTTGCAGCTATTAGCACACAGTTCGAGTTATGAAGCTGTTATCACTCATGTCCGTCTTCACATGTGTCCTCTTATTATGAAGCTGTCTCGCACATGCATTGGCGCGACACTATGCAGTCCAAGCTAGACGTCCTCGCTTGCAATGGCACTTGGGAGCTAACATGTCTTCTGTCAGGCAAACGTGCGATTGCGATTGGATGTAAATAGGTTTATCATATCAAGTACAAATCCAATGGCGACATTGAACGATACAAGGCTCGACTTGTTGTCCTTGGTAATAGGCAAGTCGAATGCACTAACTACATTGAAACTTTCTCCCTAGTCGCCAAGATGACTGTCGTGTGTGTTCTTCTATCCGTTGCGGCTGTTCGCAGTTACGAGCTCCATCAAATGGACGTTCATAATGCTTTTCTTCATGGAGATTTAAAATGAAGAGGTTTACATGAAACTTCCCCTAGGTCTTAAAGGTGCCACTACCGGTCAAGTTTGCCGTCTTAAAATGTCTCTCTATGGTCTTTGTCAAGCACCAGGTAATTGGTTTGCCAAACTAGCTTAGGCCCTGGGTTGTGTTTGGTTTCACACCGAGTTACGCAAATTACTTTCTTTTCACTATTGTTCGTGGCTCCAGCACCATTCACGTCTTGGTGTACGTTGATGATTTGATTATCTCGGGCAACAATTCTGCAGCTATCGCCGACTTTAAATCTTACACTGCAACAGAGTCAGCTTTAAGTGAGAGGCAGTGCTGTCTCGTATTCTAATTATATTAGAGGCAGACCTTTTACTTCTTTGGGGCCTGTCACAAAATATCAATCACCTAAAACCTGGTCGCGAAAGTAAGATGAGAGAGCTAAACCTGTCACATAATAGTAACCAGCAACTGCTAAATGGAAGCCAAATGAGAGGGGCATACCCTTCATATACATCGAGTCGCAGCTGCTCTATTCCATTCAAAAAGTGAACGAAATTACATGCTCTATCTTAAAGAACGCATGTTCTTAGAAGACGAACTACCTACTGATGTAAAGTGCCTTTTCTTATATTATAGAAAGATAAAGATTTATATATCTTCCCAACAATGGAAACACCTTCTTATTACGTAACAAATAGTACAAGCCATCACATATTACAAAAGGCAGACATCACATATCACAAAAGTCAAAAGATACGTATATCTTCATAACAATGGAGAACACCTTCTCATTAATAAGTAACAGACAGCACAAGCCATCACACATTCCAAAAGTCAAAAGGCCTGGATTTGTTGATCATTTTTTCTTCAATGACGCAACTCCTCAATGCAGCAAAATCTTTTGTTGCCTCCGCCTCAAACAGGACCACAGCTGTGTTGCTGCCTCCATTAGTGTTTCTGCTGTCCCCTCCACGAGGACCATGACTGCAATTGGTGTTTCTGCTGCTTCTTCAGCAACCACCGCTTCTGCTTCTGTAGATCTAACAATGGCAGTTGTTGCTTCCTCGTCACTAATACGCATGGAGTTGAGGAGTCCTTGAGCAAAAGTGGACGATCAGAATTTCCCTCTTCTGCCTTTGCCAAATAAACAGAATTTCTATCTTCTAGATAATCAGGCCCCAACACCCATCAAATGCAACAAGCAGATTCCTCCTCCTGCCAATTTTGTACTTAGTTCCATCAGAGCTTCTGTTGTCTCTTCCAGAACCTTCATTGCTTCTGCTGATCTGAAAATCTGAACTGCTTCTTTTTCCATGTGGGGAGAGACCAGCATCCTGTGATATATCTTTCTGAAGAAATAGTGAAATCCAGCCATCAGCACATCTTGGGAAGTCCCTAGTTCACCCATTGGCACCCCGCCATGTCCGTAGCTGAAGTGATTGTCGAGAAACTGATTTCTGCTAGCAGATGCGGTGAGTGCAAAACTTCCTCCTTGATCCATCATCTATCGAGAGGCAACTTCTAGATGACTTGCTGCTAGCTGAAAAGACTTGAATATAGACGCCACAGCTCCAACGCCCACCCGGGCTTGCTCCCTGAGACATCCCGCTTTATCGATCCAGCGGTTGGTATTTTTGTTTTTGGCTTCTGCCGGCAGCTCCCTCGCGATTCAATTCTCGGACGCAGCAGACAACGGCTTCTACAGAGGCGTCCATCGGACCACCAGTATAGCAGCTATGTTCCAAGAAGAACCAGAGCACAAAAGAATTTGCAACCACTTGCGCTGTAGATCGTCCGTCACCAAGGCCAAACTGCAAACCAATCAAACCTAAGAGAAAGTATAAGCGTGGTGGTGATTGCATTTTTTGTTTAACCAAACGAACAAAGAAAAATGATGTGTGCTATGGAGATTCACCTAAAAATAGAGGTTTTTTCCCAATCGGGTGCTTCTGCTGATCTGAAAATCTGAATTGTTGCTTCCTCGCCTCTTCATACACAGAGTTGAGGAGTCCTTTTAGCAAGACTAGATTATCAGTTGCCACTATTATTTGTTGCTGGCCAGAGTAGTTGTGTTATTAATACCTGTAGCAAAGAGGCTAACAACAACAATTTCAGCTCTGTTGTTGATGTTGTTACCAATGTTAGAGCTAATATCCCTTGTGATCACGACAACAACAGATGTTACTTCCTGTGTGCGATTGTCTCCTATTTTTCCACATGCTTTGTTGAACAGCTCCGCACCCTGTGCAAGTGCTTGTAGTAGTACTTGTCTAAAACTATGTTCCATATCTTACCATATGTACAACAATTGTCCCCAGTGATGTTCTCAAGATTTATCATGTTCTTCTCTTTTCTCCTTGTTTCGGTTGTCAATATTGATACGGTAAGCTCCTGAATGGAGCCCCACATATGAAACTACAT
Organism: Alisma plantago-aquatica; assembly: GCA_963693085.1. NCBI lineage: Eukaryota > Viridiplantae > Streptophyta > Magnoliopsida > Alismatales > Alismataceae > Alisma > Alisma plantago-aquatica. The sequence continues at coordinate 583,662,395 of OY856412.1, forward strand.
ACGGAGATAAAGTCGCCTTTGGTACGGGGTGATACAGTGAGGTAGATGTACTGTAATACTTGTTTCTGCCAAGCTTGACCTATCTTGGGTTCATCACGTCGCGTTCTTTGTTGGCAAATTAATGGATGTACTTGTTTATCAAATTGGACTACATATGCAACTATAATCAAAAGCAGCACCTGGGATCAAGGATTTTGCATAGACGACATGTTAGTAAAGACTTTCAAGGACACAATTGATGTATATGATATACACACATTTAAACACATACGTACTGCCATTAACGATTTCTTGGACATGGAGTGCCAATGCAACTGCTTCAGTTCATATTCACCTCCCATCCACATCTTTCCTACTTCGTAGTCACATAGTCTGTGTTGCATGGGTTAATTTTTAGATATCATCAAACAAGAACAATCAAACAAAGAGGTGCACTGAACAATTATGAAACACATGAATCATACCATGATATTGTGTCCACGTTTGAGGTGGCCAGCATGCTCAGTGGTACATCCTTAGAACCTATGGGAAACTGCATCTTCGAGCAATTTCTTGTAGATCAGTTCTTCTGCAATGATAGCCATAATAAAGAACTTGCAAAGCCACCTCTGTTCCCTTTTACTTTGTACATATACCTGACATCACACCAATGAGTACAAGTCTTTGTCATACCTTACTTTATAATATAATTTGAGGAGGGTCCACATGAGGAATTCATAAATTATAGTGAGACATGAAAATTTTAGTAAAGTTCAAGGAATCAATCCTTATAATTATTTTACTATTGTACAATATAGAGGGTTGTAGAAAAAAAGCAACAAGAACTGCAGCAACAATTATTTGAATACCTAATTGATGCTAACACTAATTAGCAAGTCAAGCGATCATTTTCTAGTAGTATTGATGTACTAGTACAGGATAGCTAGTAGGCATAAGACAACAATGACAACAAAACTAGCCATATTTGATCATGGCAGTAGTGACCCAATGCAACACCAATATATTTTTTGTCTATGTTTTGGATACGCTAGTAGTACCACAGTTTTAATACAAATCAACAACAAATTGTGCATTATTGTTCACTTTTATGGAAAAAGTGAGCCCATAAAACCCAAATCCAGATGGGATTTACAAAGTCCAGAAACTACATAACTCACTTCTGGTTCACATACCATGTCATGCTTTCATGCGGACCCTCGTACACACTTCATGCACAAGACTGAATTGGTTACTTATAAACCATTAGTTTGGCTTAAATACTAGGGTATTTAAGAAGTACGCATCCAAATAGTCACCAAAATAATTCAAATATCAACTTTCAGTAATTATCTTACACAAATTTTGATATTTTTTCAATACATACATGGGGTCCCCTGACCAAGGAAGGAAATTAACTGACCAAGTCTAATCAAAGTAGATCAAATGGCTTATCCAACCGATTATGTTCAAACAAAAAAAGAACTGAAGATACAAAATAAGCAGGCTAATATTAAAGATAAAAGTGAGGTATCTTTTCAGTTTAATAAAAAGGTCAAAACCTCAAGGTTTATTGGATTGCTTGGTGCTTGGAAAAGGTCAGTTACTAGTCCAATTCAATAATATCTGAAAGATGAATTACCAAACTAGCATACCTTCCTCTAGGCTTCTTCTTAGATGCAAATTGAGACCCTTGAGTAAAGTGGGAAAAAATCTGTATTTTATAGAAGGTACTTTAGGCAACTCTTCTCTCTGCTATTCTAGCAAGGCAACGGTTCTTATGAAAACATGATTACATACACTTAAAGGACTAAATATACATGGAAAAGACTTAAAAATTCCGCTTGTATAATAACATTTAACTGACCATGTCTACATCTATGGAGGCATTCTGAATATCTTATGTTTGTTGTATTATTTACATTTTAAGTTGTTCCATCTCTTTCAGGCTTGCCCTCTCTTCATTACCAATTTCCCTACCAATTGGATTACCATCCTGAAAATAAGATTCTAATTAGTATTAGTTCAAAAACATAGATGTGATGACTCATTGCCTCACTAATAACTAAAGGAAAAATTACTTGGACAGCATAACCTAGTTTGCCAACCTCATAGAGTTAAAATTAGTGTCACCAGGTTGCATACAATTAATATTACAGGATGGAGAACTCCATACTCGACCTGTGAACCTGAATACATAAAACATTAGACAGACCAAGATTACCAGGAAGATGCAATGCAACTTTATCTTTCGATATTCAAGATTCCAACACAAGAATAGGTATGTGGGGGAGCTATATACAAGTCATTTATGAAATAATATATGTCGGTCTATTCAAATGTTACTTAAGAGTGAGGTACAGTAAAAAAATGATAAAGTTGTGAGGAGACATGTGGAAAGATCAAAAATAATTTGTATATGCAAGAATTCAAGCCCTACCACCACTATGAATGAAAAAATCTGACAGTTTGAGGTTAGTGTTAACATCCAAACCTTCATTTATCCATCTATCCAAAAGGAAATGTTTCCCGCGACTAAGTTCCACCTAGTGTTTCTCATGACCAAAGGAAAAACCTCCCATATTGTAGGATTGGCAAGTTGGGATAATGATAGAAAATCAAATGATGGAGCATATATCGATCGTTATCATCCGAAGAGATAAAATAAACTAGAAAAAAGAAATACGCTTTTTGATCACCATGATGTTTGTTCTACCATGGTGAATAATTCAAGATTAAAAAAACTCAAAACATGAGACACTTAGATAAAACAAATGTGATCCTATGCCAGCAAAGATATCTTCTTCTTCTTACTTTAGGCATTCCTCATCTTCCTTCTCTTTAGTTACTCCTCTTTAGTTATCTTTAATGCTGGAATCTGCTGCCCAAGGAAGGAAATTAACTTATTAAAGCTAACCAAATTAGATAAAATGGCTTATCCCACTGATTTATGTTCAAGCAGAAAAAAGAACATAAGATACAAAAATAAGAAGCCTAATATCAAAGTTCAGATTGAGGTATATTTTCAATGTGGACAGCACATCCCAGTTTGCCAACCTCATAGAGTTAAAATTGGTATACCAGGTTGCATACAATTAATTTTAAAAGATGGAGAACTGAATACTTGACCTGTGATTCAACCTGTAACTTAGGACAACAACCTATAACAGAAGGACCACCATTCAAAATCTAGTGATAACCCTTCCATGAAGGGAATAAAATATACCAATTTTTTTAATTATAAGATGTAGTTAGCATAGAGATCAACATATTGAGTTAATGGATTATCTGAGAATGGTACCTGGTGGTTGTTATGATGGAGTGACGCATAGCTACACAAATGTTGAGGTTGTCAAGATTTACAAGGACATAAAATAAATAAAATGAGCCTTCTTGACATCATATTATCCTGTGCCATAATCATGAATAAGACATTGGATAACAAAATAAGAAAAATCATAAAATTGAGGGAAATATGAAGCAAGACATCACTTACCATGTCTAGAAACCACGACATAAGTTGGCAGGAAAACAAGATACCTTATGAACAAAAACTACATCTAAATGTTTGAATTTTATATTTACAAGACAGACCGTAAGATCACAAGTTTAACACAATTAATCCAAACAAGTTATCACATAATCACAAAAGATCACCTAATAGTTTAAGAATCAAACAAATGGTTCAACAGACTGCTGAAAATTTAAACATTTAAATCCTAATCTAGTATGATCAATCCTTTGACATTCATTGATGAAATTGACAAGAAATAATTCCTAATATAGTATGCTTCAATGTAAAATATTTTTAGAGGAACATGGTCTTCAGGGATGATCATCCTCGTACTCATCTCCATCTTCATTTTCAAAACCAGGCCTCCTACTACATCCAACATCCTGTAGTAAGGAATTGCTCAATTTTATTATCTTAACTAATTCCTTAGTTTCCAAAATAAATAGATGTAACGAGATCATGTTAGAGTGTCTAACCTGATTCCTCAATTGTGCCAACTTAAGCTCAGTACTAGCAAGTGCTTCGGCATAAAACTTAGCCTCCTTTTCTATCTCCTCGTATGTCTTTTGAGCTATTTCCATGCTGGATGCTTGTTTCAACATTTGTCTTGTTACGCCACTTCCATAACCTCTTTCATATCCACCATGATGACCACCATACACATGGTCCATCACAGGCATGAATTCAACAGGGTCTTTACTATTTTGCACATTACGTCGTTCAGCTTCAGCTTGAACCCCCTCCTATAGTGATAAATACATTGCAGCCATTAGAAAAATGTACAACTAATAAAGAAACCTACCACACATGTCCTAGTATGTTCATTTGGAAAGCAACCTTTCTTATTGGTATGAAAAACCACATATGTAGTTAAATAAGAAGGGTCTAGACCGGATAGAATCTGAAAAAGGCATAAATTAGTACTAGCTATGTGATTGTCTAAAAAAAGCAAAACATATACCATTTCATATTGCTTCTACCTTATTGATTTTCTTCCCAATGTGTAGGTAGGTCTAATATGTGCACGGTTGTTAGCATTTCTTAATGCCTCTGCAATTGCTTTATCTGTACACCAATAATCCAATAATTTTTCCCATTGATCTTGGCTAACTCTAGATTCTGGTGACACTAGTAGCTCTTCTACACTTCTTTTCTTTAGTTTTTCCTTCAAATGAAACCTATGTGTTGAAACTGCAGTTTTCACCTTTGTTTTGCACCATTGCCTAACACGGTACATGATTGGCTTGGTTTGTGTTTTAGAACTTGTGAAGTTAAACAATTTCTGCTCCAACAATGGTGAACATGTTACAAAACTATCATGGAATATACAAAAAATGAAATGTAAGAATGTAGATCCATTCAATTACCATGACGTCCTCCCAAACATCATTAAAACTCCGATCTTGGAAGTCACCCCATTCCAAATGTAGTGGAAATGCATCAGTATCTCTAGCCTTCACACCCAAAAAGTTGACCAAGATTGTTGACTCACGATCAACAGGCTCATTTTGTAGTGTCTTACATTCATGCTTGCTTTTTCCAAGTGGAGGCTTCATGGAACGATATCCTGTGCACCCACGACCTTTTCTTCGATTTGTTTCATTTGGAAGGGTGTTGTCTATAAAAGTAAATTGTGTTGTAAGAAAAATTATTTATAAAAGATGTTAACTTTGTGATATGTAATTGCAAACTCATGTTCCTCAAATGATAATCATTACCTTGACCATGAGATGCCCTTGTACGTTGATGATTCCTCATGTTGGGTTCATGTTCCACATTTTGATTGTATTCATCCCTATCATTATTGACCAAGCGTTCTTCTATCTCAACATGTGGGGTTACCCTTTCTGCAAGAAGAAATGGGATGGCTAGAATAATTAATTTATTGAAATATGTGCAATGTTTTTTAGAAAAAATAACTCACCAACTTCACAAGTATCTGATCTACTTTCAACCTCAGGTTGGCTCAGTACTGTTGGCTCTTGATCCTTATGGGGGATCGGTATAGTTGTCTCTTCATACTCATTGGGGCTTGGGATAATTGGTACTTCACCCCCAAAATCATCCATTGCATTAGTCGTTGAGGTTGTAGGGATATTGGATTCCCATCTGTTTATTGAATCCTCACAGAACATCGTGGACTGGCCTACATTTTATCATAATTAATTGTTGTTTTGAGATGACAAAATAAGTAATGTACCGGTTACCTATATCAATATCTTCTATTATTTCTTGATCGTCCATAACAGTGGGAATTGAATTTATAGGAGCATTGGTTGTTGGAGAAATTGGTGATCTAAGAATCATCCTTTTAGTCCTTGTGCTACTTTTAATACATGTATATGAGAGTTTTCCACTTGATGGAGCTGCATAAAAATCTTCTTATGTTGTTGTTTGAAAATAAAAAATAAGAAAGATAATATTTTAGTTACCTCTATGATCTTCTCCAATTGTCCCATGACCATCTGGTGAAGTAGGAATTGAATTTCCAATTAAGTCAATTTTTTGTGCACTTGAAGTGGGAAATGGCCTCTTAATCCCTGACCCATTTTGAATTGAAGTATACAACAATTGACTTTTTGATTGAATTGTAATTTAAACAATAAGTATTATTATTTTCTAATATAATTTAAAACACATATCATATATTAAATACATGTACATGATTCGCTTGTAGAATTTTCACAATTCATACCAGTAGAATTTGAACTCGTTCGTAAATGACTCCTCATTTGGTTATTAAATCTATGGATCAGCCCTTGAATACCCGCAATAGCCCCTGATCTACTTTCACCTCTCTGATCACCCATTGCATTAGGAAATAAATTTCTCGTATTGCTTTCTCTTTGGTTGATAGACTTGTGAAGCGGCCCTTGAGATGCACTTCCATTTTGTGCGCAAGAAGCCAATAGCCTTTCCTTTTCTTGAGCTACATTAACATCATAAAAAAAAGATGTTCAAAGAGTAAGAATACAAAAAATGATATGATTATGTAAATGCAGTTCTCTTCTACCTCTTTGATCATCCATTGCATTAAAAAATGAATTTGTCTTGTTGCTTTCTCTAGGGTTGATAGAATTGTGAAGTGGCCCTTGAGATGCACTTCCATTTTGTGTGCAAGAAGCTAAACACTTTCCCTTTTCTTGAGCTACATTAACATCATAAGAGAGTGATGTTCAAATAGTAAGAATACAAAAAATGATGTGCTTATGTAAATGCAGTTCTCCTCTACCTCTCTGATCACCCATTTCATTAGGAAATGAATCCCTCTTGTTGTTTTCCCTTGGGTTGATAGAATTGTGAAGTTGCCCTTGAGATTCATTTCCATTTTGTGCGCAAGAAGCTGACCACTTTCCCTTTTCTTGAGCTACATTAACATCATAAGAGAGTGATGTTCAAAGAGTAATAATACACAAGATGATGTGTTTATGTAAATGTAGTTCTCTTCTACCTATTTGATAATATAATTTGAAAGACATATCATATATTAAGTACATGTACATGAATCTCTTGTAGAATTTTTCACAATTCATACCAGTAGAATTTGAACTCCTTTGTACATGACTCATCATTTGGTTATTAAATCTATGGATCAGCCCTTGAATGCCGACAACAGTCCCTGATCCACTTTGAGTAGAAGAGCAAGGTTCACTTAAAGAGGTAGAAGTGAATCTTTTATGTCCCAAACCACCTTGAGTGGAAGAACTTGACAATGCATGTTTTGATGGATCTGCATTTTAAATATCACTTACTACCTTTTGAAAATATGATACCAATACAATTAATAGTTAATTTACCTATATATCTTTCACTCATAGAGCTTTGATCATCCATTACATTAGAAAATGAATTCCTCTTGTTGTTTTCCCTAGGGTTGATAGAAATGTGAAGTGACCCTTGAGATGCACTTCCATTTTGTGTGAATGAAGCCAACATCCTTTCCTTTTCTTGAGCTACATTAACATCATAGAAATTGATGTTCAAAGAGTAAAAACACAAAATATTATGTGCTTATATATATGCAGTTCTCTTCTACCTCTTTGATCATCCATTGCATTAGAAAATGAATGTGTCTTGTTTCTTTCCCTAGGATTGATAGAATTGTGAAGTGGCCCTTGAGATGCACTTCCATTTTGTGTGCAAGAAGCTGACCACTTTCCCTTTTCTTGAGCTATATTAGCATAATTAAAATGTGATGTTCAAAGTGTAAGAATGCAAAAAATGATGTGCTTATGTAAATGTAGTTCTGTTTCACCTCTCTGATCACCCATTCCATTAGGAAACAAATTCCTCTTGTTGCTATCTCTTGAGTTGATAGACTTGTGGAGCGGCCCTTGAGATGCACTTCCACTTTGTGTGCAAGAAGCCAACAACCTTTTCTTTTCTTGATCTACATTAACATCATAAAAAAAAGATGTTGAAAGAGTAAGAATACAAAAACTGATGTGCTTATGTAAATACAGTCCTCTTCTACCTCTTTGATCATCCATTTCATTAAAAAATGAATTTGTCTTGTTGTTTTCACTAAGTGGCCCTTGAGATGCACTTCCATTTTGTGTGCTAGAAGCTGGCTACTTTTCCTTTTCTTGAGCTACATTAACATCATAAACAATTGATGTTCAAATAGTAAGAATACAAAAAATGATGTGCTTATGTAATTGTAGTTGTCTTCTACCACTCTGATCACCCATTGCATTAGGAAATGAATTCCTCTTTTTGTTTTCCCTTGGGTTGATAGAATTGTGAAGTGGCCCTTGAGATGCACTTCCATCTTGTGTGCAAGAAGCCAACAACTTTTCCTTTTCTTTAGCTAGATACAATCATAACAAAAAAATTGTTCATAGTAAAAATAAAAATAAAAGATATTTATCTAATGTGTTTCTTTCATACCGCTTTGGTCATCCACTACATTTGGCACTGAACTTATAGGTATAATGCTTTCCCTTGAATTCTTAGAAATTTGGCTCAATCCTTTAGACCCTGTCTCATTTTTGAAGTAATAACCCAATGGTTTGGTCAATGATTCAGCTGTATTTATCTCATAGAGCAATACCATTCGAACAAAAAATCATTAGAAATAAGTTATTAATTACCAAAATGATCTTGTGGGTCAGGAGAACCAATGACTGGTTGTTTTGACCCAAATCCACTTTGAAACAAAGATTCCAACATTTTTCTTGAATGAGCTGTATTTAAAACAAATATTTGAAAGCTAATTGAAATATAAATTATGAAAATTAATGTATTGATTACCTAAACGTGCATCTTTTATTAACCCCTGACCACATTCTGCCATTGAATTGTTGGGGATTTTCTTTTCTCTTACTTTTGAAGAAGAATCTACTATTCTTTTAGACCCTTTAGCCCCCATGCCACTCTGACTACTTGAATTCAGCACGTTATACATTGAATGATCTACAATTTAAATAGAAACCATTGATACATATGGAAATGAAAATATAATAAAATATATGGTTTCTTATATCATTAAATTTTTATACATAAGAAACCAAAAAATGCATCAATTACCTATATCATCTTTTTCAACTCTATTTTCTTGGAGCTTAGTAGGATTACCTTTGGCCATCTTTGCCTTTCGAGTCGCACCTAAACAAAATCAGAAAAAGAATGTAGTATAAATTATCTCAAAAAAAAGTAAGAAATAAGAAATCTTACGTGCTATAGAAGACAACAATTGTTCTTGTGATCCAGATGATTCATCATCAGACGACAACAAATTAGGAGCATTTGAAGAATGGGTGTTTTCAACTTTTTTGTTTTCAGCTTGCACCACTTCTTCTAAAGACTTCATCTTCTTCTTTGGTGGCATATTTCAGCCAAATCTGTAAAAATTGTATACAAAAACTTATACCCAACAATTAATAATATAACTTATTCGAAATATTTTATAAAAAATGAAATATAGATAAGACTTTCTCAACCAATAAAATACCTCTGCTTTACTCTTTAAGTTTTGTTTTTGTTATAAATTGGTACCAACATCTATATCATTGGTACTCAATGGAATATCAAAAGTATCCCTTGGTATCCAGTGACAAACAATGCTCCAATTTTTATCTTCTATGTCAACAGAGTAAAAGACTTGAGTGGCTTGGTCAGGATATATAAATGGTTCATCATCAAAACTTGTCCTTGATGTATCGACCAAAGTAAAACCAAATTCATCAACATATGAACCATGCCCTCCTCCATATCATACCATTTACATTTGAAAAGGTGAATTGGAGGTATATTGTCATATAGAAGCTCTAATATGTCCACTAACACTCCATAATACATATTTTCATCAGTTCCTTTAGTTTGAATACCACAATTTTGGGTGACACGGCTACTATCTATTGCTTCAGTTTCAAATTTGTAGCCATTCACAAAATATCCTTTATAGGAACGTACTCCTAATGTAGGGCCCCTAGCAAGAATTCTCACAACATTAGGAACAACCATGTCTCGTAGGAGAGAATGTACCTGATAAAATGAATCTATACATTATTGATGTTAAAAAAGGAAATTAGATTTTAACGCTATATTCCAAAGATCAAAACTTACATAATTTGAAAACCACAAAACAAAATGATTGTGTTGTTCACTTTGTATTTCCACTTCACTCCAAGATGGATTTTGGTGTCTTATCTCATCGACATGCATCCTTACAAAGGTTATTCACAATAAAAAATGTAAATATACATAGGAGTTGAAAAGAAAATTCATCATCACTAAATTATAAGCTTGATACTTACAACAAGTAGGGTTCAATCTCAGATGTATTGAACAAAATGAATCGACGGGCTTGATTGAGTTCTTCATATGTGGGCATTAGAAATAAACTAGCACCAATAGGTCCCTCATGGTATCTTACAGGCCTACTTAAGCAAGAATCCACATTTTCTAGATAATGTTGGCAAAAATTAGTCGCCTCTTTCAAAAGATATCCCTCTGCAATAGACCCTTCAGGTCTACTTCTATTGCGTACAAATTGTTTCAAAGAGTAAAGGAATCTCTCAACTGGATACATCCATCTATACTCCACACCACCCGCAACTCTAGCCTCATACGGTAAATGTATAGTTAGATGCACCATAATGTCAAAGAATGCAGGTGGGAAAATCCGCTCAAGCTTGCAAAGAATAATTGGCATTGATTTTTCAAGTTTTTCCATATCTTGAACACTAATGCTTTTTGCACACAGAGACTTAAAAAAGTTACAAAATTCAATCAACACTTTGGCAACTGGTCCTGGAAGAGTTCTCCTTAGAGCCAGAGGTAATAGATGTTGGATCAAGGTATGGTGGTCATGGCTTTTAAACCCAACAATCTTTTTTGCTTCAACTTGAACTTTGTTTGATATATTTGAAGAAAAGCCATCTGGTAATTTCAAGTCTTTGAGAACTGATAACAAGGCTTCCTTTTCTTTTCCGTTCATACTATAAGATGAATTAGGCATAAAAAATTGACCGTTGTGGTTTCTTTTTTTAGGCCAAAGTGATTTCCTCATATTCAACTTTTTCATGTCCAAACATGCATTCACATTCTCTTTACTGTGACCATCCTTGTGCAACAACCAATTAAGGATATTTTCAGATACATTCTTCTCTATATGCATTACATCTAGATTGTGCCGAATCAACAAAGTAGACCAATAAGGAAGCTAAAAAAAAACACTCTTTCGTTTCCATCCCCCGGGTAATTCAACACTTCTTTGTTCACTAGATTCGACATTTTCCTCAATAAAATCAACGCTGCCATGGTTTTCCCATAATTTTAGTATTTCAGACCCAGTAAGATGTTGTGGTGTAGTAGCATGTTCCTCCAAACCATTAAAATTTTTCTTATCTACACGTCATGGATGGTTAGCATCTAAAAAACGTCGATGCCTCATGTACACACATTTGCGACTATGTGGAAGATAAATAGAACCATGATCAATACCACAAAATGGGCACGCCTTATAGCCTTTCGTGCTCCAACCAGACAACATACCATATGCAGGGAAATCATTTATTGTCCATAGAAGTGCTGCTCTCATTTTAAACAATTCATCTTTGTTTGCATCATATGTTATTGTCCCATCTAACCACAAAGTCTTCAATTCATCAATTAGTGGTTGCAAATATGTATCAATTTTATTACCAGGAGATTTTGGTCCTTCTATAATAAGAGACAACATAAACAGTGATTGTTTCATCACCAACCATGGTGGAAAATTATAGCATATTAAAACAACAGGCCATGTACTCCAACTACTACCTATTGTCATATTAAAAGGGCTAAAACCATCACTTGCAAGAGCAAGTCTTATATTACGAGGATCGGCACTGAATGTCGGATGTTTTCTATCAAAGTCCTGCCAAGTTATTGAATCTCTAGGGTGACTCATCTCATTCGTTGTGCTATGAGGAAAAGTGTGGTATCCAACCATAAGTGGAGCCAATTTTTTTCACATAAAGAACCTATTCAATCTTGGTGCTACTGGAAAATAACGAAGTATTTTTGCTGGAATCTTTTGCAGCCTCCAAACCCTATTCTTATTTTTTGACCTTTTCCATCTAGAAGATCCACAAATGGGACAAGACTTTAAGTTTTCATACCTACCTCGAAACAAAATACAATCATTTCGGCAAGCATGAATTTTTTGATAGTCTAATCCCAGAGTTGACATTATCTTTTTGGATTCATACCAGCTCTTTGGCAAAGAATTACCCTCAGGCAAAAATTCATTCAACATCAAGAATAGAGTTGATAATGCACTATTAGTCAAATTGAATTTGCATTTGTATTCAAACACCCGAATTATGCATGACAATTTGGAAAATTTTGAACACCCAGGATATAATGGTTGGCTAGCATCATCTATAACTTTCTGAAATTGACTTACATTTTCATCACGTTTATCTGCAGAATTGTTCATTGAATGGTCTGAATCTACATGGTCATTATGTCCCATTGCATCAAATATAAGCCCAGCCATATCATCTAGACATTCAACTGTTTGATTGACTCCATCCATTTTTGAACTTCTAGGTGACTCACCATGGCGTGTCCATGTTGTATAATCCTCCATAAACCCATTTATGATAATATGACTCTTCACAACATACATGTCTCCATAACATCTATTATCACACTTATTACAAGGGCATCTAACTTCTTTTGTAGACTCCTCTCTAAAGGCAAAACCCAAAAAAGCATCCAATCCACTCATAAAATATTGATCACGACATCTATCAAAACAAGTCTTTCCATGAGAAATCCAACTTTTATCATTTATGAAATCCATATCCTCCATTAATTATTATGTCCTGGAAAAACAAATTCCATTGTTAGTTTTTGACTACAACGTTTTACTTATACAAAAACAAAAATGTTGTTCAAAATCATTTTTGCATAATTATTCTTATCGGTATATCAATGCAATGGTAAACTAAGGGAATTTGGTCTAATTACTTCATCTTAAGAAACATTATTTTAGGTTTATAGTCACAATAAAACGTTCTTGGGTATTGAATTATTTATTGCTTTATTGTTTTGGATGTTTATGAAAACTATGATCTCTATTTTGATAACGTACATTGATTTTCATTTGTGATAATAAATCATCAACATGTATTGTTGGAATGTTGGGGTTTGTTATTTGAAACATTTTCTATGTTTCCTTTCTCTTTCTATTCAATTATTTTTACTTATTATTTTGTATATTTTGATTACCATATTTGTTATATATGTGTATTATATTAAAAATTGAATATTTTTATCCCAATGATATGAAAAATAATAGAATTGACCCTCATTTTATCTCTACATGGTCATCCTCTCTTATTTTTGCCCTCTAGTCATTCCTCTCATGACTCACAAGTATCGAGTACCTTACACAATTACCGTAATCAATATCAACACACTCCAGCACACCATGTAATGTCTCCATATGAAGAATGGGAAGGGATGGTGAAAATGATTAATTATAATTAATTTATATAACTTCTTTGTGAGGCGGCCCCATGTTATACCCTAGATCTCCCTTGATTGAGGTAGTTGTTTGACTACAACAACACCGTTTAGCGGTTGTTTTTCCCCCTTGAATCTGATTCATAGGGGCATTCCTACCCCTACCACATTACCCTAGAAGGACAAGGGCGTAGGAGATATGACAAGGGAGTTGTAATCCTCCCTCTTCATGTTGTAATGATTTACTACAATAGTGCACGTCAAGCAGTCCAAATACTCTATTTCATGGGTCTTTTCTGAAGGTCTAATGGTTCTTTTGTGTTTTAGTACTCTTTTCACAACATGGCTGGTAAAAAGGAAACTGGTGTTGCTTTCCAAACATTTATCATAAGAATTTATAACCAAAAAATCACACAATTTAGAAGCTCAGTAGTGTCATTCCTACTACACTATTCTCAAGGGATAATAAACATATCTAGCTCTAATTGACCCCCTTCAGTGGGAAGGACCACCTAGCTGCCTAGAAAGTATGGATCCTACTATATTAGGATTTCAACAACATAATCAATATATATTGGGCTTTTTACTATGCACAACAAAGAAGTTTGCTTCAAAAGATCTAGTTTATAAATAAATCTGTTACTAATTAATCCATTGGACAATCTCCATTTCCATGAGGTAAACATGTCCATTGTTCTTCCACATATGTTGTGAATACCATGCCAAGTAATAAAATTCAAGAAATGGCATGCCAAATAATAAAATGAAGTTAATTCACTTGGGTAGTTTCTATAATATTGCAAATGAGTTCCAAATAATGGAAACACAACATGTTCAAGTGAAAATATTATTAATATCATAAAAATTGAGAATTAAACTAGATTCACATCATTGTAACCCAATTTTCAATATGTTGTATTGTGTTACATGCATAATGATGTAAAATATGATTTATTTGTGAATTTTCACATGCATAGATATGCATGTGATGACTTTCAGGTTTTGATTCTACTCTAGGAATTGTGGTGACTCTATAAGTGTACTTAAGCCCAAGTTGACGTTTACCTTTACGTGGATGGCCACATCAAAGTGTGCCTAGGTCCTTGACTAAGACATGTGTTTGGACATTTAGCATAGGCGTTCTTAGACCCCTTGTATATGATTATCTTTGAATTAGATACCTAGTGCCTAAAAGCACATGAATGAAAATGGTGCAAGCTCGAAGGCTAGGTTGTAAAGTCATATCCACACCTTGTGGTAACTGTGGACAATGTGACTCCTCATGAAGCTTGAGGACATTCACCAGGATCATGTTGATGACACAAATTGAAGTATGTATTGGGATTAGCTTCCTAACATGATTCAACATCTATCACTCTTAGCTCATTTGCTATATGCATCATTAATATTAAGTCATGCTAAATGTGTCTCTTTGGTATTAAATATTGAGGGTTGAGCTTTTAGTCAAGTCTAGTCGCTAAATTTCAATTTTTAATTTTCTAACCATATATCTAAAGGCATATATTTGTTCATAATAGGATTTTTATTAAAAGTAGATGTGCCCTACATGTCTTAGCACGTCCATGTAGAACTACATGGCAAGTTGAGGAGAAAGTTCATCTTTGGCATTAGTATATGATGAAAAGTAAGTGGATTTGGATCTTGTATTCAGAATTTCTGATTAGTGGTAAGATCTTTGATTTATGTATTAGAAGGTAGACAAAAATAATATTAGCATCAATATAGGCAATATCTAGAAAATATGCTATATGAATTGACACACTCAACAATCATAAGTAACCACTCTAAGAGTTGAACCTGATAATATCTAAAAAGTATTGCAGAAACTTATGAATTTTTATATACGGGCATTTTCTAATTTGATTTTTTTTATAATATATGAAGTCAGACTATGAATTGGGTGAGGAAAATTCATAAAAGAATACTTTTCAACTAGATATTTGATGATAAATTGAGAATGATATATAAATTTTCAAAGATAGGATTTGACTAAGAGATGCATTGGATAATTTCTTTAATAAAACACAACATATAGATCATTTCTGGGACCACATAATCTAAAAATGTTTCAAACTAGGTATGATTATGAGATGAACGCAATACAAATATGAGGCAGAGCAGCAGGTGATACTCCGTGCAGCAGACACCATTGATCTCTCCTTACCATAGGAACTGACTTCTACTTAAAAAACTAAGGTCTGAATATTATTTTTATGCTTCATTGTTCAAACTGCTGATTTGCTGAAATCTCGAGTCATGAAGATAATGTTTTGCCCATGGCAATATTTCTTACAGCTTAAGGCTACTCCAAAGGTAGCACATGTGACAGCCCAGGGGCTAAGGGCCTTGCAACATGTCCCTCGATCTTATGCAGTGTTGTTGTAGGGTTAAATTCCTTCTTCCGAGTGTATTACACAAAAAATGCATGTACTACATTGAACTATTTAGAACTGCAATATTATTAGATGAAATTATTTGTCCTTAGAAGAAACTCTTTCTGTCAGAAGAAAAGTTTGTTTAGTTTTATCTACTGCTGTTGTGAGTTGTTGAAACTCCTTCAGTTATTTTGCTGCATATGCTGCTTGCAATGGATGCTATTTTTGTAAACTTTGAAATGCATTGAATAGGTAATTGACATATACAGGAATGATATTTTACAGAAAAAATCCCTCTTAAGTCTGTTTTTTTCCTGAGCTTAGATTGCTTCTACTATGTTCATTGTAAACTTCCAAGTCAATAAATTCAACAAAAGTCTTTGCTTGTATGTGCAGATTACTCAGCAAATCATATTGCAGACAGCACAAAGGATTCTTGAGGGAGGAGCGAGCCGCCACACAAGATGTGTTCAAGAGGAGAAAGCAGACTAAAGCTTTCGTCAAGTATTCAAATATTCCCATTTTAACTCTACAACACGCACATAATCTGATTATAGAAGCAAAGAAACATTTTATAGAAGGATCATTTTCTGCGAGATCCATCTGGGCATGCCTCTTTGATTATAGAAGCTGATTTTATTGTCAACTATATAGTATGTACTATGTATAAATGAAACGGATGGCACACGAACATGTGTTGATGTAGTTCTGTACTAGTATATGCTAAATGATATAATATTTCATTGGATGAAAAGATTTCGTTCTCCTATGTTGAAATGTGACTTGCATTGTTAGGATAAGAAATTCCGTGGTTCTATTCTGAATCTTGTGTGAAATGATATTTGTCTTGAAGATTATGCTGGAACGTTCTACTATTGCCAGTCCACAAATATAAAGGTAGCCAACTGTAATTATTATATGTTTTTAGTATAAATAAAATCTGCCACAGAGTTTCTGTTGGCCACGCGCAATCTTGTAGCACAAAGTGATCGGCTACAAAGGCAGTATCTACCACTATTTGGCCACAAGCTTTTATATGGCCTCGAGTTTTCTTGTATCGTTCTTGCAGTTGGCTACAAGTTTTAGAGTGGCGCAAGGCATGCTTTTTTGTAGTGGTGCGAAGATTGCAAGTGGCGCAGAAGCCACCATAGCTGGCGATTGGGCTGAGGGCAGCCACGAACTGGACAATCCAAGCAGGATGAAGGGGAAAAAAGCAAAAAGGATACCTTTGCCACTGCCAGGATCGTGAGGAATAGTCCACACGGCTGCAAACGTCTTCAGATCGATCTCGGTTCCTTTGTCGCCCTGTGTCGATGTGAACGATGTAGCTTGCTTTTGGCGTCGTCTCCAGCAACTCCAGTCAAAGTCCTGGCCTCCGAGTTCGCCGCCGTTGACGTCTACTTCCAAAGCCCCAAGAAACTTGCGATGCTTACAATAAACGAAAATATATATGGGATTGGGAGTGTGAGTGTGATCCCGCGCCCTCAATAACTCGTTTCCCGCGATAATCAACTGCACTTTGGGGGGTTCAGGAAGAGGTGGAGGAGAGGGAGCGGAGAAAGTGGAACGGAAGAGGCGGAGGAGAGGGAGCGGAGAAAGTACTGGAACAATAGCACCAGTTATTTGCTTCCTAAAAGACCTTATTTATGTCACAGCCGTCGGATGTATAGAATGAACATCAGTCGTTAGATTATTTTTTTGCTGGCTGGGTACTTGCCGCTTCTTAATTTCCTGAAAATTGTTAGATTTCGGGTATACCCGTAATAAACCAGATGTGTGACTCTTGCCTGTCACGGAATCTGCAAAGCCACCCGTCACCTTCTCAACGCTTTCTTGCAGTGTTACCTGAGTACGTGCTTCCATACGAAAGATCTTGGTAAACTTAATATTTTCTCGAGATTGAAATTGCTCATAATCCATCCGGTCTATTCCTTACGCAGCGCAAGTATACGCTGGATATTCTTTATGAGGCCGGTCTTCTTGGTGCTAAGGCAGCTGATTCCCCTATGGAACAGAATCATAAGCTTACCACGGCAGACGGTCTGCCATTTGCAACACCTGAACAATATCGACGTCTGATTGGTCGCCTAATTTATCTGACAATAACGCATCCGAAATTATGTTACTCCATTCATATTCTTGCTCAGTTCATGCAAGCTCCTACAGACACTCATTAGCGTGCTGTGTTACGTGTGCTTCACTATCTCAAAGGGAATCTTGGCCAAGGTCTCCTTCTTTCCTCGTCTAGCTAGTTGGAGGTCAATGCTTTCTGCGACTCTGACTGCTACGAGGCATTCTATCACGGGTTTCTTTGACAAACTTGGGTCATCTCCTCTCTCTTAGAAGACGAAGAAGCAACCGACGGTGTCCCGTTCTTCTGCCGAGGCCGAGTATCATGCCATGGCAGTGGTTTGCTCTGAGTTACGATGGATCGTAGCTCTTCTACGCTCTTTAGGCGTTGCACATAAAGGTCCTATGCGCCTATTTTGTGGCAGTCAATCTACCATACATATTGCTACTAATCTTGTTTTCCATGAGCGTACTAAGATTGACTGCCACTTTGTTCGGGATATGGTCCAGTCTGACGAAGTATCTACCACGCATATATGGACTGCACATCAGCCTGCGGTTCTTTTCACTAAAGCATTGAGCAAGCAATAATTCCTTTCACTATTGGGCAAGTTGGGCATTACCGACCTACATGCTCCAACTTGAGGGGGAGTATTACGGATTATATGTATATGTTTAGGAGATATTTCTTGATTAGAAGATATTGCATATATGGTTAGAATAGATTGCTTGCTTACCAAGCAAACCTTGCTTTCCTTTTCTATCTTTACGCTTTTGTATATATTGAAGCTTTCCTTCATCATCAATACACGGCACAATATACTCCTGATCTGTCCGACTGCAGGCTTCTTATCAAGGACCAAGATTGCTCAGCCAGAATCCGTCATCATCTCTCTCTCTCTCTCGTTATTCGAAATCCAAACACCACCTACTCACAACAACTTGTTGTTTCTCCGCTACGTAGGCAACTCTCCACGTCAACCCACATTCCACCACCTACAACAACCCAGCGTGAGCCATGCAGCAGCAGCTGCTGCTGCTAACTGCTAAGCCAGAAGGACTGCAGCAAGAGTCACCTCTGCCCTCCCCTTCGCCCTATCCCGACCAAAGCAGCTTTCATCCGCACCGAGGAGGAACGGGGAAAGAAAAAAGCCAACCCCTCGTCACGTGCCGCAAAACTAACTGCTCGCGCCGCGCTAGCCCCACTGGAACCCGTGCAGAAGCGGGATGTATGTTTTCATTCTTATTCTCTCCCCCAACTCACATGCGAACCGGGGCGGGTGGGGATAACTTCTGGGTTCCTTCCACATCCGAGAATCTGCAGCCCCGTACCACAGACAGCCGCCTATCAGCTGGTGCTGCTGGTGGGATGTTGATAGTCGTCTCTCTGATGAGTAGCAAGCATGTATACATGTGAGTGCGATGCGTCTGCGGGGAGATGTGTATTTGTTTCTTACAGAAACCACGCACTGGGAACTGCAGAATTTTGGAAGTAGAGAGTGAGGTTGAAATCATGGGATCAGTCAGTATATAGTTGTTGTGTTATGGAGGTTTTTGATTGAACTTTCAGGGCAAGCGTCTACTGATTAGGCTTAGGGTTCTTGCTGGCTACAGTTAGAGCAGTTCCCGTGACACACTTTTCTGATCATGGAGCTGCATGCCACGGATGCAGTAGTTCATAGCTTTGCTTGACTTCTTGCTCACGGTCCATTTCGTTCCCCGTACCATGGTAGCACTCGGTATTATAAGAGATTGTTCTGAAGAGACAGTTCGAAACTTCGAATTCGGTCTCATTTTGGTTTAATTAATTTGGACATAAATATTCCCAGTAAATTCCTGTATGAGGAAGTCACTCATCAGATTGTGCAACGACTAACGAGGAATACATCTCAGTTTCAAAACCGGAGAAACTTCTACTTTTTACTCAGCTTAAGACATATTAGCTATTATCAAATGAGGTATCTTAAGATGTAACGGCAACGTCATACTTACCTGCCTGCATGCCTAACAGAACATTCTTTTCAGCAATTTTAATATTAGTTCTAAATAATGTAAACACATAGCTGGAAGCTAAAAATAAGAAGGGAGTTTCTGTTGGTTTTATAACATGCGCATGTTCATTGGGTTTTCAACATTATGACCGGTCTCATCTGCATCTTTGTGCTGTATATATCAGTCCTATGCAAGCAATAAGCAACATACCGGGCGGTTATGCTTAACGTGTGTGTTTTTGAGCCAAAAAAACTTGGCAAAAAAACCTAAATGGCACATTTGCCATTTTTTATTCCCTAAATGGCACGTTCTTGAACTTATTGCCCAAAATGGCACATTTGCAGGCCAATGCGTCCACAGGACGACAATGCGTCCCGCAGTCGGACGTATTGCTTTTTTTTTATTATGATACCATGTATACCGTGTATATTATATATACATATATGTTAAATTGCTAAATTAATATAATCTAAATTAACTTATATACAATTAGACATATATTTAAAATAATATCTGAAGATAATAAAATAATAACAGAATATTATATTTATCAAAAATAATATTTATAAATGTATATAAAATATTCAAAATTAATAGATATAATACTAAAATTATATAATAAAGTTTAAAATTATAAAAATAAAGAAAATATATACATGTATTTATTTGTAAACTTAGAAGAAAAAACTAATATAGCAATAAAAATAAGAAAATACTAATATAGCAAAATAATATATATATATGTATATATATATACATATATATATATATATATATTTGTATATATATTTGTATATATTTGTATATATATTTGTATATATTTGTATATATATTTGTATATATTTGTATATATATTTGTATATATTTGTATATATATATGTATATATATATATATTTGTATATATATTTGTATATATTTGTATATATATATTTGTATATATTTGTATATATATATATATATATATGTATATATTTGTATATATTTATATATATATATATATATATATATATATTATTTTGCCATATTAGTATTTTCTTATTTTTGATATTAGTTTTTCCTATTTTTATTACTATATTAGTTTTTTTCTTCTAAGTTTATAAATAAATACATGTATATATTTTCTTTATTTTTATAATTTTAAACTTTATTATATAATTTTGGTATTATATCTATTAATTTTGAATATTTTTATCTACATTTATAAATATTATGTTTTGATAAATATATATGTATATGTATATAATATATATATATATATATATATATATATATATTATATATGTACATATATATATATATATGTATAATATATATATATATATATATATATATATTATGTATATTATGTATATATATTATGTATATATATGTATATATATTATGTATATATTTATATATATAATGTATATATATGTATATATATGTATATGTACATATATATATATATATATTATGTATATATATTGGCTAAAAGAATTGTGTACCCGAGTACATGTAGCTTGCATGTACCCACCATCATTTATGTTGATTGTAAAATTAAATTCAACTATCCAACCTTATGGATGGGATGTATACTACATAGATAAGATGTGTTTCGAAAATCACCAAAATATGATACTCATATATCGTCCGATGAAAGAATTTGTGTTTTATCTGATCAACGGTAAGTTGCAGAAATTGCAGAAACCGTTGAATGATTTATTGTTATATCTCATGATCTATATGATATTTGGTTATGATTTTTTAAACACATGTAATCTATAATATTTTGAATCAATCCATATAGTTGGATTTTGTTAACATGCTCCATATATGTCATTTTAATGATCGGTACACGTAAGTTACATGTACTGGCCGGTACACACTTTCTAACCTCATATATATTACGTATATAGATATATATATATATATTATGTATATATATTATGTATATATATATATATTATGTATATTATATATATATATATTATTTTTCTATATTAGTATTTTCTTATTTTTGATATTAGTATTTTCTTATTTTTATTGCTATATTAGTTTTTTTCTTCTAAGTTTACAAATAAATACATGTATATATTTTCTTTATTTTTATAATTTTAAACTTTATTATATAATTTTAGTATTATATCTATTAATTTTGAATATTTTTATCTACATTTATAAAAAAAAAATTGGTGAACCCATCATGTTTCTCTTTCATTAACCAAAAGGAGTATATACAATGCCTATGGGAGTATCCCATGACAGAGACAGAACAAAAAGAAAAGAAGAACAACAAAAAGAGTAAGAACAGACTATCTATACACTTAGTCCGTATGAATACTAATAGTATCTAACTGTACTAGATCCCAGCACTCCTCAGCAGTACGTCTAGGACCTCCAAAATTTCTTGCATTCCTCTCAAGCCAGATTCTAGACATGGAAAGGCCAGCAGCAGTTTTCCTTTGACCTTGCAGCGAAATAAGATCTTCCAACCCCAACAGACTCCTACCATATCTCTGAGTAAACCGAGTCCAGAGATCAGCACTATAGGAACATTTGAAAAAGATATGACTAAGATCCTCTTCAGCAGAACAACAAAGAACGCATCTGGACGCAAGGGAAAAACCAACCCTTTTAAGATAATCACAGGTAGAGATTCTATTAAGAAAGCATCTCCACAAAAAACAAGAACAGCTTCTGGGAAATTTACTTTTCCAAACCCACGCACTCCAATTCACCTTCGGATACTTTTTCCTTATCAACCCCCAACCATCTTTAGCCTTGAACGAACTGTCATTCTTGAACAGAACCATATCAGCACTATCACTAAGAGGAGGCTGATCTTTAAGAACAAAAATAATAGAGTCCACACCTCTAATATCAGGAAGCAACCAGTCTCTAATTCAGAACGCAATCCGCAATGACACCATTAGGGCCCTTCCCAAGGCGAAGGATCATGTGATTATCACAGCAATCCAGAAGACACTTCTTACCAGGCAGCCACGAATCCTTCCAAAAGAGAAAATGAGACCCGTGACCCACCTTAAGTGTAATATTCGCCTTCAGAATCTCTCTCATCCCAAGCAGCTTCCTCCACATCTAGGTCGCATTAGATTTGCACCTAATCGACCAAATGGACTCCTCCTTAATATAGCGTTCATGTAACTACTTCACCCATAACGACTCCTTGTTAGAAGAGATATCCCATAAATTCTTCAGAAGACCAGCTTTAGTCCAATCATGCACCCGCCTCACACCAAGACCACCCTCCTCCTTAGGACGAAAAATGGAATCCCAAGAGACGGTGTGCATATGCTTCACAGTAGTGGAATCATTCCAAATGAAATCACGCATATATTTCTCAATATCAAGCGTCACAGCTTTAGGAATGGGGAAGGCAGCAGACCAAAAGATATGGTAAGAAGAGAGGGTGGAAATCACCAACTCAACCCTGTCGGCAAAAGATAAAAGTTTGCCTTTCCAGGAGTCCAATTTCCTTCTAATCTTCTCAACAATAGGGGTACACATGGATTTCGTTAGTCGACCAGTAAAAAGAGGAAGGCCCAAATATCTAACAGGGAGCTCCAACTTCTCAATATTTAAGCAGCAACTAAACTCCTCCTACTCCGAGCAGCTATGACTGAAAAAGAGCTGACTTTTCGCTTCATTCAGACTAAGACCAGATACTCCAAAAAAATCTTCAATAACCACCTTCAACTACCGAGCAATAGAACCAGAAGCTTTCAAAAATAAAAGCAAATCATCAGTAAAGATAATATGGGAGATCCCAAGCTGATCAGAGGTTTTAGGCGGAGCAATAAGATCCTTCTTTACAGCAGCCCCAATAATCGAAGAGAACCCTTGCATATCAATGACGAACAAATATGGGGCAAGGGGATCACCCTGACGAACCCCATTAGAAGCCTCAAAGGAACAAGAAGGAACACCATTAATAAGAACTTGAAATGAAGCGGAGTTGAAACAAGTCTCAATCCAAGAAAGCCAACAAGGAGGAAAACCCATCTTGGCCATGATGAACAAAATATAGTCTCTTCTAACCGTGTCATAAGCCTTAGACAAATCAGCTTTAACACACACCATAGGACTGCCTCTGGAGGTAGAAAAAGAGCTCAAAAGGTCATTAGCAAGTAAAATAGCATCACTAATTGATCTACCCTTGATAAAGGCGAATTGATTTTTATCAATGACTTCAGGAAGGATATCTTTGAGCCTGTTAGCAAGAATCTTCATGATGACTTTGAAGACACTACTACAGAAATAGCATTCAGTGTCGCTTTTCTGGGCGTCGGTTTTTAAGGAACACGGACGCCTTATATTAAAGGCGTCAGTTATTTCGAAGAACCGACGTCTATATTCAAAGACCAGCCAAACACGGGTACCGCTTTGTATACAGCGTCGGTTGTTTATGCAAAACCGACGCATTATTTCATCCAATTTTCGAGCGAAAAAATAATGTCACTTTCGGCGTCGGTTATTTAGTTAAAACACCGACGCTTATGTGCGATGGAAATTTGTGCGAAAAGTGTCCTTTTCCGCGTCGGTCGTCCTTTACTAACCGACGCTGAATGGGGTTCCCGCCAAACATTTTCACGAAAATATCGTCCAAATGGACGTCGGATGTTGCCAACGACCGACGGTAAATATGTTTAGGCGTCGGTTGTTGTCAACAACCGACGCTATTGGGGAACTTCATAACCTTCGATCGCCCGACTCATCCCCTCATTGCTACCCTATTTCCCTATTGCGGCGATTTCTCCGGCGATTTTTCTCCGGCGCTTCTCTCCGGTGCCCCATCTCCGGCGTCCCCTCTCCGGCGCCCCTCTCCGACGCGTTTCTTCTCTGGCACCCCTGCGCCGCCGCCACGCCTGACAACCGGCGCCCCTGCTCCAACCGCCTGCGCCGCCGCCACGCCTGACAACCGGCGCCGCCGCAACGCCTGGTGCCCACCTGCCTGCCACGCCTGAGAACCGGCGCCGCCGTACCCCCTTCTCCTTCTCCTCCGCCTGGCCGCTGCCTGTCTGCCGCCGCCTGGCCGCCTGCCTGCCTGCTGCGGCTGACGGTCTTGCTCGTCGGAGTCACTGCCGCTGGTTCTGGAGCTCGTCGGCCGCCACCCACGTACTCAACCAGCTCGACCTCACCCTACTCTTCTTGCCCAGGTACCTGCAGACCTACCCAGGCGCGAAATTGGTTCTTTATGTGCTGACCTAATCTGTTGCCTAATCTGTTTGCACGAAATTGGCTCCCTACTCTGCTTGCTTAATGTGCCTAATCTGCTTTAAGTGGTCCTAATATCATAACATGATAGTTTTATTATATGATTTGTGGCACTTTAGGGTGTATATAAATGCAAATTATATAAGTGATAGATGTTGGATGTTTGTCAAGGTTTTTTGAAGATTGAATAAGTGATAGATGCTGGATGTTTATTTATTTCATCTATCCATGTTGCCTATAGTTTATAACATTGCATTGTGAATTATTGCATGTTTGAAACTATGAAATTCTTGATTTATTAGATGATATTCAAGAAAACCCTAGTTTGATGAGCATGTTGTTAATCATGTTAATTATGATTCTTCTATATATTCTGATGTCATTATATAATTATGTGATCCCAACATATTAAATTGAATTAGAATGATTTCATGAATTATAGGGTTTATATAAGAATGACAACACATGTATTTGTTGGCCTAGAAACCCGTCCAAGATTTACTCAGTAGGAGTAAATCTTGGATAGTCCCCAGTTTGGGACTGTTCTTGAACACCTAATCTCACTTAGGATGTAAGTGTATAATGTGTATTGGGTTTTCGAGAAAATTTCGGTAGCATTTCCCCGTTTGTTCTCTAAGTACATATGTACTTAGAGAA
The DNA here is from genome assembly GCA_963693085.1 of Alisma plantago-aquatica. Classification (NCBI taxonomy): domain Eukaryota; kingdom Viridiplantae; phylum Streptophyta; class Magnoliopsida; order Alismatales; family Alismataceae; genus Alisma; species Alisma plantago-aquatica. The sequence continues at coordinate 583,688,175 of OY856412.1, forward strand.
CAACGGGGAAATGCTGCCGAAATTTTCTTGAAAACCAAATACACATTATACACTTACATCGTAAGTGAGATTAGGTGTTCAAGGATGGGATAGGTGGTACACATTTATTATATATAAGATTGACATCAAATGTGTTTGTTGGCCTAGAAACCCGTCCAAGATTGACTAATATATACTTGTTTAAAAGGTTAACTGATGTTATACAACTTTTTCTGAAAATATATAACATCGTTATATGTACTTACACTTTGTTAATACTAATATTGTGCAGTCTCTGTCTTCCCATAACAATGACTATGAATTGGGCCTCTATGTCAATGTTAACGTTCCCTATTGAAGAACAATTGGACATCATCCTAGATGATCGTTCCTTAAACCAATTGGTCATACCCAAACATTGGCGTTTTCTAAAAGGAAGACACTACATGCCTGGTAAAGTGACCCTAACTTTTGGAAATTATTCACATGTAATCAAGGTTGAGTATGATTTGGCGGGAAATCTTGTATCAAAATCCGGTTGGCATGATTGGATTGGAGAGCTGTATCTGGTCCGTTGGAATAGGCTTTTTCTCCGTCCAGTTGGCGATAATTCCATCAAAGTTTGGATAACCAACAACAACTGCGACACCCTCGATCATCTTCTGCGGTATGAGCGCACGGCGTCGCATATCAGCTCAGACAAATCAGAATCTGAGGCCCCTATCAGTTCAGATTCGTCTAAATACAGTGAGGAGCTTCGTGACACAGCTTCATCATCAAAAAGAAGTTACTGATGCATGCGGGACCATGTTGGTGTAGTATTTAGTTGTCTATCTATCTAGACTTGTCTGTAGTAATAGTTTTTTTAATTATGCGCATGTTTAGGGGTACACCAACCCCTTTGTTTAGTTATTGTTATAACTAAAGTGTTTGTTCCCATGAATGGAAATGTAAGTTGCTACATGAATGCTTATAACTGAAGTGTGTGTTCCCATGAATGTTCCCATTTACATGATTACACTACTATTTTCTCATATTGTCTTGCCTAAAAAAAATTCTTTTATTGTTTAGTCTATTTTAATACGACATACTTGCTTATATCTTTCTTAATGATGAACTGTAATACGACATACTTGCTTATATACTTGTTTCCTAATATATACTTGCTTTCCTAATATATACTTGCTTTCTCTGATCATAGAATGGATAGATCATGGATGTCCATTCGTAATCGTTGCACCCCAGAGTTTATATCTGGTCTTGATCAGTTTATTAGATTTGCCGAGGAACATAGGAAAAAACCTACAGATAGGTTCTACTGTCCATGTAGGCATTGCGGTAACAACTTGAAACTCAACACTGGTGAGGAAATCAAAAGTCATGTCATGTGCAACGGGATTGTACAAGGCTATACAGAATGGCACTGGCATGGAGAGATTTCAAAATCGAATCCAGTAGATGTCAATAGCAGTGCTTGGGTGGAAGAAGAAATTGCCTCCGATGACGTAAATGTGAACGAACCAGTTCCAGCAGGCATTGTTGATGCGATGCTGGATAGTTGTAGGGTAGAGCACACCGATCCACCTCCTATCTTTACAAACATTGTGCATGATGCTGAGATACCGTTATACACAGGCTGTGCTAAGTTTACGAAGCTTAGCGCTGTGCTGAGATTGTATAAGTTGAAAGCTAACAATAGATGGAGCGACAAAAGCTTCACTGAATTGTTGACTTTGTTGAAAGAAATTCTTCCTGAAGGAAACGAGCTGCCAATCTCAACATACCAGGTAAAGAAAATGTTGTGCCCAATGGGAATGGAGGCCAAAAAGATACACGCATGCCCGAATGATTGTGTATTATTTCAAAAGGACTATGTAGATTTGAAAGATTGTCCAAAATGTGGTGCGTCACGATATAAATTACGACTTCGGGGGAGTCCAGAACTGGTTCTCCTGCCAAGGTGTTGTGGTATCTACCTATAACATCACGGTTTCAACGCTTGTTTGCAAATCCGAAAGATGCGAAGAATTTGAGGTGGCATGCAGATGTTAAGAAAAATAATGATGGGATCCTACGACATGCGTCTGATTCCCCACAGTGGAAGAAGATTGATGTATTGTTCCCTGAATTTGGTGAAGAAGTCAGGAATCTAAGACTTGGGCTTTGTACAGACGGGATGAATCCGTACGGGACATTGAGCAGCCAACATAGCACTTGGCCAGTCATGCTTGTTATATACAATCTTCCTCCCTGGCTGTGTATGAAAAATAAGTACGTTATGTTGTCATTGTTGATATCGGGCCCTAAACAACCCGGGTTGTTCCTTTTCCTCTAAACATATACCTTATTCTATATCGATGATCCTGCAAATGATAAATGGTCGGTTGTTCTTCATGGTAAAAGACAGTTCATTGAAGATCCTATAGATGAAGAAGAGTACTATGATAAGTATGATGACTCCAGTCCATTCTCAGTTGGGTTGCCAACTCCACAAAATATTGAAGCTAATGATGACTTATATGTGCGCGGAGATCACAATGAAGGATTGTTAATTGATAAAAGATCACAATTTTAGAGACATGTATGTTTATACAAATGGTAAATGTTTTCCTTTTTCTAGTTTATACAAATGCTAAATGTTTTCCTTTTTCTAGTTAATACAAATGCTAAATGTTTGCCTTTTTAATGACATTTTCAGATGCGCGGAGCAACTTGATGTGCGGAGAGGGACATTCCAACTCAAGATATCGTCTACCGTTTCCTCCTCCTCCGCAGTAATATCCTCATCTCTAAACGTTTCTCGTAGGATTCTGAACCCCTTCCTTCCCTCTACTGCATCGAAGCCATGCTGCAGTTGAACCCTTTCGCCGAGCCCTACCCGGCCAAGTAGGCGTCGCCTGAAGCACCACTGTCGTCGTCGTCTCCACCTCCATCGCAACTTGCTGTGCTAGTCCTGGCAGTTTATCACCCCACATGCCTTCCTCCCCAGTTCCTGCCACTAGACGACCACACAATGGATCCAAGAGGATATGCAGGAGTTCGCCAAAGCCTATAAGCTGAGTATACTCATCCTATAGTCTGTGGCGAACGCCTGCATATCCTCTTGGATTCCATTGTGTGGTCGTCTAGCGGCAGGAACTGGTGAGGAAAGCATGTGGGGTGATAAACTGCCAGGACTAGCACAGCAAGTTGCGATGGAGGTGGAGACGACGACGACGGTGGTACTTCAGGCGACGTCTGTTTGGCCGGGTAGGGCTCGGTGAAAGGGTTCAACTGTGGCATGGCTTCGATGTAGTAGAGGGAAGGAGGGGTTCAGAATCCTACGAGAAACGTTCAGAGATAAGGATATTGCTGCGGAGGAGGCAACGGAAGATGATATCTCGAGTTGGAATGTCCCTCTCCGCACAGGAGTCTGTGAGGGAGATACTGGAGGAGAGTTCTATACCATACACAGGCGAAGAAAGACATCGATACCATACATGAGGTATTATATATAGTCTCATTAGTTAGTATAAAATATATCAATCTTATTTTTATATTATTACTTATATACATCATAATCTTTGCAGGTGTTTAAAACTGACCACACTATAGGCAAACACTTAAAAAATGTACATGCTCCATATACGAGGGAAGCATTAGATGAAGTAAGAGAAGAATGGGCAATAGTTGTACAAACAGTGGCAACTGTAAGATATACTTGGGATGTTGATAGTGATGATGAATGATACTTTGTAAATGAATATTTCTGAATGTTAAAACATGTATTTGAATGATTCTATATGTGTGAACGTGACAATTGAATTGATGTCTGAATGTATCTACTTGTGTGAATCTTTTTATGTTAATTTTGCAGGTTTGTGGCCTGTTTGTAGGCTGATATCAATGGATGTCGTAAACCTACAGTTCAGAAAACTGAACTGCAGGTTCTCATCCTGCTGACCAGCCACAGCAGGCCTGCAAACAGATTTATAAAAAAAAATAGATATAGGCGTCGGTTATTTACCGATAACCGTCAGTACATACTTACAGCGTCGGTTTTTTATAAAACACCGACGCCAAAAGTGTTCGCGCTACAGGAAATGGGAGTCATCTAGGACACTTTTCTGCGTCGGTTTTGTAGTATATAACCGACGCAGAAAGCGTCCTAGATGACGCCGTTTTCTGTGGCGGGAACCCTTTTGGCGTCGGTGTTTTATAAAACACCGACGCCTTTATGTTAAATAGGCGTCAGTTTTTTAACCGACGCTGAAGTGTCCACCCTTTTAGCGGCGCCCACATAGGCGTCGTTCCGAAACCGACGCCAAAGGGGGTTAAACAACCGACACTAAAAGGCACTTCTGTAGTAGTGAGATCACATTACATAAGGAAATGGGGCGGAAGTCCTTCAAGCAGCTCACACCCTGAACCTTCGGAATAAGAGTCACAAATGACTTATTGCACTCACGCAACAGCTTCCCAGTATCAAAGAAACTAAGGACTGCTTTAGTAACCTCCTGACCAATGATATGCCAACAAGTTTTAAAGAAAGTTCCATTGAACCCGTCAGGTCCGGGGGCTCTATCACCATCAAGACCCTTAATCACAGCTTCAACCTCCTCCTTAGTAACCCACTTCCTTAGGGCTTGTATATGAGACGGCTTCAAACTAGGCAAAACCCAATCATCCTTCCAACTAACATAAGAAGAGGGAGAGGAATTGAAGATATTCTTATAATGGCCCGTGATACATTCAGAAATAACCTCAAGATCAGTAATAGTCTTGTCTCCATCTTGTAACAAGTGAATACTATTATGGATTCTTCTATATTTGAGAGTAGCATAAAAGTACGACGAATTTCTATCACCTTTTTTAAGCCAAGCAGCTCTAGATTTTTGTCTAAGGAAGCACTCCTCATCGCGAATAGCTTTACTAAGGTCCTTCCTAAGATTAGTTAAAGAAACCTGAAGGGCCATATTGCTAGGATTAGCAACGATGTCTCTTTGAATAACAATAGAATTAGCTTCCAACTCCTGGACCTTCGAGGAGAAGTTCCGCACACACTTCTTATTCCAATCAACAAGTGCCTCTCTGACAGCATAAATCTTCCTATAAACCCTGTACATAGGAGCACCTTCCGGGGAACAACCATCCCATCCACTTTTAACAACCTTAAGGAAGTCAGGTTGAGCAACCCATGCATTGATAAAGCGGAACGGAATATTTCTCCTTCTAACAGAGAAGAGAACAAATGAAGATCAAGAGGCTGATGGTCACTGATTGAATTGAGAACCACCTCTCCCCACATAGAAGGAAAGAGATCCATGAACTTAACATTGCAAAAAACTCTGTCAATTCTGGAGAAAGTACTTAACCCCTTACGGCTGTGACTGTCCCAAGTAAAAAAAGGACCCTTCATAGGAACTTCCAACAGACCAGTAATTTCCAAAGAGCTATTAAAATCATGCATACTCCTGGCTGAAGGTGGCTGCTTGCCCATTCTCTCATTCAAAAACTGGACATCATTAAAGTCACCCAAAATACACCAAGGAACAGAAGAACAAGAAAGGGATATGCTATTCAGAGAATCCCAGAGTTGAACTATATCCAAATCATCATTCGAACCATAAGTCGCAGAGAGGAAAAACTTCGAAATATCATTTCTAACAACCAGAGAACAGTGAACAACTTGTTCATTCTCCAAGACTTTATCAATCATAAAGGAAGGATCCTTCCAAAGAATAATGATGCGAATATACGAGTAAAAGTTTTCATTGGTAATATAACTAGCATCAGGCCAAACGACTTTAATAATATCCTTCACTTCCTCTTTATTAACCCTCGACTCCAATAAGATGTAGATATCAGCCTTCAGTCTAACCATCTCATTACGAATGCGAGAGATTTTATTATGGATGACTCTCACATTCCAAGCACAGAACGAGAAGGGCCTATCCATTAGGAATTGTGGGAACATCCACATTCACACTGCTTACCGTACTACCTTCCGCACTAGTTCCTTCAAGGTTCGCCAGCAGGGAAAACTTGTTTGGTGACAGACGGATATTCCTCACAGAAGAGACTGGCTTAGAAGCCACCCTCGGAGGAGATTTCGATCTTCTTCTTTGAACAATCCAAACTGGGGAAGGTACAGGGGTTACAGTATTTTGAGCGCGCACCTCCACAACAGAACCATCTGACTCTTTAACACTTAAGGAACTCTCACCTCCGCCAATGTCTTCCACCGCATCGCTGAAGACTTCAGGTTCCAGTTCATCTTCCACAGTAGCAGCCTTAGTTCTCTTCGGAATCCAAATCCGCTTCTTATGAACAGGCATTTCCACAAACAGTTGTTCTCTCTGGTTCCTAGCACAAAGACTCGATTCATGGCCAAAATTCCCACATCCACTGCAGACACTTGGCTTCCACTCATATTCAAAGCGAATCTTATTTATTTGGCCATCGTCGCACTGATGTACCAGGTCTTCGGGATATGAAAAATCAGCATTAACAAGAACTTGAAGCCTCGCATACTCCAGGTGAGTGAGGTCAGACGTTAACTGATCCGTTCTGAGAGGCTTGCCCAAGAACGAACCCACAGTCATGAACAATTCATCATCCCACAGCTCAAGCGGTAGATCATGGATCTTAATCCAAATTGGAATTTCCGACATTCTCGCCTTCTCCATAGAATCCCCACGTTCCCACTTCCTGATAATGAGCGGCTTCCCCGCAATGAACCAGGGCCCCCCATCCAACGCAGTGGCCAGATCGTCATCGTTCGAGAACAGCAAGATGAAGAATCCTTCTCCTCTCGATTTGATTTCTAGGGAGCCTTTTACCTTCCATAGCTGGGCCAAGAACCGAACCAGAGATGGCCAGTGAGGCTTCAGTCCCACAATATAGCCAGCCGCCACTCTACTCCATTTCTACAAGTTCCTTTCCACGATGGATTTTGGATACAAGAGCTTACCGTCCTCCATGCGGACCGACACCTTCTTAAATGGATTCGCAACAGTAGATTTCTTCGAAGACACCAGATCTGCCCATGAGTGAGTCTCCGATGAAACACCAATCGAACCAGCCCTTACGCCACCCGTCTTCCCAGGGTCCTTTATCTTGGCCACATTGCTCAGATCCAGGACGTTTCCGACCTGAGCAGCCTCCGACTGAGTAGAGGCTCTCACCGGATCGTCATTTATAAATATTATGTTTTGATAAATATAATATTTTGTTATTATTTTATTATCTTCAGATATTATTTTAAATATATGGCAGATTGTATATAAGTTAATTTAGATTATATTAATTTAGAAATTTAATATATATATGTATATATAATATACACAGTATGCATGGTATCATAATTAAAAATAAATAAAAAAATCAATACGTCCGGCTGCGGGACGCATTGCCCTCCTGTGGGGGCAATGTGTCCCCGGTTGGGACGCATTGCTCTCTTAGGAGAGCAATGCATCCCAACCGGGGATGCATTCCCTCCCGAGAGAGCTATGCGTCCCAGCAGGGGACGCACTGGCCTGCAAATGTGCCATTTTGGGCAATAAGTTCAAGAATGTGCCATTTAGTTTTTTTTGCCAAAAAACTTATATAGTGTATTTATATGTTTTCAGCCAATTGTATCCTTTAACCGGTTCCCGGGTTACAAAAGTGACGAGCGGTTCTTTCGATAATTAAAAAAATATATATGTTTGAGATTTTAGTTCATAATATAGCATGTATGGAAGCTAATATGTCATAGTATTACCGTACGAGGACAACGCATCTAGGCGTGTGACACATTACTCTCTTTGGGAGTAACATATCTCCGTCGAGACGTATTACCCTGTTGTGGGGTCAATGCATCCGGTTTGGGGATGTTTTGTCTTCACAGACAGTAATGCATCCTCCGTCAGGATGTCTTGACCCAACCACAAAGTAATACATTCCAGATGATGACATATTGTCTTCATTTGACGCAATGTGTCACAATCTGAGAAGTATTGTCTCATGATGGGCGAATACGTCCGGGACACATTGCTTCTATATAAGAGCAATATGTTTTGATACAGGACATATTGCTTCCAACAGAGGCAATAAGTACTCATACAAGACAAATTTTATTTTAACTTTTTAGTATTTATTATTATTATTTGTTGATTATTTATGTGCACAATGATAACATATGTTGTATATTAATAATTAGATGATTTGTATTTTCATTATACACTATGTTCATTTATTATAAATTTGTTAAATTGACTAGCTTCAAACACACCTAAGAGTTAGAGAAGTGTTATTGCAACAAGTAGTTTGTGATTGTTGGTCTTATTAGATAAGAAGAACATAATCCACAAATACTTAATATTAAACTTATAACATGGACCACATGAAGATAAAATAGTATAATGTGTTATTTTATTTGATTCAAATTCTAATCTAGCGATTCATAAAATGACCATCTTTGATGCACAAATTGATATATCTCTAGATGTGATACAAGTAACTGTATTATAACTTCTGAATTGATCAGTATTCCTTTGTGGTTAGTATGATCTCGATACCAACCAGGTAGCTCAATAAGTTCCTAATATATGTGGAACGTGTATTTGAATGACTTCCACTGAAACTTTGCTTCTTCTTCCATCGACATAAATTCTATCTTGTTACACATTATGTCTGGTACGTCATTCTAGTCATCTTTCAAGAGAATTTGATGAATTGTTTTTCCTCTTAGCATTTTACAACCATTATTTGGACTAACTCCACTGACTGGTAAAATATCCACGTTCTTTAGTGAGCCATCGAGGAAAAGATAAAAGATAATGAAATCAAATAAATAATATTGTAAATGTACTAATAACATAACCTAAATAGATTTGAAGTTGCTAATTAGGAATTATACCTAAGAATAGAAGGTAGAATTGTAAAACTTTAATGATATAGAATAGGATAAGGAGCAAGAGAAATATTTTTGAGTGAAAATAGATAAGGGAAATGGTGTTCTTATAGAAAAACTAGAGAAGGGGAGAGGTAGGAAAGAGTTATTAGAAAATTATAGCCATTATGAAAAAAGGAGTCGCTAAAAATTTGTAGTTGTTAGAATATTATAGTCGTTACAATATTGTATATGTTGCATGTTTTTCTTCAACAAGGGACCCAATTTGGAATACATGAACATGGGCTAGTAGACAATGTATAGATCTAGATGATATTATAAAAGAACATACTCATCAATCAAGTTATATATATATATATATACATATATATATATATATATATATGGCTGTTTATTGATTGCCCGCGCGGATAACTTGCTATGCTACCCGTCATAGGAGAAGCGGTGGCACAAAACGTAAATATTTCCCGTGCTATTCCACAATTTCAAATTAGCTGGTTCTGATAGCAGGGAGATCTAATCGGCTTCAACTGTCTGGCGGCGAGGCCAGCAAATATGCTAGGAGAGAAGGGGGTATCTGGGGACCGGCGGCCCAAATCGACGCAAGGAATGATCCGGTACATGTGCCAGAGATGCTCCTAGTTCCTATGCCACCCCCACCAACTGCTTCGACAGTGGCTATAAGAGCTTCATGCACCATTCCGCCGGGGATGCCCAGCTCGTTCTCCACCCAATGTTCCATGGGATGGCACTCACCCTTCTGCCGAAGCTTCCAATCCAGCGCCTAGCAGGCGCGCGAGCAATAGTTGACCTAGCCGCAGACGGAACATCGTCGGACTCGTGTCGCCGCGTCTCCGGCCGACCACAGCCGCTGTGAGAGCATAGCCGCAGGTCACCTCCGGTGGCACCACCGTTCCACTGCAGGTGGAAGGGGCCGCGCCACAGGTGGTCATGGGTCGGTTGAACCAATCGATTAGGAATTGATTGGCCGGATGGGGTTTGGGAGCGGGGACATTGCAGCCGTAATCGCTGAGCAAGGGGCAGCCAGTGCCGGCTCTAGCACTGCTACATCCGGACACAACGGACATTTGGTGTTGGTGCTGGTGTTCTTTGGATGAGGAAGAAGGAAGGCTGGATGTCGCCAGTTCTACGGCGTTGGCATGGATGAGCAATCGCCGCCCCTCAGCGACGTTCTGCGACACACCGTACTCGTCCTGTAGGCAGTGGCCGAGCGTGTGGACGGCGTCGAGATGGCCTAATGAGGCTGCACGGGCACTGAGAACCACACTGGCATGGAGGTCCTTGTCGTTCTTAGACCCACCGCTGTCGTTGAATTGGATGACCGACAAGGCGTACACGGTGGCGGCATGGGATTGCATTGCTGCTCTGGCCATCAACTTGGCTCCGGCTTGGGGCGGGGAAGTAGTAATGGAAGCAGGTGGTGGTGCGACGGTGGTGATAATGGGGATGGGTGTTGGAGGACCGGTATTGATGGGGCTTGGGCAGGTGACGGGCAAAGAGAGTGACCTGTTGCTGCTGTTTTTGAGATCAAGCAGCAGGAGTCCCATAAAACGACAGCTCTGGAGCTCGATTGCTTGTTGGAGCTCGGCGGCTTGCTGTTCCTCGAGCTTTCGGCCGAGAAGAGCGTCCTCGAACCTAATGTTTAAATCAGATAGTGAAAACATCAGTGTCATACAACTATACACAAGAAAGCAAAACGAATCAAGACTGTTATCAATAGTTTCTCTGTTGCCTAGCTACTGGAGGTCATAGGGGTCCCGGGAATCAAGGCCATTTGGGGTGGTACATCCAGAGAAATTGCCTCGATCCAGTTGTTGCTGCTGCTGGTGCTTCCTATAGAAACACACAGAGTAAAGTTAATGATAACTCCATGATATACAACCAAGAAGTAAGGAAGCAAGGAATCCTTCCTGAACAAGAGAACACAATGTGATAGCGTGTGTAACAGTAGAATCTTGCACCTGGCTTACTTGTTGGGAATCTTGCCCTTCTCCTTGTATGGCTTGACGAGCACCCTAGCATCACACACGAAATGGGGGTTTCCTTTCGCCAGAATGATCTTCACCGTCTCCGGATACACAAAAGTGACAAATCCAAACATGCGTTTCTGCTGGATGTCTTGAGTCTAAAAATTATTTTGCATTCAATCATTTGAAACTTGCAAGTATGGCCGACATTTCTATGATCAACTACTTACTAGTTGTATCTTAAACTTTGATGTTACTTTGCAAGTATGACCGAATATTTCTATATAGTTACTTTTTGTTCAGTGTCCGATAGTTACTTTTCTGTGTCTCGATGTTACTTTTAATGTCATATAGTTACTTTTCTTACCGTGTAGTTACTTTTTGTGTCCTAATATTACTTTTAGTGTCAGACAGTTACTTTTTTATAACATGATACTTTTAATGTCATATGGTTACTTTTTATGTCATATAGTTACATTGTTTGTCCTATTATTACTTTCGGTCGGATAGTTACTTTTTGTGTCATGATGTAACTTTTAGTGTCAAATAGTTGCATTTCGTGCCATATAGTTACTTTTTGTGTCTTGGTGTTACTTTCTGTTTCGGATAATTATTTTTTACATAATTTAGTTACTTCTTATGTCATGGTGTTATTTTCAGTGTGGAATGGGTATTCGTACCATACAATTATTTTTGATATTATCAAATACATACTTCTCATACCAAATTGTTAAAATGATACAATTTTATTGTATCACAAATAAAATTAGTTTCATGCCCATTCAAGCGTTTAGCCATGTCCCAATTGAAAGTAACACACACCTCCGTCATGTGTGGAACTTATACTTACATTGAACCCACAATTGGGTGAGAATCCTGCTAACCAAATTCATGTACATGAAAAGTAACTATTTGATACAAAAAAGTAATTATGTGGTACGAAAAGTAACTACTCGACATAAAAAGTAATTTTTGACATAAAAACTAATATTTGATCATAAAAAGTACGAAATGATTACAAACTCAGATAATACTTACTAAAAACACTTACGCTTACACTGAACCATAATTGGGCAAGAATTCTGCTAATCAATTTTATATGTATGAAAAGTAACTACTTGATACAAAAAGTAATTATGTGATACGAGAAGTAACTATTTGACAAGAAAAGTAACTACTAGACATAAAAAATAATTATGTGATAAGTAAAGTAACTATTTAACATAAAAAGTAACTACTAGACCTAAAAAGTAATTAACATCATATCGTGCAACTAAACGTGGATTGAGCAAAACCACCTAGAATTATTTATTGGGGAAACAACTACGCACAGGTGATAGTGAGCGTGAATCGTCAATTTGTACAATCAGATAAAAGCTTTCCACTCAAGAATTAGTATGCAATTAATTTGAAAAGATCCTGACATCCGAAACACACAGGCATATATTACAGACAACGCATGATGATAGCTTGGTAGTTGCCTGCCTTGGAGTTTCCGGCAGCCTTTATTAATGCAGGCTATAAACGGAGAAGAAGAACGTTTTCAAGCGCCCAATGCACATCAAACCATCTAATTTACCTGGTTACAGGAGATCGATCAGGTTCCCCAATATTCTGAAGACAACTGAAAATCAAGTAATAGTCGCATACCACCCCCTCCCCCGGTATTCATGGAAACTGCCAATACAAGCAGCAGAGACCACTTGTGGAGCACAAGCAGAGGCATTGTCCTGCCTCAAGACGTCGCCACGGCGTCCGGCCAGGAGGACGTAACGGCCCCGACGGTAGAGGAAAGTGCTGCACCAGGAGGAGGTGTACCCGCGAGGCAGTTCCTAAAGGCAATTGTGTCCCCTCCGCAGACACCACATGAGTCAATGGAGTTCCTTTCCCGGTCTTGGAGCCTCTCCGCCTCCGAGAAATCCAAGCCACTACTTGCAAATGCAAGGAAGAGAGCGGCTTTCCTCAACGACGACGATGCTCAGCAGCAGTAGCAGGAGGAGCAATGTCAACAACCATTTTTCATGAAGGCTTCCAATGAACAAGTCGGGATACATGCCAGTACGGCTCCCTACCACTGTTCCTCTCAGTTCACGCCGCAGTCCCTGACGAACATACCCCGCCGATTGCTCCTTCGAAGATGGCGCTGGCTCAGCATCTGCCACCACTCCAGTAGAAGCAAGAACCGAGGAGCAGGCCAAGGACACCGGGTAGTCTTTGATCTCGTTACCAATGAGTCAGCGTTCGTGAAAAGCGGGAGGCTGATTAGTTACTGTAATTACAAGTCATGCCACCGCGTTTCTGGTCACGGGTAGAATTCTACTGTACCCGCGCGGGCATTAAAAACCAACTCTCTCTCTCTCTCTCTCTCTCTATATATATATATATATATATATATATATACCATAGGTGGTGGACATATAGATCCAAATACATAACATATAAATGTCTTTGCAGAGGCAGATATACCAAACTATATAATATGTACAGAAATAAACTAAGCATGTCCTCTACGTCTATGTCGTCCTTGCCCACGTCCCTATACCTCTGACTCCTGAATAGACATGCCATCTGGAGACGCCTCAATGGGAGTCAATTATGTAGCAAAAGATTGACAAGATCTAGGGTAGAAATGGAAAACTAGAGGTTGCGTGGGGGCTAACTAAAAAACTAGGATGTAGGCCTCAGGTGCGATGCAAAATTGGTAATCAAACAGAGTCGGTGAGTATGTAACATAGTCGATTCTTGTCACTAATTGGTGGTGGGACTGGAGTGTGTGGAATAGAAGAAGAAGAAGACCTTACTCTATAGTAGACTATCAGTGGGGTGGTGTATAAATAGATGTAAAACCTCTTGTAAAGTATTTTCATGTCTTTCCCCAAGGGTGAAGCCAGGCGGATCTTGAAGGGGGGGCACAATTACAAAAAAAACTAGTCATTAACTAACATTTATGAAAATATCTAATAACACTAGTAGTTGTTAATTAACATATAGAACACATTCAAAATACTATATTTGGATATACTAATGCATTCCACTATAAAAATATAAATTTCTTTCATATAATTTAAATTGAGTTCCTGTAAAAACCCGATCTTTATGACTAAATATTTACAAAATTTGTATCAGAAAATATAAACAAATCTCTTCATTCTACTTTTCTCGGATTACATGGTGTCTTTTTTTTAAATGATACATATATAATGAATGCCAAAACTTTAGTAAATCTAATCTTCATCTTCCAATAGAGGGCTATTGTATGTAGTCTCTTACAGTCTTTTCTAGGTCTTCTCTAACCACCTACCCATGAGTCCCTAGAGGGAAAAAACCACACATGGGGCCTGATAAGGGAAATGGGGTTTAGCAAAGCTATTACAAAATTGGTATTTGGAAAGTAAAATAATATGAACCTATCTACAAAGAATTTTATGAAAAAATGCAAAGGAATGAACAACATAGGTAAGTATCAAAAGGTAGGAAAGGGTTTTCAAAGTTAATAAGATTCAAAATCCAATTTTTGAAACTATTAAATCAATTTTTCAATAAATAACACATGTCAATGTCTATGTTGTTGGGAAAGTCATATGTTCTCTTCATGAGAATGAAAACACACCAACTATGTTTTCCAGTATACAGAGGGACTTCATGCCCTTCTCTCTGCACAGAGTTGTTGAAGTGTTATTCAACTAAACTATGGCCTCTAGCCTGCCCTTTTAGACATTTAAACAATGTGCTATTATTCTCCAAGATTTTTTATTGGTGGCTTTCAAGAAGGAGGCTAAGTTTTATAATAAGTTTAAGCCAACCAACATATCTAATCAATTCATGCAATCAATGAGGGAAATAACTTTTCAAATAAAAATAAAAATTTGTACCTTTGGATAAAAATATGCAACGTTGTGAATTCCAAATGTTCAACTCTAAGTAATTTATTAGAACAGAGAGATCTAAAAATGTAGAGGAGTATTTGTCACTATATGTCTTGGAATTTCATGTTTAATCAGTTTGATTTATTTAGGATTTGGTTTCCCATATTGGATTACTATATTTTACCATCATTATTGCTTCTAAATTTCCAATTTGGTCATATAGCCAATGTTACATATATAATTGTTTTATCGGAATTTCAATAGATTAGATTCTAACATGTTATTATAACATATCTAATTCTATCACTATGGCCAAGAATGTTCATTTACCAAAATACACTTACTAATATCTAGGGTTTACGTCATAAATATTTCAATGCATTACTAGTAATATGTTCAAATTAAGTCTCAAGTTTGTACACAAGTTTGCCTTGATATATAAGATAATACAATAAATGTCGTATACCTATATTGGGTGATTAGGATCCAGGACTATTACTTCTATTTACATTATTATCATTTCTAGCTTTTCTAACTAGGTTATATAAAAGCTTAGTTGTTGTACTATATATAATGTCATAATATCATTTAGTCATGTATATAATATTAAGTCAGTTTGTTACCAACACATGAGTGTACTATTAATCTAAGATTTTCGTTCCCTTATACTTACGTATATACATAAATATGTAGTCCTACACCAAGAATTATATCCAATTATCGTAAGACTTGATTAGGTGTATTAATGGATGTAGTATCACACTTTGTAGGGTAGACTAAGGTTGTGATTATGTCAGGCCATCATATACTAGAGTAATATTGTATATCAGCCCATATTTATACACTTTAAATAAGTCTAATGTCCACACCTACCATCTAAGTTATTATCTTATACAAGTTCAACATATACATCTAGGTTTATAACAACAATCCTATTATTTATTATTGAATGTACAAAGAATATTTAATTACCAATTATGGATGTAGTACGGTGTTTATCAATAGGGTCTTTGGTTTACCATATGTGACCCTACGAGTTTCTTAATCAATCTGCCTCATCAATACCTAATTCTTATGAAATGTAATACATGCACTAACATGTAGATGACTGAAGTCACTACTAACTTTTGGTGATCAATCTACATATAGATTCATGGTTAGTCCTACATCTAAGGGTTCTAAGGTAGCTATGAGTTTTGGGCTTCTAGGATCTTGACTCAAACCTTTGTGATCACTTTCCATCTAGCTATGAATTTAGTGACAACATTGTTAAAAAGAAGGGAAGAGTCAGGGATTTGGTGATGAGGAATTCTACTCTATCATAATCTCCTCACCTAGGATAGGGAAGTTGAGAAGGTATGGAGAAAGTTCAGGATCTTCGGTGGTGGCCAAAGACTCTAGATTCAGCCTTGATGCCTTGAAGCCAGAGTTAGGGATTGCAAGGCTGGAGGAGGTACCAAGTTTGTTGGCAAGTTGCACATTACTGGGTTTTGATGTTGGTGAGGTGATTGGGGTCAGAAGTACAGAGGTGGTGGTTGAGAGGATGATGGGTTCTGGGGCATTGTGGTCTGAAGGTGGCACTTTTAGGTGTTGGTTGTAGGTCTGGCTATTGTAGATGGTGTTGAAGTAGAATATGACTGATGATGAGGTGGTTGCAGGTGGCATTGGTGACGATGAAGCTGGTTGCTGACGAGTCTAGTTGGAGGTAGTATTATGTGGTGGTCGTTGGAGCCAAAGCCAGTCATGGCTTGTTGTTACAATGGTTAGGCGAGCAAAGTATGATGGAGATGCAAGAATGGATCATAGGAAGATCGTCTCCTTCTTGGATGTAGGTTACTTCTAGTGAATTTGGGGAGATTAGGTGGATGAGTGTCTGGATTGTTGAGTTGTAGATTTGCACTGACTGTCCTATTGCATGGTGACCTCTCTACATGGTCCATTTTGTTTGTCCTCTAAGAGCTACAACCTTATAGCATGTTGGGGGCATCTAGGGTTCCAGGGGAGTTCTGTATCTAGATTGAAACATGACTCAAGTAACCAAAGGCTAGGGAAGTTTCTACTGTTACTTCTTCAAGTAGCCAGTGACATTCTAGATTGAAGGTGTTGTCAGTTCTAGGTTCTTAAAACTAAAGAGGGACGTACCCAATCCCTAGGTTGCCATTGTCCAATCAAGGGTGGATGGGTATTTGTGCATCCTATCAACATTACAAAAGGGAAAGAGGAACATAGGTCCTTTTAGGGCTATATGTGGTTTAATTTCTAACCAAGTCCTTATTAAATAAGGTATCTACTATATGTATATGTCATATTTGACATTCTTGAATTTCCTTCCTTATTTTGTTTGATATCCTAGTATTAATCACTCCATACTTGATATGCTTCCAATTTAATGTATTTATAGATTCCAAGTCATTAATTAACAAAATAAATAGGTTATTGAATCACATGACCTTGTCCAAGTTATCAGACCACCAAAATTTCATATTGCACAAATGGTATTAAAGTAACTCTAAAGACAAAATAAGGGGCTTATTTGTGCATATGTGAAGAAAATGAACTCATTTACATGCAAGATATTTAAAATCAGACACACTAATATCTAAGTACGTGATAATTGACCAAAATAATCAAATGAAATTTAGAAAGAGAGAATAGTCTGCAAAAGAACTTAGGTTTTGAGAGAGTCATGAATTATAGTTCAAAATAAAATCAGTACTTACAGTTTCACATGTTATAGTTCTGATTCGATGGAGTGAATTCACTATCACTTTATTGCCAATGATGTATAACTTTATTTTTCTATATAAGAAACCATTGAATTATTGAGTCACTTATCTTTTAGCTGGTTGCATTGATATTTTTTTAATAACATTCATGAAAGAGAATGATATTTCCACTATTGATGTTGTCACTAGTAATATCAATGATAATTTTATTAACTGATACACATATGTATGGACTATGTGCTTTCCATATGAAATATAGATAATAAAACATATCCTAAGAAAAATTATACTCTATCGATGATGAGAATTTTGAAAATCATCATTTGTAAAATATTTGTAATTTAATACCAATCATATTTTGAGGAATCTTGTGATTATATGGCAGAAATGGCCATTTTTGTATAAAAATTATTTGGATTTCATCTCTTTTTATCATTGGATACTCATATAATTTAGGTTGTAACTTGGGATATGTTTCAATCTCCTCCAAGCTAATTTCAATTTTACACCCTTTTTATGGTAAGTTAGCATCATCATTGCTACTCACATTTACATTACTGATAGTTGTTCAACCCAAGAGTAGTAATATTTGGTAAAGAAAACTAGATGTTGACCCTTGTTTCGATAATGTATGAAAATATCTATCCATATCTTATATTCTTAAGAATGTATTGATCTAATCTAATAAAGTGAGTAACAAAATCACAAACAGTTCATTTTAAATATGATACAAATTGATATTTACTAACATCTTAAAATTTAACAAGGATAAACAAATAAATAGTAGTACTTCCAATACATCAATCACCAATACTTTTAGTTTATAATAGTTTTAAGAAATTATATAGTTCTAATGTCAATACTAAAATTTGAATCAACTAAATAGAATATACACAAATGTACCTATTGGGCTAAAATTGATTGAAACCTTGATACTGCTTGTTAGACATCAATTGCCAACTTATAAGGAACAATAGTGACTAGCTGAAAGACAAATGATCATTTGACGCTAGTAACAAGGAACATAAGATTAGGATGAGAAAAACATAATATATATCTGGCTCCAGGACTACAAGGATGTATAGGTTATGGTGATTGACATAAAATAAAATGTAAAACTCATATTTTCATTAAAAATACAATTGTGTGTATGATAAGTGTTGACACAACCACAAGATAATGACTGCTTTCATTATGTTTAAGTGTATATCTAAACCTTAAAAATAATATTTAGACATTACTTATTTAATTCATGATCATATTCGGGACCCACTTTGTTTACCACAAATAACATCAAAAACTTTATTTGCTTGCTAATTCAGTATACCATATTTCCAATTTTTATATATTATGGACTTTGTCATGTAAGTATTGTGGAGAAAATTGGCTTTGGATGAACTTTGTCACACTTATTTTGTTAAAACTAAATAGCCACATGTAGTCAAGTCAACACAAATTTAATTTTCTAGATTGTGTATTGACGCAATAGCTTTTGAAATTACCATGTTTGAGACAATTATTTGAAGAAATCTTCAAAAAAAATGTACATTTAATGCATTTCTCAAGTATATTTTTCTTGGAAACATAACAATATTAATTATTCTAATCGGCATAATTTAATTTTATGGAATGAATACATATTGAATGGACTAATTTTTGGAGTTACAACTTTAGAGTCAATTGTTTAGAGTATTGTTAGTCGAAGTTACCATTAAAATAATTCTTTGTGGAGTTGAGAGGGGATATTTAGTACTATTATTTAAAAAATCTAAACTTGAGCGGGGAATTTACTACTATTTTAAAAAATATATAAGGATCTGAAAGTAGCATTTACTTCTACTATTTAGAAAATTTTCAATAGTTGAGGGGGGCACTTTCACCTCTGTGACATGCTCCCTCTGCCAATGTCTATCCCCATTCCATGAACTTAGGACTCATAGAGGTGGGAGTGAGAATGGGATCAGGAGTGGTGGTAGAGATATGAGTAGGAGTCAGAATGGGATCAGGGTTGAGTGGTATAGATATGAGTTGGAGTGGGAATGGGATCAGGGGCATTGGATAATTCAATTTGATAAGGGCGATATTAGTCAGGAAGACTCTCAAAGTAGCTCTCTTATATGTTGTAGATATTATCTGTGATATGTGTAGGGGCATTTTGTAAAGTTCTTTGAATTTGCAAATGTGATTCAACCTGTTCACACAAAGCATGTATAAATAATAAAGAACAATTATATATAGTATAAATAATATTAAATGTAAAGATTTAGTAATTGTACTAACAAATCATTATTGCTATTAAGTGATGACTGGTTGGGTAATATGCAGTAATGTTTGAAAAAACTAACACGGGTGCACTGGTCAACTACTCCTTCAACAACTGGAACAAACGCTGACACTTGTCATCCTAGATAAAAGGTACACCCTTCCTCATCAACTTTGTTAGTGCCAACATGTAACGTCCCCGATTCAACCACTTGATTTTCTTCTTTAAAAAATCAAGTAGCTAAATCTGAGCCGTTAATATGGCACCAAGAATCAAAGCACAAGAGAGAGATAAGCAATATTTTATTTCAAAATATTACAAACTTACAAATGGTATTTTTACATTATCTCCTATATCAATAACAAAAATGATACATGAGTTTAAAATTAAGCTTGATCCGCCTTTGATCCTTGATGCCGTTCAAGATCTTTTCAGGATGAGTCTTCCACAAGGAAAGGTCCTATAAATAATAATCTGCAACATGGAATAATATGTCGCAACCCAAGTGGGAGAGTATGGGTTAGACAAATGTCTAACTATGGGAAAATAGAGATAAGCAACAAGACACTATTAATATAACTATATTCTTAATGCATTACTCAAATAACTAAAGTAACAAAAGTCAAAAACATAATTAGTGACCATCTACTAGCATGAAGCATAAGGAATGTGTATGTACGTATATTCATAAAGCATTTATTAGATGATAAATCTATCAAAATGTTAGACCAATACTGTGGAGCATAATCAGGATTATTGGTATAATGATAACAAAAAGGGAGACCTTATTCCATAAATGAGTTTAACTACAACTCTCAGAGAAGGTGTCAATTCAACTTGGGCAACTATCCTGCAATCACAAAAACTTCCTTAGCCAAGACTTTAGTCCATTAGGGTCACCAAAACACCTGTAAGTACCCTGGCACACCGCATGCTCTAAACAATGAATCAGATTACCACATGCAGCCACTGGTCGCCTTTCCAAGACCATAAGAGGGTGCTCCTTGCACAAAATGCCACTTGGATAATCATTAGTTAGCATGCTTAATCTTTGTAGGATATTATTCCCCATTATTAACTTGATCATGCATGACTCTACATGACCAACCAAAGTGTGGGCCTGAGTACGGTAGAGAATTATACTCATCTATCCGTGACTCCAAAGAACTTTGATTCGGATCCCAAATATATCAATCCACGGCCAAGACATGTCAACTCTGTTACCAACACATCTCCCAATATATGGTTTAGAATTAAAAGGAAATCATCAAAGATATAAAACTCAAAATGATGCCTAGTCAAAGTTAATGAGGTCAAAAGGTAGTCATGAATAAATGAATAACTAGTTGAGTATTTCACTATGACACCTAAAACATAAACTTGTGGGATTGTGAAAATGAATCAGACAAATCTATGGCCAGCAGCGTGCAAGAGGTTAGGGAGTCCCCCCATGAGAATACATAACTAATTAAATAATCTTTCCTCTTTATTGGCGACAGGCATCAGTGAAACAAGCTTCTAGTTACCTTAGAAATGTCTGATGGAATTCCACTTTCAAACAATATCACATGACTCAAATAATAGGAAGCAATAAAAAAAAAGGGAACCAAAATACAATAAGACTAGAATCCAAAAAAATGATTGATTATCATCTAAAACCTTTAAACTCAATTTTGAAGGATAATATGGACGAATATATGGAAGTCATACCTAGCTTATTAATAAAGAGGTTGTGTATAGTTCATAACTTATTCTTTCTTTAGGAAAGTATATGAAGTATGCCTATACTCTTACTGCATATAAAACCAAACCATTCTATACCATACCTTTTATTGATGTTGATATAATAGATTACGATAGGAATTGAATATAATATTAAACAATATTAAACCATACTTTTTGGATGACAAAATATGGGAATCGTACCTTTATATGTCATTAATACATATTTCCGCAAGAAGACCATAGCATCATTAAATATATCCAATCTTGATATATTTGGGCAGCATTCTGTCACATTTCCCATTACCTCGATCCTCATTCCTAGCTAGATCAACTTCTAGGGTTTCTCTCACTAGGGTAGAAGAGAGATGGCTTATATATTATAGAGAAAGGATATTGTGGAAGACATAGTATTGGGTTTCTCTTACTATGGTGGAGGTAAGAGGTAGTAGGTTTCTATAGAGAGAGTGTTTGTTGGGAGGTGGTTCCTTTCACTAAAATAGAGAAAGAGAGAGTGGTTTGCTAATCTAGTGAGAGGTGGGAGGTTTATGGTGAAGGAGATGGGAAAGGAGGGAGAAGGGACGTTCACCTTTGCTTTAGGATGAAGAGGAGAGAACTTGTAATTATGGTGGGGTGAATGAGGGCTCCTTTTATAGGAATGGTGGAGCGTAACATGGTCCTTATTGCAAAAAGTATATGGATGACACATGGGTATATGTGTGTCATCAAAAGAGAGATGATTTGTAGTTAAGTGACACATGGATGTGTATGTGTCATCTTAAGAGAGATAAATTCATGGCTATATGACACATGTATGCATATGTGTCATCTTAAGATATCTAACAAGGATTAGTTGACACATGGTAGGATATGTGTCAAACATTAGGATGTGCTAGGTGTTTAAGAGGTGAGCATGACAGAAATCTCCTTTCTTTACCTAATAATGTGTTTGCTCAAGCTATTTGCTTGCTACACAGCTACATGCTTACCTCCATAAGCAACTTGCTTGCCACCCAGCTACCTACTTGTGTGCTTACCCACCAAAATATTATTTTTCAAAATTGGCAAAAAGTACCGTATTTATATTTTCAATATATAAATCTTTTAAATAAATCATAATAGATTATTTTAACATTAAAATTCATTTTACAAAAAAAAATATTGAAGAAGCTTGTTTTTATGAATAGCTCTAAATAAGGAGTTTCAATTTGGTCTAGAGATCAAGATGTTACATATATCACCCCTTCAAAGAATTTTCATCCTCGAAAATTATAAGATTTAGGTTATGACTTATCTTAGTCTATTATACTTAAGGTTATACTAACTCTAGTTTTTAGTTTATACTTCTACAAATTTTCTTGTGTAAGGTCTCATCTTGTTGCTCTGATACCATCTCTGTAACGTCCCCGATTCAACCACCTGATTTTCTTCCTTTAAAAATCAAGTAGCTAAATCTGAGCCATTAATATGGCACCAAGAATCAAAGCACAAGAGTGAGATAAGCAATCTTTTATTTCAAAATATTACACCCTTGCAAACGGTATTTTTACATTATCTCATGTATCAATAAAAAAATGATACATGAGTTTAAAATTAAGCTTGATCCGCCTTTGATTCTTGACGCCCTTCAGGAATTTTTCAAGATGAGTCTTCCACAAGGAAAGGTCCTATAAATAACAATTTGCAACATGGAAGAATATGTCGCAACCCAAGTGGGAGAGTATGGGTTAGAGAAATGTCTAAGTATGGGAAAATATAGATAAGAAACAAGACACTATTAATATAACTGTATTCTTAATGCATTACTCAGATAACTAAAGTAACAAAAGTCCAAAACAAAATTATTGACCATCTACTAGTATGAAGCATAAGGAATGTGTATGTACGTATATTCATAAAGCATTTATTAGATGACAACTCTATCAAAATGTTAGACCGATACTATGGAGCACAATCAGGATTATTGGTATAATGATAACAAAAAGGGAGACCTTATTCCATAAATGAGTTTAACTACAACTCTCAGAGAAGGTGTCCATTCACCTTGGGAAACTGGCCTGCAACAAAAAAAACTTCCTAAGCCAAGACTTTAGTCCATTAGGGTCACCAAAAAACTTGTAAGTACCCTAGCACATCCCCAGCCACTTGTGCACACCGCATGCTCTAAATAGTGAATTAGATTACCACATGCAGCCACTAGTCGCCTTTCCAAGACCATAAGAGGGTGCTCCTTGCACAAAATGCCACTTGGATAATCATTAGTTAGCACGCTTAATCTTTGCAGGAGATTATTCTCCATTACTAACTTGATCATGCCTGACTCTACATGACCAACCAAAGTGCGGGCCTGAGTATGGTAGAGCATTATACTCATCCATCCCTGACTCCAAAGGACTTTGATCCAGATCCCAAATATATCAATCCACGACCAAGACATGTCGACTCCGTTACCAACACATCTCCCAATATATGGTTTAGAATTTAAAGGATATCATCAAAGATATACAACTCAAAATGATTCCTAGTCAAAGTTAATGAGGTCAAAAGGTAGTCATGAATAAATGAATAACTGGTTGAGTATTTCACTATGACACCTAAAATGTAAACTTGTGGGATTGTGAAATTGAATCTGACAAATCTATGGCCAGCAGCGTGCAAGAGGTTAGGGAGTCCCCCCATGAGAACACATAACCAATTAAATAACCTTTCCTCTTTATTGGCTACAGGCATCAGTGAAATAGGCTTCTAGTCACCTTAGAAATGTCTGATGGAATTCCACTTTCAAACAATATCACATGACTCAAATAATAGGGAGCAATAAAGAAAAAGGGAACCAAAATACAATAAGACTGGAATCCAAAGAAATGCTTGATTATCATCTAAAACCTTTAAACTCAATTTTGAAGGATAATATTGATGAATATATGGAAGTCATACCTAGCTTATTAATAAAGAGGTTGTGTATAATTGATCACTTATTCTTTCTTTAGGAAATTATATGAAGTATGCCTATACTCTTACTGCATATAATACCAAACCATTCTATACCATACCTTTTATTGATGTTGATATAGTAGATTACGATAGGAATTGAATATAATTTTAAACAATATTGAACCATACTTTTTGGATGACAAAATATGGGAATCGTACCTTTATATGTCCTTAATACATATTTCCACAAGTAGACCATAGCATCATTAAATATATTCAATCTTGATATATTTGGGCAGCATTCTATCACATTTCCCATTACCTCGATCCTCATTCCTAGCTAGATCAACTTCTAGGGTTTCTCTCACTAGGGTAGAAGAGAGATGGCTTATATATTCTAGAGAAAGGATATTGTAGTGGAAGACATAGTATTGGGTTTCTCTTAATATGGTGGAGGAAGGAGGTAGTAGGTTTCTATAGAGAGAGTGTTTGTTGGGAGGTGGTTCCTTTCACTAACATAGAGAAAGAGAGAGTGGTTTACTAATCTAGTGAGAGATGAGAGGTTTATGGTGAAGGAGGTGGGAAAGGAGGGAGAAGGGACGTTCACCTTTGCTTTGGGATGAAGAGGAGAGAACTTGTAATTATGGTGGGGTGAATGAGGGATCCTTTTATAGGAATGGTGGAGGGTAGCATGGTCCTAATTGCAAAAAGTATATGGATGACACATGGGTATGTGTGTGTCATCAAAAGAGAGATGATTTGTAGTTAAGTGACACATGGATGTGTATGTGTCATCTTAAGAGAGATAAATTCATGGCTATATGACACATGGATGCATATGTGTCATCTTAAGATATCTAACAAGGATTAGTTGACACATGGTAGGATATGTGTCAAACATTAGGATGTGCTAGGTGTTTAAGAGATGAGCATGACACAAAACTCCTTTCTTTACCTAATAGTGTGTTTGCTCAAGCTATCTGCTTGCTACACAGCTACATGCTTACCTCCATAAGCAACTTGCTTGCCACCCAGCTACCTACTTGTGTGCCTACCCACTAAAATATTATTTTTCAAAATTGGCAAAAAGTACCACATTTATATTTTCAATATATAAAAGCTTTTAAATAAATCATAATAGATTATTTTAACATTAAAATTCATTTTACAAAAAAAAATCTCAAAGAAGCTTGTTTTTATGAATAGCTCTAAATAAGGAGTTTCAATTTGGTCTAGAGATCAGGATGTTACATATACCACCCCTTCAAAGAATTTTCTACCTAAAAAATTATAAGATTTAGGTTATGACTTATCTTAGTCTATTATACTTAAGGTTATACTAACTCTAGTTTTTAGTTTATACTTTTACAAATTTTCTTGTGTAAGGTCTCATCATGTTTCTCTGATACCATCTCTGTAACGTCCCCGATTCAACCACCTGATTTTCTTCCTTTAAAAATCAAGTAGCTAAATCTGAGCCATTAATATGGCACCAAGAATCAAAGCACAAGAGTGAGATAAGCAATCTTTTATTTCAAAATATTACACCCTTACAAAAGGTTTTTTTACATTATCTCAAGTATCAATAAAAAATGATACATGAGTTTAAAATTAAGCTTGATCCGCCTTTGCTTCTTGACGCCCTTCAGGATCTTTTCAAGATGAGTCTTCCACAAGGAAAGGTCCTATAAATAACAATCTGTAACATGGAAGAATATGTCGCAGCCTAGGTGGGAGAGTATGGGTTAGAGAAATGTCTAAGTATGGGAAAATAGAGATAAACAACAAGACAGTATTAATATAATTGTATTCTTAATGCATTACTCAGATAACTAAAGTAACAAAAGTTCAAAACAAAATTATTGACCATCTACTAGCATGAAGCATAAGGAATGTGTATGTACGTATATTCATAAAGCATTTATTAGATGATAACTCTATAAAAATGTTAGACCGATACTGTGGAGCATAATCAAGATTATTAGTATAATGATAAAAAAAATGGAGACCTTATTCCATAAACGAGTTTAACTACAACTCTTAGAGAAGGTGTCAATTCACCTTGGGCAACTGGCCTGCAACCACAAAAACTTCCTTAGCCAAGGCTTTAGTCCAATAGGGTCACCAAAACACCTGTAAGTACCCTGGCACATCCCCAGCCACTTGTGCACACCACATGCTCTAAACAGTGAATCAGATTACCACATGCAGCCACTAGTCGCCTTTCCAAGACCATAAGAGGGTGCTCCTTGCACAAAATGCCACTTGGATAATCATTAGTTAGCACGATTAATCTTTGCAGGAGATTATTCCCCATTACTAACTTGATCATGCCTGACTCTACATGACCAACCGTAGTGTGGGCCTGAGTATGGTAGAGCATTATACTCATCCATCCCTGACTCCAAAGGACTTTGATCTGGATCCCAAATATATCAATCCCCGGCCAAGACATGCCGACTCTGTTACCAACACATCTCCCAATATAAGGTTTAGAATCAAAAGGAAATCATCAAAGATATACAACTCAAAATGATGTCTAGTAATATTTAATGAGGTCAAAAAGTAGTCATGAACAAATGAATCACTAGTTGAGTATTTCACTATGACACCTAAAATGTAAACTTATGGGATTGTGGAATTGAATTAGACAAATCTATGGCCAGGAGCATGCAAGAGGTTAGGGAGTCCCCCGTGAGAAGACGGAACCAATTAAATAACCTTTCCTCTTTATTGGCTACAGGCATCAGTGAAACAGGCTTCTAGTCACCTTAGAAATGTCTGATGGAATTCCACTTTCCAACAATATCACATGACTCAAATAATAGGGAGAAATAAAGAAAAAGGGAAACCAAATACAATAAGACTGGAATCCAAAGAAATTCTTGATTATCATCTAAAACCTTTAAACTCAATTTTGAAGGATAATATGGATGAATATATGGAAGTCATACCTAGCTTATTAATAAAGAGGTTGTGTATAGTTGATCACTTATTCATTCTTTAGGAAAGAATATGAAGTATGCCTACACTCTTACTTCATATAATACCAAACCATTCTATACCATACCTTTTATTGATGTTGATATAATAGATTATGATAGGAATTGAATATCATATTAAACAATATTAAACCCTATTTTTTGGATGAAAAGTATGGGAACCATACCTTTGTATGTCCTTAATACATATTTCCACAAGAAGACCATAGCATCATTAAATATATCCAATCTTGATACATTTGGGCAGCATTTTGTCACATTTCCCATTACCTCAATCCTCATTCCTAGCTAGATCAACTTCTAGGGTTTCTCTCATCTAGGGTAGAAGAGAGATGGCTTATATATTCTACAGAAAGGATATTGTGGAAGACATAGTATTGGGTTTCTATTACTATGGTGGAGGAAGGAGGTAGTAGGTTTCTATAGAGAGAGTGTTTGTTGGGAGGTAGTTCCTTTCACTAACATAGAGAAAGAGAGAGTGGTTTGCTAATCTAGTGAGAGATGGGAGGTTTATGGTGAAGGATATGGGAAAGGAGGGAGAAGGGACGTTCACCTTTTCTTTGGGATGAAGAGGAGAGAACGTGTAATTATGGTGGGGTGAATGAGGACTCCTTTTATAGGAATGGTGGAGGGTATCATGGTCCTAATTACAAAAAAAGTATATGGATGACACATGGGTATATGTGTGTCATCAAAAGAGAGATGATTTGTAGTTAAGTGACACATGGACATGTATGTGTCATCTTAAGAGAGATAAATTCGTGGCTATATGACACATGGATGTGTATGTTCCATCTTAAGATATCTAACAAGGATTAGTTGACACATGATACGATATGTGTCAAACATTAGGATGTTCTAGGCTTTTAAGAGATGAGCATGACACAAAGCTCCTTTCTTTACCTAATAGTGTGTTTTCTCAAGCTATCTACTTGCTACACAACTATATGCTTACCTCCATAAGCAACTTGCTTGCCACCTAGCTACCTACTTGTGTTCTTACCCATCAAAATATTATTTTATAAAATTGGCAAAAAGTATCGCATTTATATTTTCGATATATAAAAGCTTTTAAATAAATCATAATATATTATTTTAACATTAAAATTCATTTAAAAAAATCTCAAAGAAGCTTATTTTTATGAATAGCTCTAAATAAGGAGTTTCAATTTGGGCTAGAGATCGGGATGTTACACAACACCACAACTCTAAAGTACTTAATGAACCTCCTATAGCCTGTTAGGCCTACAAAAATGCAAACCTCTGTCAGTGTCTTAGGTTGCTCCCACTCTAGCAAGGACTCAACCTTCTTTGATTCCACACAAACACCCTTTTCAGATATCACGTACTCAAGAAAAGACACCTCCCTCATCAATAATTCACACTTGCTAAACTTGGCGAACAACTTATGATGCCTCAAAAACATCAATGCTTGTCGTAGACGCTTCTCATGATGTTGATTGTCTCTAGAGTATATCAATATGTCACTGATGAACACCACCACAAACTGATTCAAATACAGCTATAATACCCAGTTCATCAGATCCATAAAGATAATCGGCACATCGGTTAGCTCAAACGGCATAACCAATAACTGATAGTGACCATACCTAGTCCTAAAAGATGACTTGGGTATGTCATCCACCTTGATCCACAACTGATGATAACTAGATCTCAGATCTATCTTCGAGAACACTACAACACCTCTCAGCTGATCAAACATATCATCTATCCTTGTCAACATGTACTTTTTCTCTATCGTGACCTTGTTCAAATTCCAATAATCTATGCACAACCTCATAAAAGTGTCCTTCATGAAGAACAACATGGGTGCGCCCCAAGGGGAAGTGCTTGGTTTGCTAAAGACTTTCTCTAACAGCTCCTGCAACTATTTCTTCAACTCCTACATCTTTGTCAGTGTCATCATGTACGATGAGTGGGCTATAAGTTATGTTTAGGAATAAGATTGATCTCAAAATCAATCTCTCTAGGAGGAGGAACACTAGAAAACTCATCAGGAAAGACATCCTCAAACTCACACACTACGGGAACCTCCTGTTGGTATGTATGTCGAAGAAGCCAATCATGTGATAATTGTAATGGCATAAATTGTAATTGATTTGATTAATAAATAAAGGCAAGCTTCCAATTTTTTTATTTAATACCGTTATGAGATAAAGATGTAACATTATAAATGTCTAGAGAATTATATTACCCAATGACGTATGTCTTCAAGTACATGACTTGGAGAAATGAGATCATATTGATGTCAAGAGTATATATATTATCATTATGTCCCTGATCGGTTGTTGTTGTGGAAGGTTGATAGACAACAATGACACACAAGATTAGAGTGTGACTTGGTTGATGACAGAATATTATTAGTTATTATATGGCTATATCAAACCAATCACACAGCTACATGTTAGAGAATAGTGTAACGGACAGACCCGCTGTGAGATTGACACATGGAAACCATTACCATGGTGGTCATAGTCAGTTGTCACAATGATGGTGGTGTTTGTGGTTCTTAGACCTAAAATTACTGCACTCATCACATGCCGTTTGGTATGATTTGACATCATCAAATGCATTCCTGAAATATGGGTTGTTATAACAATGATGATTGGGTGATTATGACACTTGGGGAGTGACTGCGAGTGATAGAGATGGTATTTATCCCTCCTAAGGGAGTATGATATCCAAGTCCTCTTGATTAGAGAGAATAAGAAATGCATGGATGTGAACATGTAAGTTAATATGTGATACTGAGCTTACATATATCTCAGACATTCTTCTCTAGTTGAAGAAACAAGATTGAATTTTAAAGAGAGTGACTACTCCATGCCTTGAGTTCAATCTGGAAATCAGTGACAAAGGAAGTATACAAACACTGTAATACCCAACATAGATTGTTGGTTGAAGTTGTTCTCCATTTTTCTGTTCACTTCGGTAGCACTGATGTGTGACTAGGCACCACTCTTTGCTTGTGATGTCATTAGTTGTTATGAACATTCACTGCCAATGTGATATGGGACCTATAGGGTCACACACATAGGTTTCTACCTAGAAGAGGAGTCTAATCTTGAATGATGATTGAATTAATTACTAAAGTTTTTAGGTATTCAATTCACACAACAAATCAGATGGCTATACTTCCAGATGATTGTCTCACTCAAGTGAGATGGCCGTCTGGAGTTCTAGACGGTCGTCTCAAGGGTTGAGATGGGAGTTTTGAGTGTTAGAGTGTTTCAAATAAAATTGGCTAAGTTCTACTCAAACTTAGGTGTGAACCGACCGGCTCATTTTGATGAATCGATCGACTTGACTCGACTCACCAGATGATCGTATGGGTGAGAAAGATGGCCATCTCGCATGGGAGAAATTGCTCAGTTGGGTCAGAGGAAGGTTCTTGATACTTTCCTGAATTCAATCGTTCCAATTGCATAATAATTATGGTGCAATGAACTAATGTTTAGCATTAATGGGAAATTAATTTCCAACTTTGTATGAATTTGGAAACTACAAAATGACCATCTCACAGTGCGAGATGACATATAAGGTCACCATATAGCCATTTGGGTGTTTGTAGGTTGTGAAAATTCGAGATCTTCCGGTCCCTTCCACTCCCACACCGACTGGGAACCCTGACCCAAACCTTGCCTATAAATAGAGGGGTACTGGGGGCTTCCATGAGCATAACACAAACAATTGAGAATCAGTGGCTATGACAATTTTTTTCTTCTATGGTTGTGGTAACTAAGAGAGCCCAAGCAAGTCCTACCCGACTAGGGAGGGATAGCAACAGGGGAGAACAACTGAGGATCATTTTTGTGGGAGAGCAAGTTGTGACTAGTATGC
This sequence comes from Alisma plantago-aquatica, assembly GCA_963693085.1. Lineage (NCBI taxonomy): Eukaryota > Viridiplantae > Streptophyta > Magnoliopsida > Alismatales > Alismataceae > Alisma > Alisma plantago-aquatica. The sequence continues at coordinate 583,719,391 of OY856412.1, forward strand.
CAACGGGAGTGACAACTCCTTCCTATTTGTTCTAGCAAGATGATAGGAGTTCTGGGCGGTCCATGTGGACTACTCTAGAGGAAGGAGTCCTTTGGCTGCTACTATGAGGGCAACGCTGTTATAACCTCAATTTTGCTTGTATTTAAATAAATTGAAATATAATTATGCATATATAAGCGACTAGAATGGAAATTGTATACCTTGTTTTTAAAGAAGGGATTCCTTTACAAGTTTCCCTTAGATGCATGATTTTGTGGTTTATAATATTTTAATAATCTAATAATGGAAAAAAGGAAAAGGGATAGAAGAAAAATCCCATAACAAACAAAGAGCAAAAGAAAATAGATAATAAATATATGTGATTATGAGAATTGTGCAGAATTCCCTAGAAAGTGCATAGATGGCCAAAATTAATTAGTTTTCATTGCACATGGTTTCTAAATCTAGATTGAATATCAAAACAAAGAAAACAGAAAAGAAAGGAAGAGAAAAGAACGTGTTTTAATGCATAAAATATGCTTTATAAAGAGAATACTTGCATATAATGAAAAGCATCTTTTCTTTTTTATTTTTAGTCTCAAACCTTGTCCATAGATAGATAATGATATTATGGACTTTTCCTTAAAATTTTGGAGAAAAAGGATTAACGGGGTGAGAGATATGGGTTTTACAAAAATCCTTAAAGTGAGAGAGATATGTTTTATTCACGTAAAGGTCCTTCTAACACAAAATAGGGAGATGGGATATTCGTGCCCATGATAATTACTCAATATAATTTTATATTAGTATTAATCCAAATATAAGATTATGGAATAAAATCTAGAATATTCTAAGCTTACTCCTTGATCCATGAAATAATTATGTCATTATTCAAAGTTATAAACATAAGGCAAGACGAAGAGCCTAAAGTAATAGTTTCGAATCCACATCTCACCTAATTAATTATATGACCTAAAGGAATATTTTCCTACAATTTTATAGTAAAAAGTATTATCATGAGAAAGATTAAATATTTTACTATTTTGGAATTTTATCAAAAGAAAAGATATTTTAGAAAGAATAGTTTCTTTCCTTAAAACCAGGCACTGAGAGTCGTGTTCCCATCTCAGGCCACCGATAGGTGCAGGGATGTAACCCCTACTCCTTCTACCTATTTAAGTCCCTCCCCTTTCATCTGGTCCTCGCCACCACAAAATGCAGTCATGCCATCTCGGGTGATGGAAGATCCAAGAATCCATGTTCCCCTTATCATCAATAATTGTTGTCGCCTAGAGGATCTCCATGGATGTTCAGTAGCCTCTGTTGGTGAACAAGGGAGGCCTGACGCCAGAGGAAGAGTTGGGGAAGGTGTTGAACTCCTCACCTTGTACGATGTTGGAATGTGGATATTAGAAGGAGAGAACTCCTTTCTGCTGCTGTTGAACTCTTCCCACACTTCTTTACTTAGACAACTGGCATCGCTGCCATGAAACCTCCGCTGGTGCTCAAACACAAGTACCTTGAGGCCTCTCTGGAACCCAACAAGGTAGGAACTAGATCAGGGAGCCTAGTCTGGCACAGACGGCTGCCCCTAGGTGTTGGCCTTCCCAGACTCCTTGGCCCAGCCGCCGTCGCATGTGCTCTATTTCCCTACAGGAACAGAGCCCGCGCGTTGCTGTTCTGCGGGAGGGAACAAAAGGAGCAGGTGGACCCAGGTCTTCAGGTGAACGGGCAGAGCGAGGGATCAACGAATGGGGAAAAGAAAGGGGCAACAAAGAAAGAGGAATTTGCTGACGTGGCACTTTAATATTGGTCAATCCATGATTTTCTTGCAAAAATTATAGAAATTGATAGGTTGCTCGGATGAAGATAATTTATATATGAAAATTGATCAGGAGAATGCAAGGAATGCAATAAAATATAATCAAGATCCATAGCTTCTAGTTCGTAACATATCCAAACTTACCATCTTTAATGTGGTTAATGCATTAGAACTCTGATTTCTAGGTTTTGATGATGTTAATGTGTTAGATTGATAATGATGATCAAATATTGATCTTTTATGAATAGAAAGAGAAACCTGAAAGTTATTTGCATTTAGCAGCCCATAATTTGATAAATTAGGGTTTCCTTGAAATAAAAAGTGCATTAAATGAAGAATTGGGGTTTGTAACCTAATACAGCATGAAAAGTTGAAACTAGGGTTTAGGTAGACAAAACCCTAATTAAACCCTAATGTTGACCTAGAAACTGTAATTTGGGACCCAAGTCAGTCTTAATGATCTTTTGGATAAAATAATAATACATGGGTGTATTGCATTAACTTTTAGGGAAAACTTTGCTTGATTGATTGATTGCTTGCTCTTGCTGGAACATCTAGACTCCTGATCAAGGTATATTGTTACCCTTATGGCAAATCACTCTAGTTTCATGGTGACTTCTGAGGTTTTCACTGATTTGCTTGAAATTAACTATCACGGAACTGTTCTTACCCCAATCCCAATCCTACTGCCTAGACAGTAGAAAAAGGATTGAAGCATCCGTCCCTAAGTGGCCCAATAAGATCAATCACACTGGCATATACAATAAGAAATAAATAACTCAAAAACTAGATAATTGAATAACAAACTAACCCAATATGGAGATATATCCAATTTATCTTTGTCATCAGAGTGTATGAGTGCAGAAGCGATCTTATTCAATATTCCATTTGTATTGCCTAAAATCAAGAAAATCGAGGCACAATCATGCAATTGGCACGGTACGCTATCAAAATCAAGCAAAGCGATTTATAACAAAATAGTATACTTGGCAGGACTTATATTTAGGAGAATAACAAGCAATTTGCAAAACCAACATTTATTCGACAAGTTTTTCAAACAAATTGACTTTTATTACGAGTTCCCATTATGTTGTAATTCAAGAAGCATGCTTATATATTTTTTGTGACTCTATTACCCCAACGCGATGGGGAAGGTCACTAGGCTCCTTCTCACCATAGGAACATAGGAAGCCAATGTACAAATCCCACCTTCAAATGAGGGGGTTGTTGTACTCAGTATCAACATTATCAATATCACCATCATTATCAATATACGAGCAGTCATAATGGGCATGCAATTTATGTTTTCATGTTTTTCAAAATATAGTATAGAAAAACAAAAGACTAATCATAGGGAACAATAGCTCATCCAAGTAAATAGCCAAGCATACGGTCAAGTGATACATAAAAGTATCTTCAATACAATCAACGAGGAGTTATATAATAGTGTACCTTTCACCAAGATTTTGAGTACAGGTCTAATGGGTCAACCCTTCGAGTTAGATCCTAAAACATAATATTTGGATCAAGGCTCAAGATCATGATATTTGAAAATCATGTTTCAATATTTGAGATTAGGATTACATTTTCCTAGGTCAACCTTAGGGTTAGGTCATCCACTTATGATTCATACTATATCAATATGTTTAAAATTATTCAAGTGTCAAGAATATTTCGAGTATGGATGACCTACTTAGGTTTTCTAGGATCATATGTGTAAACCTTAGTTTTATGATCATTATCCAAGTCATCATCAATTTCTAGATTATCATCATGGCACTTAATATAATTGGAATTCAAAGATCAGTTTGGTTATAGTAGCGCCATGAATCATATACATGATCAATTTTTCCACAAGATTTAGATCCATTATCACAATATTAAAGTTAATCATTGGTTCATGTACATGATTCACATTCTAGGAGAGATGAGTTGCAAGATTAGATCTATACTCATACATAGTCAAGTTCAGATTCAAGATGAGCATTAGCGTCATAATAAGAGTTTATCAAAGATTCAACATCATTATCGAGCCATATGGCAAAAATAATGGGAAATAGTTTAATATCTAGATATATCAGTGTAATCCATAAAGAATTAGGATTTCAAAGTATTTTTTTAAACGAATCCTTGGGTTTTTCTGGTCAAGATCGATTATTTATTCAAATTATTTGAAGCTAGTATGAGTTTTCTACGAATAAAGTAAGATATGGGAATTTAATTGAATATTGGCCAGAGAGAGACAAAATACCTTTGTTTGCAAAAATATGAGGGCCATTGGATGAACAAGTAATGGATGAGATGGATCCACACATGCGAGGTGGCTTGCTTGGTCTAAGGATTCGATTCACAGTCTGATTTGGCTGGTTCAACACTTGTTTTCTTGGTTCAATTAGCGGTTTAGTTGGTTTGCTGAACCGACGAGTTTCTCTTGAACCGAGAAGTTCCAGGACTCCTTCTCTTACTCGCACAGGTCTCACGCGAGCCCAAAAGATCGGTGGAGGACCATGCCGGCGTGGAGCATCTCTGGGAGAAACAGTGGGCGAGGGAATCAACCAAGGTGCTACCCAATCATATCTCCAACTCACGGACTGGAAGAGCACTTTAGGTGGTGGCTTGGTGCTGCGAGGAGGAAACACCCAATCTGGGCATTGCGGCAGCGCCGCACAATAGCAGGAAGGTCAGGGAGGGAAATCTGAGGGTGTTTGAGGCCAAGGTAGTGTGTGAGGTTGAGCTCTGGGCAAGATTTGTTGGTTGTGGACCTTGGGGGGGTCCTTTTATAGGGCCGGGAGGTAGGTTTAGGGCTAACGATCTTAGAGCAGCAGCTATAGCCGCCAAAAGGAGAGGGGAGAGTGAGGGAAATGGTTTGGCGGCTGGAAAGAGCACAAGTGGTGGTCAAATTAGGGCTCGTTGAGTGACAAATCACGAGGGGATCCTTTTGGCTCAGTTACAAATTTGAATTGGGGTCGTAGATAGGTGATAGGGAGACTCGCTCCTCATTGACTCTTCCCCGTTGATTACGGGAGGTAGGAGACGACCCTTCGGCCGTCACATTTGGCTGCAATCCTTGTGGGTCGGATCCAAGGGCTATGAATCGCCCCTGCTCATTTGCCATGGATTGCTAACATGGAAAAGGCCCAAAAAAGAGCAAATAAAATGCAAAAAAAGGGTTTTCAACATTATAACTTCAAGAAATCATAGTAATTCGTAGGAAAGTACAAATAACCTAAAATTTGGACCAAATCTTCAAACAAAAGTAGAGAATAATTAGAAAAAGTTTGAGAATCAAAATATGAAGTTTTATTGACCAATTTGATTCTTTGAACAAAGTGATCAATTTATTACATTTGAGGTGGTACAAAGCGTATAAAAATTCACATTGGTCACCATATTTTGAATTTGAGTGTCAACAATGACTATAAAGCCAAGAAAACTGATTTGACATCATGAGTGATCATAAGGAGGGTGAAATTGGAATTAGTTCATATTAATGCTAAATTTCACTTTGTCACATTAACTTCTTGGATGAACTTTAATTCTTACAACTATAGAGTGACTATGACTATCACCATATATATGTGCATGACTAGCTCAGATCCTAATCCTCATCTATAGCTTTGTGTATATGTGGGAAATTGATGATCTAGGTATTGGTCTACCTTGGGGTACGATCAACTAATTATCATGAGTCGAGGTTTGGTCTACCTTTGGGTAGGATCATACAACTACACAACTCTAGGTCTTGGTCTACCTTTGGGGTAGGACAAAAAAGGGCTATTGAGGATCTACCTCATGGGAAAGGTAGTATCCATGTCCACTGTAGAGGCTTGGATAGATTAGGATTGAGTAGTTATGCTTAAGGTGTAAAGTTTGATCTGTTAAATAATAATTTTGTTTCAATATGTTGTTACAACTAGATGCAAATATTTTGTTTCCCCCACATACCAGTATAACTTGTTATACTGACCGACATTTTGTTTGTCATCGTTTTAGGTTAATCTGTTGTAACGTCTACAAGATTAATAGAAAGTGGATATTCAATAAAAGGTGACATTGAAAAAAAACAAGGCTAAATAATGTTTGGAGGAATATAGTTAGAGAGTTCTAGCCTTGGGTAAAATCTTGAAATCCCATTTTTGAAGGGGATTGTGAAAAGAAAAATTGTATATCATGTGTTAAGCTTAGTTGTGGTAGAATTTATTAATTATTTTTTATTATTTACAAAACCATATGATCTTGTTTGGGATAACGACTCTAACTTCTTGGCCTTCCTTAATTGGGGGTTGCCAGGGGGTGCAGTTGTTATATTTGGTATTAGAGCCTAGTTTTTCATATAATCTCCAATAATTGTTAAATTTTACGAATTCTTTAGAGCCCAAAGGGAGTTATTAGAGAATTTTCCAAAGATGACGGTGTCTAGAAAAGGATCACAATTTGGGGGTTGGAAAGATTTTCCTCCATCCCACTAGTCAGTTTACGAGGACTCCCAGAATCTGTTTGACTGCCAAGCCAAAATTTGAGTATTTGATTCGAAATAAGATACCTCTAGGATTTATTATCAACTTTCATCCCTTCTGCTATCTGTTGAAGACCAGGAGCTGCACATACACTATTTAAGAGAAACTAGTTAACAATTATGTATCTACAACGATGAGGAGATGTCATTGGACTTGCTCCAAGATCAGGTATATCCTCCAAATCATCCTTCCTATCTTATATTTATTGACGTGATTTTTTGGTTTACAAGGAATATGGTAGACTAAATTTTGTTTCCCGTGCCTACTCTGTAGCCATATTTTCCTAAAGTGGTATCAGAGCCAACGTCAATTTACTATATTATGGGATAATCGATATGATCATATTTTGGTTTTTTCATTTTATTATTACATGTGAGGGAAATAATATATGTCCAATAAAATACCACGATAATCTCAAACTAATACATAAGATATATATATATATATATATATATATATACATATATATATGTGTGTGTGTGTGTAATTTACATGTGTCTCCCTAAAAGCAGTTTTGATGGTGGATCTGTAGCATGGTTTTGACCAATAACCCCTATTATCTATGCATGATTGTATGGTTGATTAATCCTTTTATCTTAGTCTACATACCAAGCCTCTATCTCTTCTTCCCAATGCAAAGTTAATTCTTTCCTACCCCAATCCCATCAAATGTAACTCGAGGTTTCTCTATAATCATGTAAAAATAGGATAGTTTACTTTCTTATTATGACGAAGAAGATGACGTTCCAGAGATAAGATGAACTGATGGAGGACCACCGAGGACCAAGCAGACGAGTTGGGCCAATGGGATGGAGGATTCAGCAGATGGTGAGAAGAATAACTAGATGACTGGTGAGATGACCTAACAATCGACCAGGAGGCGAGCGATCGGTTCAAGGGTTGAACCAATCAACCCAGATTGGCAAGCACGGATCTTTATCAACAACAACTTTCAACATGTGATGTAGACCTAAATGTGGTAATTCCTTGTGGCTCCAAGTAATTACATTAGGCTGGCCATAACCATCGCTTTCGTTTATTGCATGTTTTTAGGGATATAGCATGTATATAATATGTATTATATATGTGGTGATTGGATAAAGTATATGTATTTATAAATACAATCTCCCTCAAATAAAATTATATTAAGTCTTACATGTTTTCCAATAGCAACCCACATGAAGATCTTGATCAACCAAGCATAGGTTACACCTCCATGTGGTGTGCCATCTATCTCATGGAAGTGTGCTAATAGATGTGTAGGTTCTTCTTCGGTAGGGTGTATATCTATCGTGTTGACTGTTGGGTCAAGCTTAAACTGGTGATTCTTAGAGTGTCTTAGCCCAGAAGAATGCATATGAGTATGGCAACGAGTTGCGCATATCATCTATCCAGAATTACATATGATGCAATTGGAAAAAAATTGTCTACCTTGGTTATTGTCGGTGTTTTGCGGTGTTGATCGGGCCACAGTTGAATTATCTTTGATCTGGCCCACTAGAATATTGTATGTTGCTATATTCTGAATTGATATGTGAGGGATATCAATTTGAAATAAAATAGTGGGAGTGATAATAATTAAAGACCTAATTAATATCGTCAATTTTATAATCAAACCAAAAGTTTCTACCTAATGCAAATATTTTCTCTTGTAGATTCAAATGACGAAGAAATCTGAATTGTGATTGGTCCTTAAGAAGGGAAAACTTGACTGGACAAATTTCCACGAATGGTTTTGGACTTTGAGAAGGGTTCTCAATGAAGAGTGAAAGCTCTATGTCCTTGACAAACCAGTGCCAGAAATACCTACCGATGATGCACCTAGGGAACAAGTGGATGCTTACTGGAAGCATGCAAATGATGTCTTGGAGATAAAGTACCTCATGCTTAACTGCAAGAACTATGAGTTGCATGAGCAGTGTGAGGACATGTGTAACATACTCAAATCTACTACGTGTCTCTTTGTACCCTTTTTCAATAAGATTTGTTCTTCATTTTCATCCCATATGTCTTTGGAGTGGAATTAGTGGAACTATGGTGGTTATTGGATAAATATTTCCCATATATTCTTAATAAAGGGTTTTATGCACAAATACCTTAGTATAAACCTCAGTAATGGGTCTGAAATTCAATGTCCCACTTAAGTAATAAAAGTACTAAAGGAATTCATGCTAGAACTTTCTAGGACTTTTTAGAATATGAAAAAGAAAAGAAATCTCCAAAATATACATAGAGGAGATGATAAATATTATAATTGGATAAAAGGAGATAATGTGGAATATATGGTTTCCAAAAATCACAAATAGAAAACTCACGAGATAATTTTATACACAATTTCATTTTCTTTAACTAAAAGTTACTTAAGGGCCAAGTATCAACCAATGTGGAAAATATAACAATATATAAAATCCTTTATTGGGGGAAAATAGGAAATAAGTCAAGAAAGATAAATAAAATGTCTAATGTTCTCAAACTAGAAAACTAATTCCAAATTCATAATCCAAATATGAAAATAAGCCTTTGGGCAAGTTTTCAACTAATTTGGATGATATTTGGATACTGTGAAAAAGTAGGGGAGAGAAAATGTGTAGAACCTAAATTTTGATAATTATTTAAATAAATGGAAATAACATGATCAATTAATGGCAAAATCGTATCTAAGACATTAATTGGGACATGTGGGTGAAATTTCATCATATTTGGATAATCTTAGAGTCATAAATGAAGGAGGAAAGAGAAAATGATTTTTGAATTATTTAACCCATTAAAGATTTCCAAAAGGTAAAAATAATTCTATATTCATATTCTACACCTTAAAATCAATCAGGTTCTCAATATTTATTAAATTTGGAAATTGTTTGAGCTCTCAAAAGAAGAAAGAGAAATTCATTAAATAATATATGTAACACTTTATATCAAATTGGAAATAAACCTATATTAGGATTCTACCCTGATCGGACGGTCCAGATCGGCAGTGGACATGTGTTTGTAGGATCGAATGGTTGAGGACTCATCTCCTACCTCGATTCAAAGAAGGAAACAAAAACAGATTTTTCAATTTTCCAATTGCAATTATCTCCCTTTGCACTCAACCAAATCATAAGATTTTTGATTCGTTGGACTCCTCTCTCGATTATGCACCTAATTATCCTAACATTTAGATTATTTGAGGATTATTTGAAGAATCACCAATTCTTCTGAAGCTTCCCTCTCACCCCAACTATGTAAACCCTAGTTACACCCCCTTGCCAATAAATACCCCTACGCCGATCATCTCCATCACCTTTGTAACTCAAATCACCCCTCAATTGCTAGTTTCCTCAAAGTTTGACCCCCCCATGAGCGGCCAAAGACCTAGGGCATGTGGTGGCACTCTCTCACCTCCCTCCATCTCTCGTCGAATTCAAGGTACCATTGAGTTCATTTTTCTTTGCTCTTTCTTTTAGTTACTTGAACGTTGGTTTTCATCGAGTATCACGTTTTCACTCAAAACTCCATGAGAAGCTCAGTGCTATGGCATGAGAAGGGGAAGGGGATGAATCCCCCTCATGCAATTATGAGATTACCCTCGTTGTTTTCTTCTTTCTTCTATGTCTCACGCTCAGGGCATGATGGTCTTTTGCCTCGCGTTGATCCGGCCTTTACCAGGCCTTGACCGAGGGCCACCTCGACTGTCAGCGAGGAAGGTCGCTGACTTGGCTCACAGTGATTGGGATAAGTAGCGGACCCAACCTCTCTGTCTCACACACACTCTTTCTTCCTTTTTAAAACGAAATTCAATTTTCTAATTTTTCTATTGGTCCATCTTAAATAATTCATAGAAATTAATTCCTAGGTCCAAAAATAAAAATAAAATATGTTCTGAACTCAAAAAAATACCCTCTATCTAATAAAAATAATTTTGATGTTTGAATCTGAGTTTTTTGAAAAGGTATTTTCTGGAAGGACTAAAATGATTAAAAATCACTAAAAATACCCCTTAAAGATCATATCTATAATATATATAATTATATGTTATTTTGATCAAAACCCTAACTAAGATAGTAGTGATGGTTTTAGGACCTAAATCAATGGTTTGTAGAAAACGTTGGTTACTCTGGGGTTTTAAGTCTTTAATGAATGTACATAGTTCTAATACATGGATATGATAATGATATTAAGACAAGTGGACTCTGATCTTGCGTAGGGATTTGAAAAGTGATTTCTAGAAGAGGTATGTGCATCTAACACCTTAGTTGGGAAATTTTATGCCTTAACCTATTCTTTCCGAATGAGGCTTAATTGAATCTAATTCCCTTTTTTTGAAACCCTAATTACTTATGCCTCAAATTAGATTCTTATTTCATATTGTTTGGGACTTATACCTCACTGCCATGCTTATTGAATATTTTGATTACTCTTTCCATGACTACTTTTCTAGCATGTAGATTTTTGTTCTATATAATTTAAAGTAGTGGTACTTATGTATAACCACCCACAGAGGGCATGTATTTAATCAACCTGGGGAATGTTTTTATTCTCCCCATATTATTGTGTAGGTGACCGAGAATGTCTTATTCTCCCCTCACCTATAGGTTAGAGGTCTGGTATGTTCCTCAACCCTACTTAGTTAGGTAGACATAATTATCTTACATGCAAATCCTTTTTAATATAATTGTTAATGGCAAGCTTCTTTTGATATAGCCTCATACTATTGTTATCTTCATCTTATGATGGACCCTAGCCTATTTTTACTTACTTTACTTATCTTATTATACTAGACTAGTTTTTGTGACACATACTTTTCTTTCCTTTCCCTTTTGTTGGGTGCCTTCCCAATCACCCAGGTGTTGGTGCTGAGCAAGGAGAAGGACAAGTTTGAAGGAAGCCATCTCAAGAGTAGATCTCAAGCTATCTGAAAGGATGTCTAGGTTGCTATAGCTCGATCCTTTTATCTTATCTTTTTCTTTTGGGAACAATCATGTAGTAAACAATGAAAGCCATGTAATAGGCTTAGTACTTTTATTTTCTATTTCTATTGACATTTTATAATGTATCTGGAATTATGCTTATTTATTTGGATTATTATGCAAGCATCCTAAAATCTCTCTTTTGTGAAAAGTGTGGATGTTTTGCATTTCCTTTAAATTTTAGTAAGGAGGTGATCTCGCCTCTTTCCAATATGAGTGTTCTTGAGATGGTAACACATCTTAAGAAAGTAAAAATTGGCCTTACAAAGTAGGAAAGGGACAATATGATAAAGGTGCTACTTGAGTCTAAGCTGACAGGGGGAGCCTCAGTAGAATAACATGTGCTCAATATGATTGGACATGTATATCATCTTGAAGAAGTGAGATTCATCTTGAGCCAAGAGTTGGCCATGAATATGATTCTAAAGACATTGCCAGAATCATATAGGCACTTTATTGCATGCTATTATATGAATAATATGGCTAGAATGATGTCATATTTGCTCTCTATGTTGATTCATGTTGAAGCAAGGTTGAAGAAGGACAAGCCTGTGATGGTGATCAATAGAGATGAGTCCAAGGATCAAAGAAAGACCGAGAAGCATTCTTAGTTCAAGCCCAAATCCAAATCTTCGGCACTCAAGATATGGAGAAAGAAAAGTACAAGAGCAACTCATCCTTTGTACTTGAAGGATTTCATGAAGCAAAAGATAGGGATGGTGATCTCCACTTCAGGTATTTACATTGTTGAGATAATCCTATCTACTTCTTCATCATGGGTACTAGATACCAGATGCGGATCTCACAAATGGTCTCATATGTATGATCTGAAAGGAAGTAGGCCTTTGGGAAAAGGTGAGGTGGAACTACGAGATGCTAATGGTGCAACAGTAGAGGCTAGTGCAGTAGGAACCTATAGTATATCTTTGCCCACATGTCTTGTAATAGAGTTAAATAACTACTATTATGTACCTACTATAAATAGAAAAATCATTTCTGTATCTTGTATGGACAAGGATGCATTTGAGTTCCATATTAAAATGGTTGATGTTCTGATTCAAAAGATGGAATCTTTTATGGAAATGTCCAATGTCTTATGGTATTTATTTGTTAGATCTAAAGAAAAATGTTTATAACATTAATACCAAAAGATTACAAGTCAACAACTCAAACAAAATATAACTTTAGAATTGTTGTCTATGGAACATAAATGAGAATATAATATCTAGACTCCTTTGATCTATAATTGATGGAGTCATATGAATCTTGTTTGTTGGGCAAGATGGATAAAACCCCTTTCAATGCCAACAATAAGAAGGCTAGTGATCTATTAGGACTCATACATACTGATGTGTGTGAACCTTATAGAACAACCACTACCTTCATTGATGACTTCAGTAGGTATGGTTATGTTTATTTAATGAAACATAAGTACAGAAACTTGAAAAGTTTAAGGAATTAATGAAAGAAGTACATAACCGACTTGGTAAAAGTATTAAGGCACTTCATTGTGATCGAGGTGGAGAATCCTTAACCAAGAGTTTGAGAACCTTCTTAAAGCCCATGGGATTGTATCCCAATGGACTCCACGTGGAACACCTTAGCATAATGGTGTGTCAAAAAGAAGGAATCACACATTGCTAGATATGGTGCAATCAATGATGAGTTTAGTTGAGCTTTCGACTACCTTCTGGGGGTATGCTCTAGAAACCGTCACATTTACACAAAACTAAGTAACATCTAAATTAGTTCAAAAGACACCATATGAGATATGGAATGAGAAACGTCCCAAAGTATCTTTATGAGGATTTGGGGATGTGAAGCTTATGTTAAAAGAATGTTTTTTGATAAACTTGGTCCTAAATTTGATAAATGTTATTTTGTTGGATATCCTAAAGAAACAAGAGGTTATTACTATTGTTCCCAATATAACAAAAAGTGTTTATTGCCAAGGATGTTGTGTTCTTTAATATGGATTTCATCTCCAAAGGAATCGGTGGGTGGAAAGTGGAACTTAAAGAAGTTTGAGACCAACAAGAAAACATAGAACCGATAGATGAACAAGAGGAACCAAGAGAATCATAAGGTGTTATGGAATCTCAAATTCCTAAAGTAACACATGAACCTCTTACATCTAATAGGACACACCTTGATCCTAAGAGATTTGGATATCTTGTGACTCAGGAAGGTAGTGAACCGGTCATAGATGATGAGACAATAACCTATTAAGATGCTATAGAGGGACCAGAGTCTGGGAAATGGCTTGAAGCCATGAGATCTGAGATGGAATCCATGTATACCAACAAAGTATGGACTTTGGTGGATCCACTTGAAGGGGTAAAAACCAGAGGGTGCAAGTGGGTCTTCAAGAAGAAGACTGACATGGATGGTAAAGTACAAACCTATAAGTAAAGATTGGTTATAAAGGGTTTCAGACAAGTTCAAGGTGTTGACTATGACAAAACATTTTCTCTGGCCATGGTTAAGTACATTAGGATCATGCTTGCTATAGTAGCACTACTATAGAAACAACATTCAACGTCGCTTTTAGAGGCCTCAGTTTTTTTAGTAAAACTGATGATGTTAACATTAAACGTCGGTTAATAAGGGCTTCCGACGTCTATATTTGAAGACCATCCAGACACGGGTATCACTTTTCATTCAGTGTCAGTTGAAGAAAAGAAATCGACACCTAAAGTAGCCTGCGAAATCCAATTTTTTCGAGCAAAAAAAAATTGTGCCAAAGTATCAGATACAACGTCGGTGTTTTACCTAATAACTGACACTAAATGAAGATAAAATTTGTGCCAAAAGTTCCAATATGGGCGTCGGTTGTCGTAGCATAACCGACGTTATAAGGGTGTGTGCACTGTCCCCACCAAAAAAAATTAGGGTAAAGGAATGTCCAATTGGACGTCAGTTTTATTTAAGAACCGACACCTTTAACTAATGTTAACTTAACAGTACCTGCGCGAGCCCGACTCTTCCCCTTTCTCTATTTCATTCATTCTCGCGCTACCAGGGTTTGGTCCGGCAATTTCTCTGCTTGCTCCAGCCGTGCGCTGCTCCGCTCTGTTGCTGGTCCTCTGCCCACCTCCGGTGTCACTTGCCCTCTGCCCCCAGCTCGCTGCTCTGGCGGCGTTCTACTCCTACTCTGGCGGCCCTCTATCCCCGTACCGCCGGCTTTCTCTACTGCTCCGGCGGCCTACTCTGCTCGCACCGCCGTTGCTCACTACTGCTACTCTCCCCGTTGACGCCGCTGAAGGTACCTACTCTTCTCTTCTTCCTCCTCTTCTTCCTCCGCCCTCAAGCAGGTACCATGTTCCACGACCGTGTGAAATTGCAGGTTGGCACGGCCGTGCTGGGCAGCACGGCTGTGTTGGCTGATTTTGTGCTATATTGCTCAATTATAATCGGATAGCTACATTTGTGTGTAATGATTATCTTGATGATGAACATGCATCTACATTTGTGTGTATTTGTGGCTAATTTTTTAAAAGGAGTGGTTTTTTAGATTAAATGACTGCAGAAGACATAATATTAACTCTAGCATAATCTCATGTGTAGGTGATATTAATCTTTGAGATATTAATTTTTTCTCAGACCCAGGTGATATTTTGTTTGATTTAAACATGATTGGGCATTATTATGACTAATTTTTCCCATAATGAGGCAATTTTTACAATACCTTGCTCTTATTCCAATTGTTGGACAATTCATATACTCTCAATTAGGAAATATTATTAGTCTTCTAAAATTACTCTTATAATGTTGAATCGGGTCAATGAACACCTGCTATTGTGCCTGAATTATGCCATGTATGTTTGTACAAATTGAATCTTATCGCTCTAATTGTGAATTATTGCTTGTTTGAAATTGTTGAATTCTTGATTTATTATTTAATAATGCTCTAATTGTGAGTGATGCAATGTAAGTGAGCAAATACATGTAGTGGATATGTACTCATTAGCCTAGAAACCCATCCAAGATTTACTCATTAGGAGTAAATCTTAGATAGTCCCCAGTTTGGGACTGTTCTTGAACACCTAATATCACTTAGGATGTAGGTGTATAATGTGTATTGGGTTTTCAAGAAAATTTCAATAGCATTTCCCCGTTTGTTCTCTAAGTACATATGTACTTGGAGAACGGCGGGGAAATGCTGCCGAAATTTTCTTGAAAACCCAATACACATTATACACTTACTAGTGAGATTAGGTGTTCAAGATTGGGATAGGTGGTACACATTTATTATATATAAGAATGACAACACATGTATTTGTTGGCCTAAAGTTTTAACCATGCAAAAACACTAATCTGTTAACCCTAGACCCTAATCTTGTTGTAATATATACTTGTTTTCTCTTTGATCATAGAATGGATAGATCATGGATGTCCATTCACAATCGCTGCACCCCAGAGTTTATATCTGGTCTTGACCAGTTTATTAGATTTGTCGAGGAACATAGGAAACAACCTATAGATAGGTTCTACTGTCCATGTAGGCATTGCGGTAACAACTTGAAAGTCAGCACTGGTGACAAAATCAAAAGTAATGTCATGTGCAATGGGATTATACAAGGCTATATAGAATGACACTGGCATGGAGAGATTTCAAACTCGAAACTAGTAGATGTCGATAGCAGTGCTTGTGTGGAAGAAGAAATTGCCTCCGATGATGTAGATGTGGATGAACCAGTTCCAGTAGACATTGTTGATGCGATGATGGATAGTTGTGGGGTAGAGCACACCGATCCACCTCCCATTTTTAGAAACATTGTGCATGATGTTGAGATATCATTATACACAGGTTGTACTAAGTTTATGAAGCTTAGTGTTGTGTTGAGATTGTATAAGCTGAAAGCTAACAATAGATGGAGCGACATGGACGAAGTGAGTGTTTATATCAAGGAACATACCAATTACATCAAGATACAATATCCTCGAGCCAATACAATGTGACTTGCTAGAGAGCATAACAAGACATTTATTACTTATTTGTATGAAGTTGTACCCCTTTTGGGAAATTTTGTGAAGTACTATTTATACTTTTTGAATATAGTCAAAGTTTAAAAATTCCACAGCTTCACATTGATGTTATTGTTTACCATGATTATTTAGTAAAGATGATGTCTTTACTAAAATACAATGATGTTTTGAGATGTGATGGCATAAGTCACGATTAAGAGGATGGTGGAATAATGGAGGTTTTGCCTAGTAGGACCTACTAGAAGTTAACTGTGTGCTAGAAGAAACATGTATCCCTTCATCTAGAATTTGGATATGCTTGTTGTATTTCTTGATGATGTCTGTAGAGAAGTCTCTTTTGCCAAGATGAAGTGATATCTCTAGGTTTTACCACTACTACTAAATTTCCATCATTTAAGTATGAAAGGGCAACTTTGAAAAACTAGGTTTCCCTTGGGATCATTCATATTACAACCACCAAGTTGTAGACCAAGCTAGTCCATGGAAGACAACCTCAACAACACATTTATGTTGGCATAATTAGAATTTCTTACTCGCCACTCTAATTTGGTAGTAACTATAATTTTTTGACATTATTACCAAAAGTTACCCAAGAGTTTCCTATTCTAATAACCATTGATTTCAACCATTCATGAAATTAAGTTATAGACCCAAGTGTACAATGCTCTGCCCCTTAAAAGGACCTATCTAACAATACAAGTGGTTCAAAGAGAAAGTCTTACATCAACTATCTCAAACACCAGATGATATTACTGAAACTATCAAATGCCTTGCCTTTAAACCGAAATTGACTGTTATGTCTTATGAAGGGTATGACATTAATAGATTCACATATTACACAAAGCGCCAAGATGATAAGAGTGTCATCCAAAATAGTGGGGTCACCCTTCAAGCGTCGACTACGTTTTTTGTAAGTGCAAAGGATAAGAGTCCACGTGAAGCTAAAATGTCATATTACGGTGTCATTGAAGACATATGGGAGTTTGACTACATAGATTTCAGTATTCCTCTCTTCAAATGTAATTGGGTTGATAACACCAAAGGAATTATAGTGGATGAATTGGGTTTCACTTTAGTGAACTTTGAAAAGATTGGAGAGAAGGGTGAACCATTCGTATTGGCATCATAGACGAAACAAGTATTTTAT